>CM050212.1:35384568-35442068 GCA_027475355.1 Coilia nasus | reverse complement strand
AGGAGGAACACAAAAATAAAAATGTAAGTAAACACTGTTTACTGTTGTTCAACAGTAAAATAATAAATAAGCTCATGTTTAACATCCAAGCTCTTCTCACTTTTTAATCTTGAAATTTGCAATTTAAGCAACATGTGAAATCAGATGCATCAAATAAATCCAACAATAAAACCTAACTAATAATGCCTGAAGGGGGCGGTCTTGATGTAAACAGAACATAGAGTTAAAAGTCCCTATCATTGTCTAACCAGAATTTGTGACTAAAATGGCCGCCAAAACGAGAGTGATGTCAACAAACACAATGTGCGTCAATTAGAAGACATGCTGTCTGCAAAATGATTTAGGTCGTCAGCTATGGACTAGATTATCCTGAAAATCAACAGAGTGGTGTAAAATCATGTCAGCTACACAGAAAACAAAAAAAAAGACGTTTAAAAAGCCAGTGAAGAGCCAGAGGCCAGCAGGGAAACTGACGATTTGACAGTGTGTATTGACAGACGATTATCAACATAAACAGGACTGTAAGTCGTGATTGCATCATTTAATGTTGGAAAATATATTCATACGAGCTTATTTTAAACAAACAAAGTCAGCCACTTAGCCGTGTTTCACTGATACACCCAATTTGCCTGTTAGGAAGCTAACCGGAGCGAACGTTATATCCTCTTGAGACCCTGCGTACTCATATGGGGACATTACATTTTTGCCTCTTAGCACCATCACACTATTTTATTTTGAACTTTGACCTGTTGGACACATTGAGGGACACTGCCTGCACCATCAACAGGTCATATGACCACATTACACCATTTTCAGTTCAAACAAAATGGCGGGGATATCAACAGAAAGTTTCTACTGCAACTCCAAAAAGAAAACACGGCGAGGTAAGGTCTATACCCAAATTTCATGAATGAAACCCATACATTTATGCACAATAATGTCTCTATTTTCACGTGGCATAAAAAATTGACACATTTTATTTATCATAGCAGGCTAGAACATCAGTAAATGTCAAGTCCTCGTTTGGAGACATTAGGACTATGCAATGCTAATGCTTGTACCATGTTGTTAGATAAACTTTGGAATATTTAGATAAGGTGACAGTTTTAGTTGAATAATCTAAATGTTAAATTTGCTAAAATTTGTTTTTATATAATTAAAATGTTTATAAGTATATAACTTTACACCTATAATGTTTAATTTTAACTTAAATCTAACTAGGTTGAGTGCTATAGCAAGCGAGCTATCTATCAGCCATATGTCCATGGTAGAGATTTTGAGTAGGAGTTTATTTTATTTTACCATGTTATCATAACATGGAAGCTTTCATTGTCAAAAGCTGAACAATTGCTCATGGCAACTGTAGACACCTCTGACATTGAGGACTTGTCAGATGGGGAAGATGACGATCCTGCTGTGGATGAAGTCATTCTGCATGATGCTGGCCTCATGGATGTAAATGTAGGAGTAGATGATTCAGATGAAGAATATATACCTCCTGATGCAGCTGGAGATAGTGACAATGAGAACAACAGTCTGACACAACATTCACAAGTGCACAAACATGGGTGTAAGCGACAGCATGATGAGAATGATGGTGAGCTACAACCAATTTCCCCTTCACAGTCCCTACCAGAAACAAACAAATATTGTGTGTTCACAACATGTGTCACAATCTCTGATCTCCATCAGTTAGTCCCTCCTCTTGCTGCCTCCCTCTGACATGCATGCACACACACATTTTTACTCAGTAGCATATTAGTTGGTTTCAAAGTCTTGATTGCATCACAAATAAAATGTGCTGTGTTTTCTATTATTACAGATGGATGAGGATGAGTATGGATGTGGAGAACAGTGTGGCCAGAATCTAGGAATGCTGGACGTGGAGAGCGCTGGAGGTCTGCTCCATTTAGCCCAAACTTAGTCCAGTTTCATGTTGAAGATGAACGTCTCTCTCAAACCCTGACTGCCGGAACAAAGGTATATTGTGATCGCTTTTTTACTACCACACTAGCTGTTGATTAAACGCTGAAGAATGAGATCTATCCTCCTGGTACAGTGATGAAAAACTGGGTCCGACAAGCAGTGAAGAAGCTACCGGATGACAAAACCCTGAAACACCAAGGGAGAGGGGCATCTGCTACAGTGACCAGGGAAGATGGAAAACTGTGTGTGGTCAAGTGGTATGACAATAAGCCGGTTCTGATGCTCTTCACTGTTCATGCAGAGAAGCCTGAGGACACCTGCAGCAGTGGTCCAATAAGGACAAAAAATATGTGACCGTCACAAGACAAAGCATTGTGCGCAAATACAACTAAAAGATGGGAGGAGTTGACATGTCAGATAGGATGATAAGCTACTACCGAATGAGTGTGCGGACAAAGAAGTGGACCATTTGCAAGCTGATGCACTTCACAGACCTTGCACTTCTCAACAGCTGGCTGCTGTATCGCAAGGATAACCAGGAAAATGGTACCCTGAAGAAAGCTATCATGAAGTTCTTGAGTTTTGCATGGTAGTGGCTCAGGTGTTCCTCAGCAAGTGTACTACAGAGGGAAATGAGAATTACCTACCAACACCACCAGCCAAAAAATCTCGGGTTGTTCCAGTCCCCCACGTTTCAGTACGTTTCAGTGCTGGTCATCTTCCAGTGATGTGTGCCTTGAAAAACCCGATGCGGTGCAGAGTGAAAGGCTGTACTGGGAAATCCTGTGTCCAGTGCACAACATGCAATGTTTACCTCTGCTTGCAAAGTGAACTAAACTGCTTTGCAACATTTCACACTGGCTTTTCACAGTAGCTCTCTAAAATAGATGATGCTAGGTTGGACAGGGAATGTAATCACTAAAACGTCTGATTTATAATGTTTCTTTTAAGATTGAAATACGTTTATGTGTTGCCATTATTTGCAATGTTTTTGTTTTGTTTAGCCATGTTGAGGGATAAAAATAAACTGTACTTTGCACTTTTAATTTTGCATAGCCATGTTTAGGGCTTTAAATAAACAGCTGACTGCAATTGATGTATACATTTTTATGTTTCCATTTTAGAAATAAACTGTTCTATACTGTCTTAACCAATGTTGTCTATTTGTGTAACACAATAAGATCGGCCTATTGTCCTCATATGAGGCAATTGATTTTTGAGAGAACTACTTATTGTATAAAGCTAAAATTTTGAATTTACACTAATTAAGACCTTCTGGTCGCAAAAAACAAAGAATGTTTCTTAAGGTTATGATAGACCCATTGTCCTCACATGAGGACAACATTTTTTACAAAAACTACTAAACATACGAAAACAAAATTTTATTATTATAATTATTAGGCCCTAGTTATCTCAAATAGCAAGGACAGATAAAAAATGCACACCAGATAAATGCTCGGGTCTCAGGAGGATATGTTAGAAAATACGTTAGTTAGCTTGCAACATCCTGTATATTGCAGGCGAGTTTGGCTGCTAATGTACATATCCTGAGTATTAATCAGTTACATGAAAGGAAGGCTTCAAAACTGTTATACAGAGGATACAGAGTGGCCAAGTTTCCCGGGGTTTTGCGGTGTATGGAACACGGGACAGCTGAGCATTAGACACCATTAGATTCAAGAGGTGTATACATTTAATGTTAAGTCAGCGGGTAGAATCGGGACCTCTCGCCACTTTAAGCCAGACATACGGGTCAGTTCTCTGAGGTTCTCTCCTACTGGTAAGTGGCAACAGCCAGTTTATTATTATTATATAACAGTCACCCATAAAAGGATCAATATGTGATTATTACTGTACTACTATAACTGAGCATTAGTCACCATTAGATTCAAGAGGTGTATACACTTAATGTTAAGTAAGTGGGTAGAATCGTCTTTAGAAGTAGCATTGGCAGGGTTGTTTGTGTAATGGCATATGCGTTAGTGACTGCAAAGTGATAGTATTTGTGGTAAAATGGTGGTAAAGTGCAAATATTCGATAATAAGTCCTAATTAGTAAGTAAGCAGGTCATTTTGGAAGTAAATTGTGGTGGTAGTTAATTTTGTAAGTAAAACTTTGGAAGTCGTGCAAACAGGTGGTAATGAACAGTAGGTAGTACATTTTGGAAGTAAACTTTGGTTGTAAGTGAATTGAGGAAGTACATTTAGGAAATGTGGGTAGCAGGTAGCTGAACTGTGGACACACACTAAAGGATTGATCACCTTTAGTGGGGCCGCCTCAGGGGAGGGTGTACAGTGAATAAAGGCCCGAAACACCCGTTGATCCTGAGGTACACTGCTGAGGATGTGTCCCACATAGTGTATGGATAATTGTAATGGCTGTAGTTAGGAAAGCCTGAAGTGTGGTACAATGGGTGCTCTCCCCACATGTGCAAGTGTCTTGTATTTTTATGTATTTATCTAGTTATTTTAATTGTTAAGGAAATGTTGGAGGAATCTGCAAAGGCTTGCCAGTGGTCCTGGATGAGATGCATGTTGTTGGCATGGTGAAAGCCATGGGGGAAAGCGATAGGTAGGTGCTGCTGAGTGGATCATGTAAACGGCCCCAGCAGCCCCAGTCACTGTAACGGTAGCCGGCTGGTTCAGGTTAACCCTTGTTGAGCATCTGTCTGTACGGCTCCAGTTGGCCACCCCCTCAGCTGCTCTGTCCTGTACAGCTCACATGAGGTTGCGTGAATAGCTGTAGTCAGCGGCCAGTTGTGCGTGTTACACCTGGGAGTAGGGACTAACAGCCTGAACTATTTACTTGATTATAGATAGTGTAGGGGTAGGTGTAATAGCTATAGTTTCTCCCTAAGGTGCTCTTCCTACATGCACAAGTACTTTGTGTTCTTTGTAAACTGCTTACCAAATGGTTTAATGCCCTGTGAATTTAAAAGATGTTCAGTAACTGAAATCTATTTCGTTGATGAACAGCAGCTGCCAAAACAAAAATCTACATGCCGTTGGTGCTTGGCAGGTGCTAATTTTGAGCCCTGTAGCTACTG
Source organism: Coilia nasus (assembly GCA_027475355.1). Taxonomy (NCBI): domain Eukaryota; kingdom Metazoa; phylum Chordata; class Actinopteri; order Clupeiformes; family Engraulidae; genus Coilia; species Coilia nasus. The sequence continues at coordinate 35,437,096 of CM050212.1, read as the reverse complement.
TGCATTTTCAGGCCATTTTAATATTTCATTAGCTTTTTGCATTACAGCAGTGCACCTTATTACTTTGACATGCGTCACTAGTTATTAACATACATTTGGTGATTCAGACAGCCATATATTATACATTTCTTGTAAAGAAAGTACCAAAAAAATGAGGGCAGTTTCTCAACCTTGGAATTTATACTGTGTCAGTACAGTTTGAAAATTGTCAAAAATTGACTCCATTCTTGAAAAATTGTATACTGTGGGGTTACCTACCTATGGAAGGATATTCCAAACGCTTTTTGCGATTATTATTATGGCTAGCAAAGACATGTTTTTCCCTTGGGATGAACTTTATAGACAATTGCAATCTTTTTTGGAATCGCAGAGCATTCTTGAGGCCAAATAGCACAGAACTCAGCTGGACCGGGGCCAAAGTCTTGGCTGCCCACTATCGCCTCTCTCTCTACCATGCAACCTTTTCTCCGCCGACCTTGGGTCCACCTGCTGATAAGCTCTCTGTAACAGTGCAGACAGAACCAATCATGGTTGATAAAGACTCTGTTGGGGTACAAACTAAAACAGACATGTACATCAACAAACACTCTGGTGAAACAAAACAACGGCCCTCACAATCTGGAAGAGAGAAATGCCCAATCGCTTCCGCCGTTGTGACCCTGCATATGCCTCTGGCAGCTGCATTACAATTCTTGCACTGAAGTGCGGAGCATGAAGGATTGTTATGTACAAAAGCATGACAAGAAGGACACTGCTAGAATGACTCAAAGCCAAACATCAGCACTGAACCTCCCGAGCTCTTCAAAAATGAGCAAATATTATGTGGAAATTGACGCTGATAACATTGGAGTTAAGCAGAGGTCCATGACGCCAACCAAGGCTGCTAAGAAGATATCAGTTGCAGAGGGTCATGCTAACATGTCTGTATCTGATGCAGTTCTGGGAAACTATCTGATGGCTGACGCATCACCATCCAGATCCCTGCCACTGCAGGACCTTCATGACAAGGACACTACTGGAATCACTCATGACTCAAATGAGCAAGAATGCGAGGATACATCAAAGGAACAAGAATGTGTTGATGCATACACAGAAAATCAAACCACAAATGCTTCACAAAAAAACCCTGATTTGTTTTTACCATCTCCATCACCACCCCGTCTGCAGTTCCCTGCAAGTATGCAGAAACTGCTGCCGATTGCCACACTGTCTTTTTCTAGCCCAAGACACTCTAAACAAGCAGTGTACACAGACTATCACAATGGACAGGCCTTCACCAGCCCACAACCTTCAACTGCATACGCATCCACTACAGCACCCAAAAAACGCAAAAGCTTCTGTTCGCTCAAAAAGTTCTAGGGCTACATGCCTACAAAGACTCATGTCCCGCAGACTTCCAGTGTCCCAGCAAACGTTGACGTTAAATCGAGGAAAAAAAAAACATTTTTGAGATTTTCATTTTTTGAGTTAGAAAAGGTTAGGAACCCCTGATCTAGAGAATGCTAACGTTGACAACCAATTTTTTTTTATCGTGAAATCTGATGACCCTCGCCCATTGAAAACACTGGTCGACATCCACTTTCAACGAAAACAATTTCAGTGAAATTTCAACACTGCGAAAACGAATCCAAACGAACTCATCATAAGCCGTTAATGTGGTCCATATGGGTGCTGTAATTGTACAAAATCGCATTTTGCCTCTTTCTTTCAGAAATCACTCCTACACACTACACAAACACACACAATGTGATGGTATTTTTTTGGTATTGTTTTTGTTTTATGATTTTGTGTCAAGTCAGTTAGACTTGAAAAGGGGGACTGATGGTATTTGAGTAATAATAATAATCTTCGAAATAACATTTTAATGTTGAAACATTTTATTATTATTTCAAATCCCTTGGTTGGTTTTGGAACTCTTGTTATTAGTAGGGAGTAGGGACTAACAGCCTGAACTATTTACTTGGTTATAGATAGTGTAGGGGTAGGTGTAATAGCTATAGTTTCTCCCTAAGGTGCTCTTCCTACATGCACAAGTACTTTGTGTTCTTTGTAAACTTTGGTCTAGCATAGATAGTGACTGCTGTGAACAGGGCAGCCGACAACAAGGGAAAGACTTTGTGACAGACTGGAAAGACAGCTGACAGGAGGGAATAGACCCCACTGGAGCTTATATGGGTTAGCTCCCCAGATAAGCAGTGGCAAGTTCATTGAACTGAGCCATGTCCACATTTTGCTACGTCTAATACAAGAGATATACCCCTAGAGTCAGCGAGAGCAGGGGTGGAAGATGACTCACAGGCAGGATTCACGGCTTTAGATACTGGAACGGAAATGACTATGAGAAGGTCGAGCGGGAGGTGGGGAGGTGGGGTTATCTGGTAGAATTGAAAGGGAAGAAGAAAGTAGTGAAAGAGTAATGAGAGAACAATTAGAAAAGAAAGTACAGGTTTGTTCCTGTGGCTGGCAGAAGATTACAACAGTGAGAGGCCTTAAAATCCATCAGGGGAAGAAGGGGTGTGGAGGAAAAGTGGGACAGGGGAACCGCATTGAGCAGTACTTTCTAAGAAGTCTGCGGAGTAAGTCGGCTGAAGTCCAGCGGCAGGTAGAAAACCACAGTTCGCAGGATATCAGAAACCCAGTCTTGGAAGAGAGGGAGGAGGTCAGAGGGACTGAGGGAATAGGAGAGCCTAGCCAGTCAAAAAGGGAGAAAGCCTGGGAGCAGAAAGCCAGGGTTAGTTGGCCACAGGCGAAAGATAAGATGACTTGGGAGTCCGTAGACAGAGACTTGGCAATGGTGTTGGAAGGATTAAAAGGGACAGCCATGGCACAGTTGGAAAGGATGGGGGAAGTGATCTATAGTTATGGCTTAGATAGGTTTAGAAGTAGTGATAGAAGGAAAAGGGAGCCAGCACAACATTGTCAGTCGAGACGACAGAAAGACATTCGTGAATTGGTGTTAAGAAGGAGGCAGCTAAGAAAACATTGGAAAAGGGCCACAATTGAGGAGAAAGAAGGTATAGATGCCCTGCAGGAAGAGTTACGATGCAGGTTAGCAACTCTTAGGAGAGCTGAGAATCTTAGAAGGAAGAGAAAAGAGAAGGAGTGGGTAAGAACACTGTTTTATAAGGACCCCTTTAAATTTGTGAAAGGGTTGTTTAACCAGGAAAAGGGAGGGATATTGAGAACCTCAAAAGAGGAAGTAGAGGAGTACTTGAGGAAAACTCATTCAGATCCAGGGAGGGAGGGAGGATTAGCTTTTCCGCCTGACATGCCACCTTTGGGGGAGATAGAAAGTCAGATGGATGTTGTGCCACCTAGGTGGAAAGAGGTAGAGGCTGTGGTGAGAAAAGCTAAGGCTTTATCAGCTCCAGGGCCTAATGGGGTGCCATATCGGGTATATAAGAATGCCCCAGGGGTTCTTAGGTTTCTGTGGAAGTTGTTTAAGGTTGTGTGGCATAAGCAGAGCATTCCAACAGCATGGTACAGGGCAGGGGGTGTGTTGATTCCAAAAGAAAAAGAGTCTGTTAGAATAGACCAGTTTAGAATGATCTCTTTGCTTAATGTGGAGGGGAAAATCTTCTTCAGTATAGTGGCTAAGAGACTTGTGCAGTATTTGGAAAAGAATGGGTTAATTGACACAACAGTGCAGAAGGCAGGAATCCCAGGTTTTGCTGGATGCATTGAGCACATTAGTGTAATTTGGCACCAAATTCAGACAGCAAAGCAAGAGGGTAGGGAGCTTCATGTAGTTTTTTGGACCTAGCTAATGCCTTTGGCTCGGTGCCGCATAGTCTGATTTGGAGTGCTTGTGAATACTTTAGAGTGCCAGTTGAGATTGTGAATATAATGAAGGAATACTTTAAAGATATTAGATTGTGTATAGGTACAGGGGAGTTTGTATCAGACTGGCAGAAGCTAGAAGTAGGCATTATGGCGAGGTGTACGATCTCACCACTTGCTTTTACAATGGCAATGGAAATGGTAATAAGAGCTTCTAAGTGGGTGGTGGGAGGGGAAAGGTGTTGGGAGGGACTGCGTCTCCCGCCAATTAGAGCTTTCATGGATGACATGACTCTGTTAACAACAACGGTGCCATGTACAAAAAGGTTGTTGGAAAGGATAAATACAAATCTCAGGTGGGCGAGGATGAGGATAAAGCCTAGTAAGTCAAGGAGTATCTCAGTCACCAAGGGAAAAGTGGTAGAGCAGAAGTTCACGGGTATAAGGTGAGAAAATCCCATCCATCAGGGTGAGACCAGTGAAAAGCCTGGGGAGGTGGTATAATGCAGACCTGAGTGATCAAGAGCAGGTAGAGCAGCTTAGAAAAGACGTGGTGGAGGGATTGGAAAAATGGACAGGTCAGGGCTACCAGGAAAGCTGAAATTGTGGTGCATGCAATTTGGACTGTTCCCTAGAGTAATGTGGCCCATGTCAGTGTATGAAGTACCATTATCAAAAGTAGAGAAGCTAGAAAGGGTGGTTAATTCATACGTTAAAAAGTGGTTAGGGGTTCCACGGTGCCTAAGCAGTGTAGCTCTGTATGGGAAGGGCATACTGCAGCTGCCAATAAATAGTCTGGTAGAGGAATTTAAGTGTGCTAAGGTTAGGACAGAGCTGTTGTTAACAGGGAGCAAGGACAGGATAGTCAGTGGTCTGGCTCCTAACCCGAGCAAAGGGAGAAAGTGGAAACCAAAGGTAGCAGTGCAGGAGGCAGATGCAGCCCTTAGGCATGGAGAGATAGTGGGGAATGCCCAGATTGGGCGGGGAGGCTTGGGGCGTACATCAGGGAAGCCAATGTGGAGAAAGGCAGATCAGAAGGAGAAAAGACTGGTTGTAGAGCAGATACGCAGGCAAGAAGAAGCTAGTAGACAGGTAAAAGCTGTGTCACTAGCAAAGCAGGGCCAGTGGTTGAATTGGGAGGGAGTAGAGAGAAAACAGGTTACTTGGAGGGATTTGTGGAGTATGGAGTCTAACAGGCTAAAGTTTTTATTGGGAGCGACGTACGACGTGCTCCCATCGCCAGATAACCTGAGAATCTGGACAGATGGGGATCCGTCATGCACACTCTGTTCAAGTGTAGCCACATTGAGACATATACTATCTGGCTGTAAAGGTAGCTTGGCACAGGGTCGCTATACGTGGCGTCACAACCAAGTATTAAAATGCTTAGCAGCAGGAATTGAGAGTAGGAGGCAGCAGGTAAATGCAGAAGGTAGTCATAAAAAAGGTATCCAGTTTGTGCGGGAGGGTGAGAAAAGTAAGAGAGCCGCAAAGTCAAGGAGTACTACAGTACACAGGAAGCAAAGGATTGGCAGATGCTTGTACATGTGGGTGGAAAGCTGGTGGTCCCACAAGAAATAGTTACTACTAACTTGAGGCCAGACATAGTCTATTGGTCGACCAGCCAACAGGTAGTGTATTTTATTGAACTCACTGTCCCATGGGAAAGCTCCCTAGAGGAAGCATATGAAAGGAAAAAGCTTAAGTATGAAGAGTTGAGATTGCAGATGAAGCAGAGCAGAAAGGATGGAGGGCAAGAGTATTTCCAGTAGAAGTGGGTTGTAGAGGGTTTGTAGGGAGGTCAGTCATTTCATTGCTAGGGGAGCTTGGGGTTGGTGGTAAGAATCTACGTAAAACTGTTAGGGAGATGTCAGAGGAAGCAGCTAGGACTAGTAATTGGATCTGGATGAGAAGGGCGGTCTCTGCCTGGGGTAAGCAGTAGGGTTGCCATGTTTGAATGGGGTGGTGGAGGGATTCGAACCCGGGCCCTCCAGGTGTGGGTCAAGTGCCTTGGCCAGTGTGCTATTGAGGAGGTGGAGATTAGTGCAACCTAGGGCTGTTTGTGCAGATAAGGATGGGCACCCCAGACCAGCAGATGGCAGTAGTGCATTTAGTGGGTCAATAGAAACACAGAAGAAGAGGCTTATAAATGGCAGCCATTACACACATGGGCAGCTAAGAATCAGGCTCTCTGGGATCGTGCGGTGTATTGGGATACGGGACGATGAAATAGTAGGACATTTCGTCCGGAGGTTGGACTACGCGCTTACGTCACACCAGGCAGGAGTTACAAAAAAACTCAGACCAACATGGCAGACTCTCGTGGAAGTGAAACGTGAAAGTGTTTATATGATTTAAAGTCTTTGGGTGACCGAATGTGATGGTGCCATCACGGATTTTTTTGTTGTTTAGATGTAACACGAACTGATTTAAGACAACCAGGCTACTCGATTGCCATTTAATCACTCGAAGTTTTAAGTTAGCACAGTTAGCTTACAACTAGCTAACTACTAGCAAGCTTGCTAACATATACGGTCACAAGCTTGTACTAGTACACTTCTTGCAATTGTAGAACGATATTGCAACACTTAAATGTTATCTAGGCAACCCAGCAATAGTAATAAGCCCATGTAGACCCTGCAGTTCGCAATCCTGAAATAGTTCTGTACAAGACTGCCATTAGATGTAGGCTATCTTGCTGGATAGCTTCTGTTGTGCCGGCCCGGGACGATGAAATAGTAGGACATTTCGTTTATTTTTAGTATGTAACATGAAACTAAGTTTGCTCGGACATGTGTAGGCCTACACTAGTCTTGTCTGAAAACGTGCCTTTACAAATGTGTTTTAACTGTCCATCAACCGCAACCAACTCTTGTACCACTCGTCCGCAACCATTGCCAACGAAAAGACGAGTGTGCGCATCGCTGGTGTGACGTAAGTGCATAGTCCAACCTCTGGACGAAATGTCCTACTATTTCATCGTCCCATTGGGATACAGAGTGGCCAAGTTTCCCGGGGTTTTGCGGTGTATGGAACACGGGATAACTGAGCATTAGACACCATTAGATTCAAGAGGTGTATACATTTAATGTTAAATCAGTGGGTAGAATCGTGAGCTCTCGCCACTTTAAGCCAGAGATACGGGTCAGTTCTCTGAGGTTCTCTCCTACTGGTAAGTGGCAATAGCCAGTTTATTATTATTATATAACAGTCACCCATAAAAGGATCAATATGTGATTATTACTGTATTACTATAACTGAGCATTAGTCACCATTAGATTCAAGAGGTGTATACATTTAATGGTAAGTCAGTGGGTAGAATCGTCTTTAGAACTAGCATTGGCAGGGTCGTTTGTGTAATGGCATATGCGTTAGTGACTGCAAAGTGATAGTATTTGTGGTAAAATGGTGGTAAAGTGCAAATATTCGATAACAAGTCCTAATTAGTAAGTAAGCAGGTCATTTTGGAAGTAAATTGTGGTTGTAGTTAATTTTGTAAGTAAAACTTTGGAAGTCGTGCAAACAGTTGGTAATGAGCAGTAGGTAGTACATTTTGGAAGTAAACTGTGGTTGTAAGTGAATTGTGGAAGTACATTTTGGAAATTTGGGTAGCAGGTAGCTAAACTGTGGACACACACACTAAAGGATTGATCACCTTTAGTGGGGCCGCCTCAGGGGAGGGTGTACAGTGAGTAAAGGCCCGAAACACCCGTTGATCCTGAGGTACACTGCTGAGGATGTGTCCCACATAGTGTATGGATAATTGTAATGGCTGTAGTTAGGAAAGCCTGAAGTGTGGTACAATGGGTGCTCTCCCCACATGTGTAAGTGTCTTGTATTTTTATTTATTTATTTATTTATTTATTTTAATTGTTAAGGAAATGTTGGAGGAAACTGCAAAGGCTTGCCAGTGGTCCTGGATGAGATGCATGTTGTTGGCATGGTGAAAGCCATGGGGGAAAGCGATAGGTAGGTGCTGCTGAGTGGATCATGTAAACGGCCCCAGCAGCCCCAGTCACTGTAACGGTAGCTGGCTGGTTCAGGTTAACCCTTGTTGAGCATCTGTCTGTACGGCTCCAGTTGGCCATCCCCTCAGCTGCTCTGTCCTGTACAGCTCACATGAGGTTGCGTGAATAGCTGTAGTCAGCGGCCAGTTGTGCGTGTTACACCTGGGAGTAGGGACTAACAGCCTGAACTATTTACTTGGTTATAGATAGTGTAGGGGTAGGTGTAATAGCTATAGTTTCTCCCTAAGGTGCTCTTCCTACATGCACAAGTACTTTGTGTTCTTTGTAAACTTAAGACCCTGTCTGCTGCTCTGCCGATATGTCTGTGAGAGATGAGGCGTGAAGAGCTGTTACCTGCATTGTATGTCTTTCCCCCAGCCATTTGGTCGCCTCAGGGGTTTAGGAAGTCTGTGAATCAACATGCAAGGCTGGCACCTTCTCTGATCTGATTAGGAAGACACTGTATACTGTAGTACTTAACAAAAGACCATTGCATATTCATTTTGGGGTGGTAACCTTGGCTAAACCCATTGGGTGTCTACAACATTTAAGTTCAGAATAATCACTGTTTTAGTTAGTCTTGTCTAGTCTTTCCTCATCGTCCTGTATGTAGTGTCCTGTCTGTATGTTAGTCTTTGTCTCTTTATTGTTAAGAATAAACCTTGTTCCTGATTTTCAACCACTAGGCTGACTGAGTCTCCAAATTCAACTTAAAAGTAGTTTATTTACTTTTAAATATCATTCATTCAAAACCCACATCCATGCCCACTTCCAGGAAAACATTTCCACACAATTTCTCACTTCACAACACTGCTCTACCACATATTGATCATACCAACAGTTTCCACATTTCAATACACTGCGGCGGTCATACCATGTGTAACCCCTATGAAAATGGGTTGCTGGGATGTAATATGAGTGCTGCCTGTAGATGGCGCCCTGCGCCGCCAGAGAGTGTTGATCAACTGAACACTTCTACTCTTTCTCTTCAACCGAATCTTTTTATTAGCGATGGATGTGAGTTTTCTGAGCTGTTTACTTTAAATTTTGAAACGTTAAAATACACTCTTAAATCTACATGTTTTCAATCCAATTAATCTTTTAAGTTTCGCCCTACACCGAATCCAAGTTTGATGCAAGAAAGAAGACTATAAGATCGAGTTTTATTTTGTTGAGAACTCCGGTGAGTTGAGCACGTTTTATACCCTGCTAAGTCAGTCTTTGTTAGCCACGTTAACATTAAGCTTACTGAGAAGAAAGATCCTATAAAAAAACAGTCGGAGTAAATATTTAGAATTGTTATGTTCATTATGAATTCGAGTATAAATTATCACAGTTACAAATGCATTTGATGTTTTAAGCCACTTTGGTACATTCCATATCATTGTGTTATTCTGAATAGAAGTAGCGAATGCTCTAGTTCGCTGGCGCTGCATGGCAGCGTGGACTGCAGAGTACAGAAAGTCACCTTAAACGTTGGGAGAAGCATGGCACTTGTTTTTGTTGCATTACGCCACTCGGTTTAAGCTAATTAGCGAGTTGTACTGTTTTCTTACTATAACTGCACTGCATATGCAATCATTTTTAGTTCTTGCGTATATTTTGTAATAAGGATATCCTAGTAATGTTATGTTGTAATACCACTGTAATGGTTTAAAAGGTAAAAAAATGATGATATAGTAATGAGTAATGTATATAAGAGATAAACACAGTTTTAAAAAGTGTACTTTATTGTTGATTTATGCAATATATATTTTCTTACACTGGAGCATATGCTTATAAGTAATGTCAATGCTTATATTACAGTATTACGGGTTAATGTGATGTGGAAATTCATGTCATTGTTAAAAAAAAAGGGGTGTATTCTTAGTTGTTGGTTACACAAATTGTATGACAGAAAAGTTAATGAGATCTCATATTAAGATTAGAAACAGAACAGAATCACTCATTATTCTGCACTATGTGTAGACTGGTTTTATGGTGAGCGACAGATTCTGATCCAAGATGGCGAGCCCAGCCCAATCAGACTGAAGACTGAGGACGGTCAAGGAAGCCCTGTGACTTGTCTCAGAGGGACCCTGATATCCTGGTCGATTGACACCAGATAGGACGCTTCACAAGCAGTCATTGGATCACAAACACACACACACACTACACTTTTTGCTCTTTTTTTTTGATCAACACACTCCAATTCTGAGGAACTGATTCTGCCAATTTGTGAAAAAAGGTTTAAAGACTGAATTCTTTTGTTTCTTTTGGTTGTTATTTTGAAGAGCTCTTCCTTCTTTTTCCTTTCGGTTCATTCCACTCCATCTAAGGTAAAAGCTGTGCAGGATTGCACAGCCATTGTGTAAATAATAAATTTGTCAACTGTTCAACTCAACTTACAGTTTATTCTAGTTATTTACTATTTTGTAAGTTACCTACCTCTCTTCCGAGCCTAGGTGGATATTAGTGCTTATTTTACTGGTCCAGGTCTACAAGTGCTACACATGTACCACTATGCGGTACATCTAGTTGACAGTGAACTAACATTCAACAGTCATGTGAAAGCAATCACTAAATCTGCATTCTATCACCTAAAACATTGCTAAACTTAGAGGACTTATGTGAAAACAAGATCTAGGAAAACGTGTACATGCCTTTTTTTCCAGTAGGGTTGATTACTGTAATGGCCTTTTCACAGGCCTTCTTAAGACCATCAAACAGCTTCAACTGATCCAAAATGCAGCAGCAAGGGTTCTTACAAGAACAAAAAGATCTGACCACATTACTCCAGTTTTAAGGTCCTTCCACTGGCTCACAGTAAGTTACAGAATTGACTTTAAGGCATTGCTTCTTGTGTTTAAATCATCATCATCTGGAACCAACTTCCAGAAGACATTAAAAATGCTCCTACTGTTGGCAGTTTCAAATCTAGACTTAAGACCAAACTGTTTTCAGATGTGTTCTGTTAATGATTTCTACTAATTTTATACTTATTTAGTATGTTTTTATGCTTTGATATCTCTTATCTACCACATACTGATTTTACTTTTATGCTTTTACACTTATTTTACCTTTTATGCTTCTACACTTACTTTATCTTTTATGCTTTTACATATTGTCCTTTGCTTTTATTTTTGTGAAGCACATTGAATTGCCGTTGTGTATGAATTGTGCTATACAAACTAGATGTACCGCATAGTGGTACATGGTATGACCGCCGCAGTATATTGAAATGTGGGAACTGTTGCTATGATGAGTGTGTGGTAGAGCAGTGTTGTAAGGTGAGAGTTTCTGTGGAAATGATTTCCTGGAAGTGGGCATGGATGTGGGTTTTGAATGAATGACATTGTGTGTGTTTGTGTAGTGTGTAAGAGTGATTTGTCAAGGCAAGGAATAGGCAAAATGAGATTTTGTACAATTACAGCGCCCCCTATGGACCCCCTATAGAAGGTCTTTGTGCTGATCGTGCATGACGTATTTTGTGCAGTTCCCACTTTCTCGGTCCAGATATTGGCAGTTCAAAATCCCAATTTTTGCATTTACCCTTATCACTAGGTGGCACTATGCTTCAAGTGAGTGTTTATGGGCTGGGTCGATACGCCTCTGTAACACCAGTGTACTAACAGAAAATCTTTGTCTTGGGCAAAATTGTTAAGTTATTTAACAAAAACTGTTTTTTGACACCTAGCTTTGCCAATAAACATCGCCCCCTATGACGTAATGTCACAAAATTTAGTACACATGAACAGAAAGCTGTTTAGCGATGGCATGTCAACTTTGACCAAATTTGAGCAATTAAAAGCCAAAATATGGACTTTTGAAGAATTTTAAGCTACGTGTTAAATGTTCATTGATGTGTAACTTCGAAACGGTTTATCTCAAGATAAATCCTTTGAAAACTTTTTGTCAGCATTGTCTGTAGATGACATATACCACATTTGGTGAGATTCACATGAACAGCCTATGACGAGTTCGTTCAGATTCGTTTTCGCAATGTTAAAATTTCACGGAAATTGTTCTCGTTGGAAGTGGGTGTCGACCAGTGTTTTCAATGCGTGAGGGTCAATAGATTTCACGATAAAAAAAGATTGGTTGTAAACGTTAGCATTAAAAATTGTTGTAAATTTAAGCATTCTTTAGATAATAGGCAAAATGACATTTTCTACAATTACAGCGCCCCCTATGGACCAAATTTTATGGCATGTTCTGTGGTGTTAGAGGTCTTTGTGGTGATCGTGCATGACGTATTTTGCGCAGTTCCCACCTTCTCGGTCCAAGATATTGGCAACTCAAAATCCCAATTTTTGCATTTACCCATATCACTAGGTGGCGCTATGCTTCAAGTGAGAGTTTATGGGCTGGGTCGATACGTCTCTGTAACACCGACATATCACAAAAATTTCATGTTGTTGGGTGAAACGTTCATTGAGTTATTCAGCAAAAACTTTTGCCAGTCTCCCCCTCTTTAACGGACACTGGCACAGCGGGGGGGTGGCCCTGGGGGACCAAAAGGCGTTATTCGCTCACAAACGTCCTGGGCTACATGCCTACAAACATTCATGTCTCCCCGAGTTTCAGTGTCCCGGGAATCGTTGACGAAAAATCGGTGGGAAAAAAAAAAAAAAAAGGTAAAAATTTTGCAGCAACTCCAATAACTCCACTCCGCAACTCCATAATAAACTTGCCTTGCCTTGCCTTGCTATTGGTGCAGTTGTAACAGGCACAGGACTCAGGCATGCTGTATTTGAGGAAGACGACACCATTGATTTCTATGAGATCAATGGACGACACATTCCCGTTTTGATCGTGGCAGTGGGTCTCCATGGAATCACAGGATTACGTCACCAGTGTTGTCTCTAGTTTTAACCAAAGATTCTAAAGCGTAGCGCTCTAGAATCTTTGGTTTTAACTTTATGAAACAGAATTAACGTGGGTTGAGGAACACAGCACCAACATGCCTTATCTCAGCTCCACTCGGTTTTGGTAGCCTACTGTGTGTTTTGTTTTACACCAACCAGAAAAGAGTTCTGGAAGTTTGAATGTGTAAGCCAACAAGAATAAAATTGATAATATGGTTTATATAAGAATTGTCTTTTGTCCGAGGAGTATACGTAGCTTTTGCTAATCTTTCAGGTAACCAAAGCACCAGAATGCACTTAGTACTGTTGTGTGTAGCATGTTAACCCTCAGAACGGCACCTAAGTAGGCTACTTGTAAAATAAATTTACCCTCATGTCAATGTATGCATGTCCATAGTTATATTTTAAAGTTAATACGCTCAGCCAGTTAGTCATGTTGACCTGTTATGTCTATGTCCCTGTTAGCAAGCTAACCAGAACTTAAATATTAGCAATGAAAGTTAGCCCACAATATCTGGATATTACAGGCGAAAGCAGTTGCTAACAGAGATGGGTGTAACGCGTTACTGTACTCACATTACATTTGTCGGTAACGTAGTAGTGTAACACGTTACTGTTATAAATTCATGAATCACACTACAGTTACTAATAGTGCATATGCTGATTACTGAACTTCCCCAGTGGACAGTCTGACCACAGATATCTGAGACGAATTCCCTGATCCTCCCCCAAAATCCTCAGGTGTACGTGTGCACAACTGCACAATAGTCGCGAGACATGTCCACACGCAACTGTCAGTGATTGTTAAATTCAGGAAAATGGCTAAGCCGTCTACCAAAACATTCGGGCGGTGGATATATGCTCATTGTTTTTAATATGTTGAGAGACGTTGCCAAAGTAAAAGTGTAATGGCTTGGAAAAGATAAAAGCAGTGAGGAATTGTGTCCTGTCGTGTTTTGCACCGTGATGCGAGGCCGGTTGGTGAAAAAATGCTTTAGTGCTTCTGTTTCAGGCTGTTCTAGTTTGGTGGAGGAGATGGAGCAGGGAGAATTACAGGTTACAGGTCACAGGCTACAATCACTCGAAGCCCATTCGGTCACAGCGAACCAAATAGAAGATCTAAACGTTCTACACAAACACACATACTTACCTATACTTCGGTACGTGAATGTGTGCTCCAACAAAACTTGTCCAGTAATCACAACTGTGGCATAGCTTTTTCTAATTCACAAACCTAAGTCATTTTGTTGGCCTTTTTCTTATTCACTTGCTTTTCCACCTACTTTTTTTTCACTGACTAATGGAAGCAATCAGGTTAGAAGAATATTTTCACGCGCAGCATGCATATGCAACTCAGGGTGACCTGTCATATTTCAAAAGAGCAAGTACTAAATGGTTTCTCGTGGAAGTACTCCTTTAAGGTAGCGGCGGTCATATTGGAGTTGCCGCGAAATGTTTCCCTTTTTTTTTTTTTCCCACCGATTTTTCGTCAACGATTCCCGGGACACTGAAACTGGGGGGGACATGAATGTTTGTAGGCATGTAGCCCTAGAAGTTTGTGAGCGAATAACGCCTTTTGGTCCCCCAGGGCCACCCCCCCCGCGTGTCCGTTAAAGAGGGGGAGACCAGCAAAAGTTTTTGCTGAATAACTCAATGAACGTTTCACCCAACAACATGAAATTTTTGTGATATGTCGGTGTTACAGAGACGTATCGACCCAGCCCATAAACGCTCACTTGAAGCATAGCGCCACCTAGATGCAAAAATTGGGATATTGAGTTGCCAATATCTTGGACCGAGAAGGTGGAAACTGCGCAAAATACGTCATGCACGATCACCAGAAAGACCTCTAACACCACAGCACATAAAATTTGGTCCATAGGGGGCGCTGTAATTGTAGAAAATGTCATTTTGCCTATTATCTAGAGAATGCTTACGTTTACAACAATTTATTTTTTTAATCGTAAAATCTATTGCACCTCACGCATTGAAAACACTGGTCGACGCCCACTTCCAACGAGAACAATTTCTGTGAAATTTTAAATTGAAATTTTGTGACATTTCGTCATAGGGGGCGATGTTTATTGGCGAAGCTAGGTGTCAAAAAACTGTTTTTGTTAAATAACTCGTCAACAATTTTGCCCAAGACAACGATTTTGTGTTGGTATGTCGGTGTTACAGAGGCGTATCGACCCAGCCCATAAACACTCACTTGAAGCATAGCGCCACCTAGTGATAAGGGTATATGCAAAAATTGGGATTTTGAGTTGCAAATATCTTGGACCGAGAAGGTGGGAACTGCGCGAAATACGTCATGCACGATCAGCACAAAGACCTCTAAAACCACAGCACGTGCCATACAATTTTGTCCATAGGGGGCGCTGTAATTGTATAAAATCTCATTTTGCCTATTCCTTGCCTTCACAAATCACTCCTACACACTACACAAACACACACAATGTCATTCATTCAAAACCCACATCCATGCCCACTTCCAGGAAATCATTTCCACAGAAATTCTCACCTCACAACACTGCTCTACCACACACTCATCATACCAACAGTTCACACATTTCAATATACTGCGGTGGTCATACCATGTACCGCTATGCGGTACATCTAGTTCTATTCTATTTTAGTGAGTGCTGTTATCAAATTAACCTGTTTTAGACTTTTGGCTTGTTTTTTTTTACGACATAAGCCTGTCAGTAGTGTAATACTGTGTACCTGTGCAGTGCTCTATAGATTTTCACCAGCTTTGTGGTGTAGCCGGTTTTCGTTAAATGGCATTAAAGAATGACTTGTCTTACATTTTGCTCCTTTCAATAGAAATGTATGTGTTTTGCTCAAGGCCTTTGATGCGTAACGTAAAGTAGTGTAAGGAGTTACTTCCCATAAGCAGTAAAGAAGTAAAGTACAGTGGTCCCTTGTTATTCGCGGGAGTTATGTTCTAAAAATAACCCGCGATAGGCGAAATCCGCGAAGTAGTCCGCTTTATTTTTTTACAATTATTATAGATGTTTTAAGGCTGTAAAACCCCTCACTATACTTATACACTTTTCTCAGACAGGCAAGATTCACACTTGCAAACATACAGCACTTCAGAGTCACACAGCTAGCAGTGGAAGATTTATGTAAATTCTACAAGCTGAGCGCATTCTGTACTGTACAGGAGATTGCATGCACTAAAAAAATCAGCGAAACAGCGAGGCCACGAAAGGTAAACCGCGATATAGCGAGGGACCACTGTAATGCATTACATTTTTTAACAGTAGCGGGTAATGTGTAATGGATTACTTTTTTTGAGTAACGACCTCAACAGTGGTTGGTAACGCATGTGTTCTGAACATGAATCCGTTATGTAAACACATTTATTGAAACTGTTTTGCTCATTAAATGGTTTTATGCCCTGTGCACATAAGCCGGCATTGCATCGTTAGCTCACCCTGGCAAGTGGATGCAAGTGGATTCAAGTACGGGAGGAGATCATTTATTTTCACGTGTTCCCTAAAGTGGAAAAATTGGTGTATGCCACATTTTTGGCCCAATATAGTGAAATAA
This sequence comes from Coilia nasus, assembly GCA_027475355.1. Classification (NCBI taxonomy): domain Eukaryota; kingdom Metazoa; phylum Chordata; class Actinopteri; order Clupeiformes; family Engraulidae; genus Coilia; species Coilia nasus. Next base: position 35,420,901 of record CM050212.1, on the reverse strand, counting down.
GACAAACAAAAACACAAAATTCAGGGTGGTTACATTGCAGACATTCCAACCTGCAGATCATTTCAGAGAGATCAACATTTCAATTTGTCGATGCACATTATTTGTATCGAAGAAATTTCAGAATCTACGACGTCGACTATGTCGACTAATCCCAGCCCTAATAAACACGATCACTTTATTACACTCACAATACACATTCAACACACGTACAACACACATACTCTATACAAACAATACAAACATATAAAATGAAATATATACTCAGTCGCTTCCACACAAACACTTTATTACACTCCGCTGACACATTATATATAATACAATATTTATAGCATATTTACACACACATCCTCACACACACACACTGACCCACACCCACACACTCTATTTACAACATCAGACATATTTTACACTTTAAGATTCTTCTTTAAATGATTCATCTTTAGAGGATTTATGTTCAAATTATTTCTGTGATTTCTGTAACTCACCAACTCACGGACAGCAAACCAAAGAAATCACTCATATCTGGAGAAGATACACATTGTGTGTGTTTCACACACACACACACACACACTTACACACACTCTGTCTCTTTCACACACACACACACACACACACACACACACACACACACACACACACACACACACACACACACACACACACAAACACAAACACGCACACACTGCCTGAGCTGCCTAAGGTACCAGAAGGGTGGCCTGATGTACCCCAGACACGGGCGTGTTCAGAAGGGGGTGTGGGGTACACAGGGGCGTGTTCAGAAGGGGGGCGTGTTCAGGAGGGGGGTGTGGGGTACAGGGGCATGTTCAGGACGGCAGCCAGACACAGGGGCGTGCTCAGGAGGGGGTGTGGGGTACACAGGGGCGTGTTCAGGAGGGTCTGGGGTTGAGCACTCTCGTTGTCTGAGGGGGAGTGAGTTCATGCTCCTCTGGGACTGTAGAGCTGTCACTGTGTGTGTGTGTGTCTCTGGGTGTGTGTGTGTGTGTGCCTGTGTGTGTGTGTTTAGGCCTTGGTAAGTTCATATGCTCCGGTGCGTCGTGCTCGGAGCACGTAGTCTAGCAGCAGAGCAGCGCCAGCCAGAACGGTTACCATGATGACCGCCGCCACCAGCATCTCCACCCCGACACCAGGGGGAACTGTGCTCCGCTCTGCAGAAACAACACACACTTACACACACACACTTACACTTCCACACACACTTACTCACACAAACACACACTTACACACTTCCATACACATACACAAACACACACACACACTTCCACACACACACACACTTCCACTTCCACACACACACATACACTTCGACACTAGTGTTAATTTTGTCACCTTTTTATTAAATTTCATCTTAGTTTTAGTCTCATGTCAAATGCCCTTATTAGTCATTCGCATACCATTTTTGTTAGTTAAGTTAGTTTGTTAGTTAAGTAACACATTACTTCATTTATAAGGTAAATTCTGATCACAAATGTAGTTAATATAGTTTCTCAATGGTATTAATTTTCCCTAGCTGTGTTGCAAAGCTGCTAAGGCACATTAGCATTATCAGTACATTAGCTCATGTTCATCTCTTTCACATCTTGATATTTGCCTAGTGTGGCTATAAACAGCAGTCTCTATAATGGGTGTGCCATAACACCATCACTATCTGTTTCATTTCGAGTGTAGATCCCTAAAATCAACATTACCTAATAACTAAAATGTTAAAAGCTAAGCTAAAGTTAACTTAGATCAATGTGCTAGTTGTTAGCCTTGTCATACCACTAAAGGTTAGTGATGTTTTTCCTCGATATTCCAAATCCACACACCTTCCCATCAGATACAGTTATACATTAGGTTTTTTATGTCAAGTCTTATGATATTTCTAGTACAAATCTAATAAAATTTCTAGTAGAAAATAGTGTTTGCAGCACTAAACTACTTGCAGGAACTTGAGCAGCTGCAGACTCATTCATTGTAACCGAAGATTCTCTGCACTACAAACTCTGAATGTAACTCCTTTTGGTGACATTTTACAACATCTTCACACACACGCACACACTTACATGCACACACTTACACAGACACGCTTACAGACACGCTTCCTCACACACACACTCTGATCTGCAGGAAACTACACAACACACACTTGCACACACACTTACACACACACTTTTATTCACACACAAATTATGCTCTCACACACGCACACATATACACCCCCCCACACACACACACACAAACATATACACACCCACACACACCTACCTGTGACGATGATGCTGAAGATGTGTGTGTGATGTCCGAGGTGGTTGCTGATGTTGACAAGGTACTGTCCCGCATCACTGGGTGTGAGGTGTGACAGGTGGAAGGTTCCGTTGGGGGAGGAGAGCAGTGTGTGTGAGTGTGTGTGTGTGTGAGAATTTGTATGTGAGTGTGAGTGTCTGTGTGTGTTGTTGGACAGCTTGGTGAGGGTGACGAGGGGGGGCGGGTAGCTGATGGAGCGGCAGCAGATGGTGATATTGTCCCCTTCCATCACCTCTGCTGACGGCAGCACCTCCACCACTGTGTCCCTAGGGGGCGCTAGAGACAATAACACAGCTTTACTACACACACATGCGCGGACACACAAACACACAGACATTGTCACCACACTGCGTCATGCGAGAACCACTACAGTCATCATGTGGAGGGGTGTGTGTGTGTGTACATGTGTGTGTGTGGATGGATTCTGAAAATGCAAAAGTCGTGGTAAATGTATAAAACAAGAAATTTGAGAAGTTAGTCATGAGAATGCAACACGAGGGTCCTAGATCCAGATGCGTGTGGTGTGTGGTGAAAATGTGTGTGGAAGACAGCAGTAAGTTTTAGAGGAACAGAGAGCAGAGGAACTAGAGAGGGAGGCAGTTTGTGTCTGTGTGTGTGTGTGTTTAGTCCACGCTCAGAATATGCTCAGAACACGCTTGCGGTGGGAAGGGTCTAATCTGCTAACGTGCATTCTAAATGAATACGGACAGAATACGGACAGAATACGGGCACGCGCTGAACACGCAGGCCTCATTCACACCAAACACTCTGCGTGCTCTGAGCGTATTCTGAGTGTGGACTACGCTCAGGGCTCATTCACACCAAACACTCTCCGTATTCAGCGCGTGGCCGTATTCTGTCTGTACAATATGTTTCTATGGTGATAGAATACGCTCAGAATACGCTCAGAACACGGTTGCGGTGGGAATGGTCTCATCTGCCAACGTGCATTCTAAATGAATACGGACAGAATACGCTCAGAATACGGCCACGCGTTGAATACGCAGAGAGTTTGGTGTGAATGAGCCCTCAGAATACGGACTGCAGCTAGAAAATAGAAACCAAGTCTATTTTTCTGCACGTATTCAGCCAAAATCCCAATGAAAGCTATAGGCACAGCTATACAATTCATGTCAACTGTGCTATCAATGCTTGTATTGACACAGGGAATACCTCAAAAACCTAGCGACTGTCTGCAAAATATTACCACTCGCTTACAACTGCATGAAACAAACGCTATTGGGGTTATCATATCAGATCTGCACTACAAGGGCATTGACTGTAACAATGATAATTGTTGTCCACACGGACTGTTTTGTGTGTTACACCAGAGACTGAGACTGAGAGAAGTCACGCGTCATGTAACTCCGTTTTATGGGTTTAATAAATCTATAGCCCCGTTGGGCTAGAACAGTTTTTTTTGTAGTCCTGTGAAGTGAATACAAGGCAGAATGTAACATGGTGGCAGCGGTCACGGATTTGACCTATTTTAAGTCTTCAAAAGTTTAGTCTATAACTTAGCTCGTTTCGCCGCGGGAAGAGGAGGCTCGTGCAAGTCTACTAATCATCGTGCATTGGATTAGCATACAGACGCCCAAGCATGGAAGGGCTGAGACCTCCACAACGGCTGTGCATGGACTCAGGCAATCTTTCAAAGACCTGGAAGGTATGCAAAGAAGAGTTTTTGCTTTATGTGGACCTCGCGGTGGGAGATGACGATGAAACCACCAAAGTAAAACTGTTTGGTTATCTCGTGGGCGAGAGCGGGAGAGAGTTGCTGGATACACTGATGGGTGAGACGCCTAAAGCAGATTGGAAGCTAGCAGATATTGTGAAGAAATTTGATGAACACTGCACGCCTAGCGTGAATGAAACTGTCGAACGTTTTCGTTTCTTTTCGAGAAACCAAGGCTCTGGGGAAGGCATAGACAGCTATGTCACTGAATTAAAAGTTTTGGCGAAAACATGCAATTTTGGAATGTTACGAGACACGTTGATTCGTGACAGGATTGTGTGTGGGAGCAGCAACGCTACAATGAGGGAGCGGCTGCTCCGAGAGACAAAGCTGACACTGGACTCGTGCATCGACTTGTGCCGTGCAGCAGAGTTGTTGCGTGAAAATGTCAAAACAATTGCCGGACCCAACGTGGAAGAAGTGCATGCAGTGAAAGAGCCAGCGCGGAACAGAGGACCAGAGAACTTCGTCGACTGTAAGTTCTGTGGAAAATCACATGAGAAAAATAAACAGAAATGCCCCCCGTTTGGCAAGAAATGCAAAAAATGTGGCAAAGAGAACCATTTTGCTGTGAAGTGTAAAGCTAGTCACCAAGCAAGAGAAAAGAAAACAAAACGAGTGCATGTAGCTGTATCTGAAAGTGATGATTTTGAAGAAATACTCAGTGTAACTGCAAAGCATGTCGACAGTGTGAATGTAGTGGATAAGCAGCACAGCACACAGCTTTTTGCAGGCATGCTCCTTGGGAACAAGACAGTGAAATTCCAGATAGACAGTGGTGCTACATGTAACATTATCCCAATTGACCTGATTGACCCAAACACAAAGCTCAAAGACACAAAGAGTGTGTTAGTAATGTACAACAAGAGCAAACTGAAGCCACTGGGAAAGTGCAAACTGAAATTGAGGAATCCAAGAAACCAAAAACAGTACAGGTTAGAATTCCAAGTGGTAGGTGAAGGTGTCAGTGGACCACTATTGGGCAAAAGAGCAAGCGAAGGCATGCAGCTGATCAAAGTGCAGTATGAAAACATCATGGCAATCGACAGCATCGTGACTACATCGCCAGATACGAGGGGCCAGTGGACGATGGACCAGATAAAAGCGGAGTATGCAGATGTGTTCAGTGGGGATGGCTGCCTTGAAGGACAGTATCGCCTGGAAATCGACAGCTCAGCGAAACCGGTGCAGTTGCCAAGGCGCTGGGTCCCAGTTGCCATGATGAAGCCACTGAAAGCTGAACTGCTTGACCTACAAAACAGAGGAATCATTGCATGGGTAGAGCGCAACACAGATTGGATTAATGCTATGGTGGTAGTACAGAAGCAGAATGGGAGGTTGCGAGTATGTATCGATCCAAGGCCCTTGAACAAGGCGCTGAAACGCAGCCACTTCCCCTTGCAAACCATTGATGACATTCTTCCGGATCTGTCCAAAGCCAAGGTGTTTTCAGTATGCAATGTCAAATGCGGCTTCTGGTATGTCAAGCTAGACGATGAGTCAAGCTTTCTTACTACCTTTGCGACACCGTTTGGACGTTACAGGTGGCTGAGACTCCCAATGGGAATCAGCCCTGTGCCAGAGGTCTTCCAGCGAAAGCTGACGCAAGCACTGGATGACCTGCCAGGTCTGTACATCGTTGCAGATGATGTCCTCATCACTGGACAAGGTGAGACACAAGAAATGGCACAGTGAGACCATGATAACAAAATGAGACTGTTTCTGAACAGGTGCAGACAAAAGAACATTAAACTGAATGCAGAGAAGTTCAAACTGAAACAAAAGGAAGCTACATACATCGGACATCTCCTGACAGCAAATGGGCTGAAAGTTGACCCGGAAAAGGTGCGTGCCATTGCACAAATGCCAAGCCCAACTGATGTGAAAGCTGTTCAGAGACTACTAGGCATGGTGAATTACTTAGCAAAGTTTTGCCCTCACCTCTCTGACCACTGTCAATCGCTGAGAGAACTGACACACAAAGACTGTGAATGGAGGTGGACAGAACAACATGAGGAAACCTTTCTCAAACTGAAAAACATGATTGCAAACACACCGGTGCTCAAGTACTACAGTCAAGAAGAGGAACTGACTGTGCATGCCTCAGACACAGGCCTGTGTGATGCCTCAGACACAGGCCTGGGAGCAGCACTCGTCCAGAGGGGTAAGACCATAACTTTTGCAAGCAGAGCACTCACACAGACAGAAAGGGGCTATGCCCAAATAGAGAAAGAATTCTTAGCAATGATTTTTAGTTTGGAGAAATTTCACCAGTACACGTATGGCCGCAAAGTTCCCGTACAGAGTGACCACAAACCGTTAGAAAACATTGTGAGGCATTACTGAGTGCTCCCAAACGACTGCAGCGAATGATGATGCGCATTCAGAAATATGATGTGGATGTAGTGTACTTACCAGGAAGGGATATGGTGTTGGCAGACACCTTGAGCCGAGATTACCTTCCAGAATGCTCATCCTATGGCTCAGTGGAAGCTAAAACTAGATGTACCGCATAGCGGTACATGGTATGACCGCCGCAGTATATTGAAATGTGGGAACTGTTGGTGTGATGAGTGTGTGGTAGAGCAGTGTTGTGAGGTGAGAATTTCTGTGAAAATGATTTCCTGTAAGTGGGCATGGATGTGGGTTTTGAATGTGTAGTGTGTAGGACTGATTTGTGAAGGCAAGGAATCGGCAAAATGAGATTTTGTACAATTACAGTGCCCCCTATGGACCAAATGGTATGGCATGTTCTGTGGTGTTAGAGGTCTTTGTGGTGATCGTGCATGATGTATTTTGTGCAGTTCCCACCTTCTCGGTCCAAGATATTGGCAACTCAAAATCCCAATTTTTGCATTTACCCTTATCACTAGGTGGCGCTATGCTTCAAGTGAGAGTTTATGGGCTGGGTCAATATGCCTCTGTAACACCTACATACTAACACAAAATCATTGTCTTGGGCAAAATTGTTGATGAGTTATTTAACAAAACCTGTTTTTCAACACCTAGCTTCGGCAATAAACATCGCCCCGTATGACGAAATGTCACAAAATTTAGTACACATGAAAAGAAAGATGTTTAGAGATGGCATGTCAACTTTGACCAAATTTGAGCAATTAAAAGCCAAGATACGGCCATTTGAAGAATTTTAAGCTACGTGTTAAATGTTCATTGACGTGTAACTTCGGAACGGTTTATCTCAAGATAAATCCTTTGATAACTTTTTGTCAGCATTGTCTGTAGATGACATATACCAAATTTGGTGAGATTCACAAGAACGGCCTATGACGAGTTCGTTCAGATTTGTTTTTGCAATATTAAAATTTCACGGAAATTGTTCTCGTTGGAAGTGGGCGTCGGCCAGTGTTTTCAATGCGTGAGGGTCAACAGATTTCATGATAAAAAAAAATTGTTGTAAACGTAAGCATTGTCTAGATAATAGGCAAAATGACATTTTCTACAATTACAGCGCCCCCTATGGACCAAATTTTATGGCATGTTCTGTGGTGTTAGAGGTCTTTGTGGTGATTGTGCATGACGTATTTTGCGCAGTTCCCACCTTCTCGGTCAAAGATATTAGCAACTCAAAATCCTAAGTTTTGCATTTACCCTTATCACTAGGTGGCGCTATGCTTCAAGTGAGAGTTTATGGGCTGGGTCGATACATCTCTGTAACACCAACATACTAACACAAAATCGTTGTCTTGGGCAAAATTGTTGATAAGTTTTTTAACAAAAACTGTTTTTTGACACCTAGCTTCGCCAATAAACATCGCCCCCTATGACGAAATGTCACAAAATTTAGTACACATAAAAAGAAACCTGTTTAAAGATGGCATGTCAACTTTGACCAAATTTGAGCAATTAAAAGCCAAGATACGGCCATTTAAAGATTTTTAAGCTACGTGTTAAATGGTCATTGACGTATAACTTCGGAACGGTTTATCTCAAGATAAATCCTTTGATAACTTTTTGTCAGCATTGTCTGTAGATGACATATACCAAATTTGGTGAGATTCACATGAACGGCTTATGACGAGTTCGTTCAGATTCGTTTCCGCAATATTAAAATTTCACGGAAATTGTTTTCGTTGGAAGTGGGCGTCGGCCAGTGTTTTCAATGCGCGAGGGTCAATAGATTTCACGATAAAAAAGAAATTGTTGTAAACATAAGCATTCTCTAGATAATAGGCAAAATGACATTTTCTACAATTACAGCGCCCCCTATGGACTACATTTTATGGCATGTTCTGTGGTGTTAGAGGTCTTTGTTGTGATCGTGCATGACGTATTTTGTGCAGTTCCCACCTTCTCGGTCAAAGATATTGGCAACTCAAAATCCCAATTTTTACATTTACCCATATCACTAGGTGGCGCTATGCTTCAAGTGAGAGTTTATGGGCTGGGTCGATACATCTCTGTAACACCGACATACTAACACAAAATCGTTGTCTTGGGCAAAATTGTTGACGAGTTATTTAACAAAAACTGTTTTTTGACACCTAGCTTCGCCAATAAACATCGCCCCCTATGACGAAATGTCACAAAATTGAGTACACATAAAAAGAAAGCTGTTTAGAGATGGCATGTCAACTTTGACCAAATTTGAGCAATTAAAAGCCAAGATACGGCCATTTGAAGATTTTTAAGCTACGTGTTAAATGTTCATTGACGTGTAACTTCGGAACGGTTTATCTCAAGATAAATCCTTTGATAACTTTTTGTCAGCATTGTCTGTAGATGACATATACCAAATTTGGTGAGATTCACATGAACGGCTTATGACGAGTTCGTTCAGATTCGTTTCCGCAATATTAAAATTTCACGGAAATTGTTTTCGTTGGAAGTGGGCGTCGGCCAGTGTTTTCAATGCGCGAGGGTCAATAGATTTCACGATAAAAAAGAAATTGTTGTAAACATAAGCATTCTCTAGATAATAGGCAAAATGACATTTTCTACAATTACAGCGCCCCCTATGGACTACATTTTATGGCATGTTCTGTGGTGTTAGAGGTCTTTGTTGTGATCGTGCATGACGTATTTTGTGCAGTTCCCACCTTCTCGGTCAAAGATATTGGCAACTCAAAATCCCAATTTTTACATTTACCCATATCACTAGGTGGCGCTATGCTTCAAGTGAGAGTTTATGGGCTGGGTCGATACATCTCTGTAACACCGACATACTAACACAAAATCGTTGTCTTGGGCAAAATTGTTGACGAGTTATTTAACAAAAACTGTTTTTTGACACCTAGCTTCGCCAATAAACATCGCCCCCTATGACGAAATGTCACAAAATTGAGTACACATAAAAAGAAAGCTGTTTAGAGATGGCATGTCAACTTTGACCAAATTTGAGCAATTAAAAGCCAAGATACGGCCATTTGAAGATTTTTAAGCTACGTGTTAAATGTTCATTGACGTGTAACTTCGGAACGGTTTATCTCAAGATAAATCCTTTGATAACTTTTTGTCAGCATTGTCTGTAGATGACATATACCAAATTTGGTGAGATTCACATGAACGGCCTATGACGAGTTCGCTCAAATCCGTTTTTGCAATATTAAAATTTCACGGAAATTGTTTTCGTTGGAAGTGGGCGTCGACCAGTGTTTTCAATGCGTGAGGGTCAATAGATTTCACGATAAAAAAATTGTTGTAAACGTAAGCATTGTCTAGATAATAGGCAAAATGACATTTTCTACAATTACAGCGCCCCCTATGGACCAAATTTTATGGCATGTTCTGTGGTGTTAGAGGTCTTTGTGGTGATTGTGCATGACGTATTTTGCGCAGTTCCCACCTTCTCGGTCCAAGATATTGGCAACTCAAAATCCCCATTTTTGCATTTACCCATATCACTAGGTGGCGCTACGCTTCAAGTGAGCGTTTATTGGCTGGGTCAATACATCTCTGTAACACCGACATACTAACGCAAAATCGTTGTCTTGGGCAAAATTGTTGGCGAGTTATTTAACAAAACCTGTTTTTTGACACCTAGCTTCGCCAATAAACATCGCCCCCTATGACGAAATGTCACAAAATTTAGTACACATGAAAAGAAATCTATTTAGAGATGGAATGTCAACTTTGACCAAATTTGAGCAATTATTAGCCAAGATACGGCCATTTGAAGATTTTTAAGCTACGTGTTAAATGTTCATTGACGTGTAACTTCGGAACGGTTTATCTCAAGATAAATCCTTTGATAACTTTTTGTCAGCATTGTCTGTAGATGACATATTCCAAATTTGGTGAGATTCACATGAACGGCCTATGACGAGTTCGTTCAGATTCGTTTTCGCAATATTAAAATTTCACGGAATTTTTTTTCGTTGGAAGTGGGCGTCGACCAGTGTTTTCAATGCGTGAGGGTCAATAGATTTCACGATAAAAATTTTTTTTTTGTAAACGTAAGCATTGTCTAGATAATAGGCAAAATGACTTTTTCTACAATTACAGCGCCCCCTATGGACCAAATTTTATGGCATGTTCTGTGGTGTTAGAGGTCTTTGTGGTGATCGTGCATAACGTATTTTGCGCAGTTCCCACCTTCTCGGTCCAAGATATTGGCAACTCAAAATCCCAATTTTTGCATTTACCCTTATCACTAGGTGGCGCTATGCTTCAAGTGAGAGTTTATGGGCTGGGTCGATACGTCTCTGTAACACCGACATATCACAAAAATTTCATGTTGTTGGGTGAAACGTTCATTGAGTTATTCAGCAAAAACTTTTGCCGGTCTCCCCCTCTTTAACGGACACTGGCACAGCGGGGGGGTGGCCCTGGGGGACCAAAAGGCGTTATTCGCTCACAAACTTCTTGGGCTACATGCCTACAAACATTCATGTCTCCCCGAGTTTCAGTGTCCCGGGAATCGTTGACGAAAAATCGGTGAAAAAAAATAAAATAAATAAATAAATAAATAAATAAAAAAAGGGAAAAATTTTGCAGCAACTCCAATATGACCGCTTTCGCTAGCTTCGCTAGCGGCGGTCATAATAAAGACTATAAATATGCTACAGCATGTGCCCATATCTGCACACAGCCTTAGATCGATTCGTTCTGCCACAAAAGAGGACGCAACTCTGCAGATTCTCATCGAGACCAAACAGAAAGGCTGGCCAAATGACAAGGCAAAGACGGCTAGGGAAATTAGGCCATACTTCTCCTTCCAAGATGAACTAAGCCATCAAGATGGAATAGTGTTCAGAGGCGAACGTGTCGTCATTCCTGATGGATTAAGGAGAGACATTACCTGCCGTTTACACTCCTCTCATCTTGGCATAGAAGGATGTGTACGGAGGGCCAGAGAGTGCGTATACTGGCCCGGGTTAAACGACCAAATTAAAACATATGTAAACAACTGTGACATCTGCAGGGCAGTGGATTACAAACAACAAAAAGAAACACTGATCTCACACTAAATGCCGAACCGTCCATGGGCTAAAGTGGGCACTGACCTGTTTACTTTTCACAACAGAGACTATCTAATCACAGTAGATTATTACTCCAACTTCTGGGAAATTGACTACCTGTCAGACACAAAATCTACCACAGTGATAAAGAAACCGAAAGCTCACTTTGCCAGACAAGGCATTCCAGATGTTGTCATTTCAGACAATGGACCACAATACTCCTCGCAGGAATTCAAGAGATTCAGCGGACGATGGGAATTCCTACACAACACCTCGTCGCCGGGGCACCCTCAAAGCAACGGCAAAGCTGAATCGGCAGTCAAAACAGCCAAGAGACTGTTGTTGAAAGCGGAAATGGCTGGACAAGATCCGTACTTGGCGCTCTTAGATCACCGCAACACGCAATCACAAGGCCTAGACAGCAGTCCAGCACAAAGACTTCTCAGCCGCCGTACCAGAACACTGCTGCCCACTAAAGCAAGTCTTCTGCAGCCAAAAGTGCAACAAGTGGAGCAGAGCCTGAAAAGGAAACAAGAACATCAGAGTGCATACTACAACCGATCAGCCAGAGATCTGGACACACTGACACCAGGTGACTGTGTGCGAGTTCAACCATTCGAACCCAACACACAGTGGAGACTAGACAAAGTACGGAAGATTGTGGATGCAAGGTCCTATGACATCCAACTGCAGTCTGGTGGTGTTGTTAGGAGGAATCGCAAACACCTCCGGCGTGCCGATCCACAGGTTTTTAGGGAGCCTAGGGGACATGGACACTGATGTGCCATCACCAGGAGTTCCTGACATGCACACCCCAATGTCTGACCAAGACATTCCTGGTCAGAGTGACCTACCGATGACCACTAGATCTGTTCGCACAGTGGTGAAACCACAAAGATTCAAAGACTTTGTGACTCACTAGTCGTGAAATGGCCTTTGGGGGGGGGGGGAGACAAAAAAACAAAAAAAAAAAAAGGGGAAAAGAAAAAGAAAAAGAAAACTGTTACAAATATGTTTGTTTATATTGTAATGTGTTAAGCTGGTAATGAGTTCAGAAGAGCAATCTAAATATGTCTGTTTTATATTGCAAATGTGTTAAGCTGGTAATCTTCTATTGATCTTGAATTTAAAGTAAGAATATTACAATGGATGTCAATCAAAACCAAGTTTATTGATAACTGCAAGTATTTTAAGTTTATCGGGCCTAGAATGTGGTTAGTATCTGAACCGTCCATGAGTTATATCTTGTGAAGAAGATTTCCAGTAACAGTTATACATAGTGGACAAGATTTTCAGTAGCACTTGACCTTGTACCTAGAGAAAGTTTGAATGTGTACATTGTTTGCAGGTTAACACTGAAAGCCGAAAAAAAAAGAAAGGATGTAACAATGATAATTGTTGTCCACACGGACTGTTTTGTTTGTTACACCAGAGACTGAGACTGTGAGAAGTCATGCGTCATGTAACTCCGTTTTATGGGTTTAATAAATCTATAGCCCCGTTGGGCTAGAACAGTTTATTCTGTAGTCCTGTGAAGTGAATACAAGGCAGAATGTAACATTGACTAGCCTACATAAACACAGAAACTGAAATACCTGTGAAGTTGTCACACTGTCCAGTCAAACACGTTGTAGGTATAGCCTAATAGTGGTGCAGCTTTTATGTTCTTAATAGGAAGAAGCAAGATATCGCTGAAGATTTCTTCGTCGGAGTCTTCTTAATGCAAGAAGAGCCTCAATCGGTCTCATGTCGACCACTCGAGCTGTAAAAAATTGTAACCTCGTTCTCGGTGTTTCCTATTTGGTTTGATAAATCTAAGGTCTATAAGCCACTGGGCAAAATTGAGGTCCATAAGTCACATTTAATAAATACATTTATTTATCCGAGATAGGAAAAAGTGACTGTTGCCAAAGAGACAGAGTTTATCATAACTTTATGGAAGGGGTTAAAAATGAGTTCGCTTTTTTGTACCGGGAGTGAATAAAGGCTTTGACAACAATCAGCCTATATGATTTAGAACAGTGTCAAATATTCCGTTCATCTTATCGAAGTGCCAGTTGTACTATTTGTTCAGTTGTGCCTTCTAAACGACGTTTAACATAAGGAAATAAAACCAGAGAAACACATATTGTGTTTACTAAAGTGAGAGATAGGGAAACATGGCTATGTGCACCTAAAGACATTGGCCAAGTGCATTTAAAGACCGGGCTTCCCGCTCCCGCGCTGAATACGCAGAGATGTCCGGTGTGAATGCTCATACGCTCAGAATACGCCCACGCGCTGAACACTGCGCTGAATACGGTCAAGGCGGTGTGAATGAGGCCGCAGAGTGTTTGGTGTGAATGAGGCCTGAGAGATGAGATTAGAGAAGAGCTGAGCTGATTAGGAGAGATTTGAGGAGATCAAAGACAATGAGATGAGATTATGAACGATGAGATGAGATGACAGTTAAGTGTGTCTGACCTGTGACTATGTGTGTGTGTGTGTGTCTGTCATAGGTGTTGGAGGGTGTGTGTGTGTGTGTGTTGGTTGTCTGTGTGTTGGGTCTGTGTGTGTTTGTCTGACCTGTGACAATGAGGTTGGTGCTGCTGGTCTGGTTGCCATAGCGATTAGAGGCATGACAGGTGTATCGTCCTGATTGGTTAAGCTGTACATTGGTCAGTGTGAAGTCAAGCTCGCCCCCCCCCACAGCCAGAAGTTCCGTGGACCCCCCCTTCCCCTCACGCAGCAGACGTAACCCCCCCACGGGAGCGCTGGCCGTCCGACAGGAGAACCGCACCGACCCCGCTTCCCTGATGGGCTGGGGGGTGCTCAGACGCAGGGACGTGTTCCTGGGGGGGTCTGCAAACAGACAGGAGGAACACAGAAATACAGGACCCCTTTTAGCATACCACCCTTTTATAGCACAGCTTTGATTATATCACACAACCTTTGTAACACACAACCCCTTAATATCACACAAACTTTATATAACATCACAACCTTTATGACATACAACCCTTGAAACACACAACCTTCTTTCACTGCAGCTAACCCATTAGCTATAATGTAGCTAAATCATTGGCCATTCTACAGCTAACCTATAACCTGTAATGTAGCTTACCCATTAGCTATATGTAGCCAACACGTGGACCATGCTTTAGCTAACTCATTAGCTCTAATGTAGCTAACCCATTGGCCATGCTATAGCTGACCTATTAGCTGTAATGTAGCCAGATGTGTGGCCAGATGGTGTGGGTTTGGTTTGGAAAGTGGTGGGGACATACCGGGTTGCAGGGATCGTATTTTTTACAATATAGTCAGATACAATGCTAGACATTTTGGACCAGATGAACTATATTTGCATACCTCCCCCAATGACCCCCAATAGAGGGTCAGACAGTGTATGTTACATGGTTATAATATTTACAAAATTGGATTTGAAGTCTTGAGTTGTAGTTTTAGAAAGAATTGAGAAAAAATCAATCTCTGCTATTTAATAATCCAAGCAAAAAAAGGGTTACATGCATAGCACTCATACAGACAGACTTTGTTTTTTACATCTCATGTTGGTAATATGACAATTACATTACAGCATTACAAACCCACTCATGCGGGTGAACCAAAAACATTTAGACTATCACATGGACACACATATAATGAGCTTAATTCATTTGTGTCAAGCTGCAGAATAATTAAATACTGTACATAAAACTCAGATGTACTGATTTCTTTATCAATATCTCAAACTTCGCAATACAGTGGTCCCTCGCTGTAACACGGTTCACCTTTCGCGGCCTCGCTGTTTCGCGTTTTTTTTTTTTAGTGCATGCTTTTTTTTTTTTTTTTTTACAACGCATTGTGTTCTGCGCCCTGATTGGCTAAGAGACTGTAGAACATTGTCAATCAATCTCCTGTAAAGTACAGAATGCACTCAGCTTGTAAAATTTACATAAATCTTCCATCGCTAGCTGTGTTACTCTGAAGTGCTGTATGTTTGCAAGTTTGAACTTTGAGAGTAGAAGAGAGAAATGTGAGAAAATGTCAATGCCTGTCTGAGAAAAGTGTATAAAGTGTGTAGTGAGGGGTTTTACATCCTTAAAACATTAATAATAATTGTAAAAAACAAAGCTGACTACTTCACGGATTTTGCGTGGGTTATTTTTAGAACGTAACTCCCGCGAAAAACGAGGAACCACTGTATACCAATACTGTTACCAACTCACTCATGTGACTGAACCAAGAACATTTAAACTAACATATGGACACACACATATAATGAACTTCACTCATTTGTGAAAACCATACAGCTCTGGAAAAAAAACAGACCACTGCACATACTTCCTAAAATCAGCATCTCTACATGTATGACAGCCATTACTGTACGTTCACACCAGAAGCGACCAAAGCGACGGAAGTCATTATTTCTCTATGGAGGGTCGGCGAATTGGGTGAACAAAGCGAATTCGCCGGCAGCGAAGCGAACTGGGCGACCAGAGCGAAAACACAAGGTAACCACATGTGGTTATAGATACTCATGGTGAATGTCTATGGTGAGTTATGTAGATACGTACAGTGAACGTCCGTGGTCATTATCGGTACTTCCGGTGAACGTCTATGGTGGTTATTAATACTCACGGTGAACATCTATGGTAGATATACAGGTACTTACGGTGGACGTCTATGGTGGTTATGGATACTCACGGTGGACGTCTATGGTAGATATTTTGGTACTCACGGTGGACATCTATGGTGATTATTGGTACTCACAGTGAATGTCTATGGTGATTACTGGTACTTCCAGTGAACGTGGTTCTGAATACTCACAGTGAACGTCTATGGTGGTTATGGATACTCACAGTGAACATCTGTGGTGGTTATGGATATCCATGGTGAACATCTATGTGGTTATGGATACTCAAGGTGAATGTCTATGGTGATTATTGGCACTTACAGTGAACGTCTGGTTATGGATACTCACGGTGAACGTCTATGGTAATTACTGGTGCCCACAGTGAACATCTATGGTGATTATTGGTACTTCCGGTGAACATCTATAGTGGTTATGGATACTCACGGTTAACGTCTATGGTGGTTATGGATATAACAGATATAAATACTCACGGTGAACGTCTATGGTGGTGTTAGCCGAGCGTTGAGTGTTCTGTTTGGGGACACCCTCCATCAGCAGCTCCACCTGACAGCTGAGCTGGCGGCCGCGGTGAGAGGGTTTCATCACCATGGTGACGCTGGAGGTGAGGGTGGCGGTGGTGCGGGTGGGGGGCAGCTCTGGGGGGGTCTGGGGCGTCAGCTCTTCTCCTCTGTACAACCAGCGGATGTGGAAGGACGCAGGGGGGTACACATCATGCACCACACACCTAAAGACAGTGACCTCCCCCTCCAGCGCCCAGCCAGAGTGCTCAATGATGGGGGCACTGGGGAAGGCTGCAGAGGAAGAGAGGGGAGAAGAGGAGGAGAAGAGAGAATGCAGAGGAGTAGAGGAGAGGAGGACAGGAGGAGAAGAGAGAATGCAGAGGAGGGGAGGAGAGGTGAGTAGGAGAGGAGAGGGTAGGAGAGGAGAGAATGCAGAGGAGAGGGAAGGAGAGGAGAGAATGTAGAGGAGGAGAGGAGGAGATGAGAGAATGGAGAGAGAAGGAGAGGAGAGGAGAGAATGCAGAGGAGGAGAGGAGGACAGGAGGAGAGGGGAGGAGAGAATGCAGAGAGGAGGAGAGCAGAAAATGCAAAGAGGAGAGAAGAGGAGGAGGAAAGGAGAAGAAAGGTGGAGAGGGGGGGAGAGGAGAGATGAGGAGAGGAGAGGAAAGGAGAGGAGAAAAAAGGAGAATGGAGGAGAGGAGAAGAGGAGAAGAAAAGTCAGGTCATGTTTATTCCTAAAGCACTTTAAACAACAGCAGCTGAGCAAAGTGCTGGACAGGCAGAGGAGGTGATGAGGCTACTAGCTAATGGGTAGACACAGAAAGGACATTAGTGAGCAGGATAAATACCTAACCACACACACACACACGGGTAGGGGGGCAGTACGGGGCGGCTTAAGGGTTTGTGCTGTTGACAATTTGGACTTTGGTGACCTTGGGCCTCCTCTTTAGAGGCTCTCCAAACTCACACACACACACACACACACACACACACACACACACAGAGTCCTCCTGCTCCTCAGAGGTCGTCTCTCCAAACTCCCAACAGTGACACGCCAACTATTCCATCACACTAAAACACACACAAACACTTACCCTCCTCTGCATCTCACACACACACACACCCTCTCCTTTGTATCACACACACACACACACACTGTTAAAAGACCCTTCTTTTAGTGACGCTGAGTTTTAAATGTTGTGGGTCAACACAAAAGCTACTACTTCTATTCAGAGAATAAGTTCTCCACACCCACACAGAAAGGGTGTGTGTGTGTGTGTAATACAAAGAGTATGTGTGTGTGTGTGTTTTAGAGTGATTGAATAGTTGGCAATTTGAGAGTGCAACCATGATACTGTTGGTAGACTCATCCAGACATCACAAGTGTCTCAGCTGTGGCCTAGTGGAGATGGTCTTGCAATCGGAAGGTTGCTGGTTCGAATCCCACCCTACCCATGGTTGATATGCCCTTGAGTAAGGCATCTAACCCACATTGCTCCATGGAGTGTAACTGAAGCCTTGTAAATATGTAAAATCGCTTTGGATAAGAGCGTCAGCAAAGTGTAATGTAATGTAATGCTCAATCCAGATACAAACATCTCACTAATGCTCCTGGAGCTCCTAATTCTCAGTGGAGCTTGTATGCATGCTGAGTATTTTATAAAAGACCACAGATGGCCAGTGTAGAGTTGTGTACAGTATACTGTACTATAATAGCAATAATAATAATAATAGTGATAATAATGGCGACATGTTACAGTGACTCACAGAAGAGTCTCAGGCGCATCTGCTGGGAGACGTGGGCAGAGCCACAGTGAGCGTGACAGGAGTATACACCCTCCTGGACGGGGTCATCCAAACTCAGGCTCTGATTGGACCAGGGCCCAGTGGGGTCGTCCACACTCAGATTGGAGCGGGGGGCAGAGGGGTGTGGCCACTGGACAGGGGGCGGGGCCTCCCATGAGAGCTGGGCGTGGGGGCAACCGGAGGCGGCACAGGTGAGGGAGAGGGTGGAGCCTAACTGTGTCGTGACCATGCCCCCTGGGACCACCTCCACCTGCAGAGGGAACACTGACACACACACACACACACACCCACAGCAGGTAGCCCAAGATTATTCTTCAAGGTCACAGCTGAAGGTCAGTCCTTAAGGTCACGTGGTCAGTGTGGGCCAGCATGGGTTCAGTAAGAGTGATTATCACACTGGATCTGGTGATTGACTGCATTCAGCTAGATTGATTACCACACTGGTTTTGGTGACTGATTTAGTGAGAGTGATTAATCACATTTGTTTTGAATGACTGTTTTTAGTGACAGTGATTATTGCAGTGGAACCGATGACTGTGTTTAGTAAGAGTGATAAATCACATTTGTTCTGAATGACTGTGTTTAGTAAGAGTGATTATCAGACTGGTTTTGGTGACTGTGTTGAGTAACAGTGATTATCGCAGTGAATCTGATGACTGTGTTGAGAACGCTGCTGAAGTGTGTACATGTGGAGGTAGATCAGTGTGTCTAGTTGTGTATGGATGGCCTACACTGTGTGTTAAGTGTGTGTGTCTGACCTGTGACAGTGAGGTTGGTGCTGCTGGTCTGGTTGCCATAGCAATTGGAGGCGTGGCAGGTGTATCGTCCTGATTGGTTGAGCTGTGCGTTGGTCAGGATGAAGTCCAGCTCACCTTCCCCCACAGCCAGGAGCTCCGTGGTCCCCCTCTCCCCCTCACGCAGCAGATGCAACTCCCCCATGGGAGCACTGGCCGTCTGACAGGAGAAACGCACCGACTCCCCCTCCCTAATGGGCTGGGGGGGGCTCAGACGCAAGGAGGTGTTCCTGGGGGGCCCTGAGGGCAGAATATTGCAGTGAGGTCAAACATCAGGCAGACATCAGTGAGAGATCATTTAAAAGTCAGATGTCAGTGAGAGTTCATTTAAAGGTCACAAATCAGTGAGAGGTCATTTAAAGGTCAGACATCAGCTAATAGTAATTTAAGGCTCACTATAAGGTCAGCTAGAGGTCAGGTAGCAGTCAGGCAGGGGTCATTCAAGGTCATGAAGAGGTCGGTGTGAGGTCAGTGACACACACACACATACAGGGACACCCACCCAGCACACTGACGTTAGTACACACACACACTAAGTGGTCATTCACACCAAACACTCTCCGTATTCAGTGTGTGGCCGTATTCTGTCCGTACAATATGTTTCTATGGTGATAGAATACGCTCAGAACACGCTCAGAACACGGTTGCGGTGGGAATGCCACCATCTCATCTGCCAACGTGCATTCTAAATGAATACGGACAGAATACGCTCAAAATACGGCCATGCGCTGAATATGCAGAGTTTAGTGTGAATGAGCCCTCACACACACAGGGACACTCACCCAGAACGCTGAGGTGCAGTCTGGTGCTGTTTTGGCCGAGCCCGTTGCTGGCCTGGCACTCGTAGTGACCGGCGTCGTCATGGCTGACCTTGAGAAGGTGGAGCTCTGGGCCCCTCCCTAGCTCCTCCCACTGGCCTTGTGACCCGAGGAAACGCCACTGCATCTGGGGGGGTGGCTGGCCCTCGGCGGAGCACCTGAGGGTGAGGGGGGCCCCCACCTCCACCACCTCAGCTCCTGACACCTGAACCACACCCGGAGGATCTGCAGGGGGCGCCACACACACACACACACACACAGACACAGCCATCAGCATCACATCTCTGAGAGCTCAGCATGCTACACAGCTAACATCAGCACATTATAGTATAGCTAACTACAGCACATTATAGCATAGGTAACTAGAGCACCGTATAGCATAGGTAACTACAGTATATTTTAGTATAGCTAACTACAACACATTTTAGCATAGCTATCTACAGCATGCTATAGGACGGCTAACTACAACACATTTTATCACAGCTAACTAAAACATGTTATAGCATAGCTACCTGCAGCACATCCTAGCACAGCTAACTAAAGCATGTTATAGAATAGCTAACTACAGCACATTATAGCATAGTTAACTACAGAATGTTAAAGCACAGCTATCTACAGCATCCTATAGCACAGCCAGTGTTTCCTGCAGGAAATGTGTTAGTTAAGGTGGTGGGTGCTTGGGGAGGTGTGGGGTGATAGATGAGAAGTATACCTCTCCAGTGATATTCATGTTTTTTGCTGCATCATGGTTAATTAAGCTTTTCAATTGGTATGAATGGAAGGCATTTGGTGAAGTGCCCATTGTCATACATGTTCCTATAAAATCATCACCTAATTTTTAAGCCCAAATCTAATTCTAGTGTTCAGTTGGGACAACTTAGTAAAAGTTGGAGGGATGTTGCTAAAGTGGCTATATTAACTATAAAGCACTGCAGGAAACGGCTGACTACTGACACGGCTAACTACAGCATGTTATATACAACAGTTAGCTACAGCACATTACAAAATAGCTATAACTACAGCATGTTATACAATAGCTAACATCAGCACATTATAGCATAGTTAACTAAAATATTATAGAATAGCTGACTCCAGCATGTTATACAACAGCTACATTAGGGAACATGTGTAGCCTACTACTAATGATCACTATAGCCCCTTTCACACTGCACGACAAGGGGTGGCGACACAAAGGTGGGTTGAGGAGGCGTAGCCCAGTGGCACTGTAACATTACTCCAAGGATATTGCTGGCCGTGTACAATGACGTGAAAGACCCGTGCATCGGTGGTAAATACACCTGTCTGCAAAGTTTTCATTTAGTTTTTCAAAACAATCATGGTGGGACATACAGAGTTGTTGCTGGCTCTTTGCACAACCATTCAAGGGCAAATGACATGGTACTGTACGGCACCTGGATGCTTACATGGGATTGCAAATGTATGCAAAGATTACATTTGATGCCGAATTACTGTAGCTTGTACACGGTACCATCAACATATGGTATGGTATGGCTATAGCGCTATCAATACATAATTTACTCTATCCACACATTTTCGCCCAAGGTGAAAAAGCCCACAACACTTAGGGTGAAGATGCACTGGGCGAAAGGGGTCTTTGTGGGGATATTTGCAGTGACATATTTCGGGATATTCACAATATATGGAGATATATTGATGGATGCGCTCTGGACATGTTTTCTTAACAAAACAGCTATCAGGGTGACTCACAGAGCACAGACAGACTGAGAGACAGACAGGGTGACTCACACAGACAGACAAGGTCACTCACAGAGCACTGACAGGGTGATGGTGGCCTGTATGGAGCTTCGTGTGGCTGGGACGCCCGGCAGGTGATGCTTTGCTCGGCAGGTGACATTGTGGCCGTGGTCCTGGCGCGTGGGGGTGAAGATAAATTTGGCCTCTAGGGTGTGTGTTTCTGAGGTGCCTTCCTGACACACCAGCAAGTGCTCGTCCAACAGCAGCTTCATGTCTGTGTATTCCGCCGGGTACACACCGCCCGCCTCACATCCCACCCTCACCTCCTCCCCCGCCACCACACGCTCCAGGCCAAACACCCGCGGCACCTCAGGGAACGCTGCCACACACACACACACATTAGTGGAACAGTGGGACTAGACCTTAATACACACACATTAGTTTAGCAGGCTGACTATACCTTAATACACACACATCCACTCTCTCTCTCTCTCTCTCACACACACACACACACACATTAGTTTAACAGGGTGACTAGACCTTAATACACACACACACATCGGTTTAACAGGGTGACTAGACTCTTGACAGTAACTGCAGCTCTGGACACCATGATGGTATTCTCCAGTCTGCAGCAAAGCGCAAAGTACTACACACACACGTGATGTGGAGGAGTCCAACTTACAGAAGACCTTAACGGTGACTTGGTCTATCTTCTCCTGTCCCTCGCACGAGGCTTTGCACTGCAGCCGGTTCTCGTGGTGGCGTTGTACGGACTTGTAAACGAGGACGGACTCGGAGTCACGAGTCAGGATTTCCACGAACAGCGGTCGGTCCTCTTTCCCTTCCCAGGTGATGCGAGGAGTGTGCGCGCATTCCTTCACGGTACACCTCACCGTCTCCCTGTCCCCGACTCTGAACATGGCTTTTTTGGGAGACACGTCCACCACCAAGGAAAAGACTAAAAACACACAAAATACAAAACCGCGAGTGTATTCGAAGATTCATCGTGAATTAAGCACGTCCGCCTTCATTTATTTCAGTGAGGCTGGTCACCAAAGCCCTCCATGTGTGTAGTTTTATGTGCCTGCCTAATTAATCACAACTTCATGGACTGTTTAACGTACATGCTTTTTAAAGCGGCAAAGCGGAATGCAGAGAGCACGCACGCTCGTCTTACCTACGGCTGGGAGAAACAACATCCAAAAAAGAGCGCGAGACATTGTGTCAAACTGATACTCCAGACGGATGCTTCGCAGTTGTGTTTAGCTCGGGGCCACTGTGAGAGGCGGCAGTTTCCAAGTCTTGGAAGATAGTCAAGGTTTGTTCTGTTCTGGACTTCTTTATATGGCCGTCACGGGGGGGGGGGGGGGGGGCTTTACGAAATGAGGCGCACGCCCCCGTTAAAATTCCAAATGTGTCCGACAGAAATTCCCGGAGTGTGGCACGAGCGAAAAGAACAACGGGCGCCCTCTGCTGATCAATACAGTATCACGCGTCCCATTCCCCCAGCACACACACACACACACACAGGCAGAGAACTCTACTCGTCTGTCCACACACACAGGTATGCACCTAAATGTGAGTGTGTGTGTCTCAAGAAGTAGTGGTGGGAGGGTTAACTCTCATTCTCTCTCTGTCACACACACACACATAGCCTACCCTCAGTCCACCCAGACAATCACGCTCAGCAGGTGCCAAGTGAGGAGAGACAGATGCACACACACACACATACACACATACAGCACATACACACAGCACACACATACACGCACACACACAGACGGCAGTCTGGCATGACTGAATGTCTTCAGCCTTCACTACAGTGAGAGTTAAACACAGCCGCTAACGCTAACAGACATGTGACCAGAAACCAGCCCTGCATCCGAATACCCTTACTAGCCGCCTGCATATATAGTAGCCAAAAATGAAAAAAAAGCCACGACCTAGAACATCCGAATACCTTAGTAAGCTTTCAGTAGTAGGTGAAGTCGGGCCAAAAGTACCCGGATGGCTTGCTATTTCCGGTAGTATTTTGCAGTGTGCAAGCGAACTACACTACGCTATCCCAGAAGTCACTGGGAGGTTGAAAACCGTAGAAGAAGAACCATAAAACTTCCCACTCGTTAAAAGTAACCAAGATGGCGGAGACTCAGGTCGCTTGTCTGACAGTGTACAAATGTGCACTTCAGTAAATAAAAGCCATGTAAATAGTTGTTCACGTCACAAATGCACATAAATGTTGAGGTTATCTGATAAAATGCAGCTAACCGTTTTCTACAAGCTGGCAAAATCATGACGTTAATGTAAACATCCGGGTCAGAGGACGGGCAAGATGGCGATGTCGTAGTACATCCGAATTGTACCTGCTACTGGCTAGTTTGCTTACGTAGAAGCTACTACTGTAACGGTCGAGTGGTAAGCACTGCATAGAACGCAGTGCCTACTAAGGTTTCGGACGCAGGGCAGGTCTGTGCAGGTGCAGCCTGTGATTGGATGATGGGGAAGGGGAGCTGTAATTGGATAATGGGTGGGTGGCTGTGATTGGATGATGGGAAACCGGAGCTGTAATTGGATGATGGTCAGGGGGCTGTGATTGATTAGTTCTAAGGTGAGACTGTGTGTTGATTTGTTGATGAGGAGATCTGGTTGGATGATGAGGTGGAGCAAGGTGGTCAGGAGTCTGATCATGCTGGACACATACACATACACACACACGCACGCACACTCACACAAATGCTGAACTCCATAAAACCTGTTTATCACACACACACATACATACACACACGCACGCACACACACAAACACACCCTATGACCTCATAGTTGACCTAATGAGTGAAATCACATGTTTTATGTTCACCACTGAAGTCAGTGTGTGGAAGCACTTTTACTTCCTGAGGGGGGTGGGGGGGGGGTGCAAGCTTGTGTGTGTGTGTGTGTGACTAGCTCTCTAGAGAATTTTAAATCTGCCCCGGACTTTCCCACCCCCACTCTTTTTTCCCTGTGCAGTTCTCACTCTCACTTTCACTTTGCATTGTTCCCAACTACTGGCACAACACACACACATGCACACACACACATAACTGGTGCTGGGGGGGTGTTAAAGGATGGGCAGGATGCAGAAAAGAACTTCTGAAGTTTATCCAACCATCCCACACACACCTACACCTACATCCACAAACCTACAAACACTCACACACACACCTACACCTACATCATGGTTGGGGCTTCTGTTGTGCCGTGTTACGCCCCACCTTTGGATGGCCCTACTGGTGCAAACAACTGTCATACCCAGCGTTGCCATGCTGGAGGTGCGCACTTCTCCTTTTGAACAGTAAACTTGAACTTGGCCGTTTCTCTCCCTCCAGACCAAAGGGGGAGCTGTCTAGTACTACAACACCTGTGCTAGACAGGGCCGGGAAGTTCAAATACGGGCCCAAAGTTGGCATTCGCTCTCTGGCTGCTGGCTTTGGAGGTTTGGTTGTTTGGTTGCCCTGCTACGTGAAGGCCCTACACGGGCCGACGCGAGCACCTTTCTTTCTTTTATTCTTCTTTATTTATCCCTAGAATTTATATATTAATAAAAACTGGTTAACCTGAACAAACGGTGTGGTCTCCCTTTATGTTGTGCCTACTTTGAGCCATGTGGTCATAACACAACAAACTCACCACTGACCCAAATAGACAAAAAAACTTTAAAATGCAACCCAACCAATGGGATTTGTTAACATTAACACAAAGACAGGACACAACACAACGTCCAAGTCATAAGAACACACACAATCCCAGGCTAAGAGGACAAGGACAAGGACAAGGAGTTTTATTTGTCACGTACATAGACATACTGGGTAGTAGGACATGCAGTGAAACTGATGATTGTGGGTCTAGACTGTGCATGGGGAGTGGGGAGTAAAAAGCAACAGCCAGCAATCCCACACCTGGGAACATAAACCACAACAGGATACACACACAGCTGTAACATGCCGGCTTGTGTTGCCATAGTTACACACACTGTGCCACTGTGTTCTGAGGTGGACTAATACACACCCACACACGTTTGTTCTTCTGACTAATACACACACACACATGTTGACATACATACATGCATGCACACACACACACATACACTCATACATGCATGCACACACACACACACGCTAACCTCCGTCGTTGTTTGGGAAACGAACCCCTGGTTCGCGCCTATTTTGCATACCAAAACAAATCTACATTCCTGACCATTTGAAAAGCATGTGGCGCTAGTTTAGTCTCCAAAGCAAGAGAGGAAAAGCACAAGTAAGGATGGAGTGATATGCCTGACTGTTAAGAAAAAAACTGTGTGACACCATGTTGTTCTTCCAAAAATATAACTGGCTGCCTATAGATTAGCTGAAGGAAAGGTTCCTGTAAGCTTGTGTATTTTCAATAGAGCATTACCTGTGTCAGCATCTTCTGTTATATTCTGCTCATTACATCTTCACGCTGACACTGAACATTTTGCTTTGAGTTTGCTCAATAATAACAGTTTTAACACATGCATAAATACTTGGCCTTTCGTGCATGTTGTCTATTGACATTGACTGATTCACTGCCCTCTGGTGGACAACTTAAGTTTGATACCAATATAGGTCTTACTGAAGGCATTTAATGGTCAAACTATTAATACATGTTCGAATATATTCGAATATTTGAAATTCATAAACAAACGAAATTCGAATATGATTTTTGGGCATGGTTTGTTCTACGATGTTGAACGTGTTTGTGTTTGCATAGTTTAATAGCTGTGTGTAGTGCGAGTGTGGAATTGGTTAAGGCTCTTTTGATAGTCCTGGTTAATGGCAATAAACTTTTGGGGCTCTGGCGTGACCACTATAAGCAGTTTGTTAAACTGTAAGTAGAGTGTGTGGGTGGACGAAGCAGTTTGGTTTTGTGACGCTACGGTTGGTGGCGTGTTAATTGCTTCGTGGTGAAAGTCCCACCTGTTCATCTTAAATGATGGTGTAGTTAATCGATTTACACGCCAATCGAAAGAATTTTTGTGTTTAGAGTGAGTGGCACGTTTTCAGTGTGTTCGTTTTTTTACCTTTTTGTGAGTTTTTGTGTGTTATTGTGGTAACAAGTTAAGCTATAATGACTTCCTTTGATCCCGTAGAGTTCTTTTCTGAAGAGCTCATGCGCCAGGATTGGCTAAGGTTAACCAAAGCGCAGTTAGTGCAAATAGCGGAATTTCAGGACATCGAGATGGCCGACGGTCTAAAAAAGCTGGAAATGGTCGATTTACTTGTTAGAAAACTTGGATTTATGGGATCGGAGAGTGAAGAGCAGAAAACAAAGCTTGAAATGGCAAAACTGGAAACTCCCAACTAGAGATGGCAAAAATTGAGGAACAGAGTAAATTGGAAAGGGCGAGATTAGAGTTTGAACGTGATAAAATTCACAGTATGGATAGGCAACATCAGCGTAAACATGAAGCTAGGTCTGATCTCAGTAGCTGTTTAAGATTAATGCCAAAATTGGCCTATTCTTGTCCTGAGTATTTTCTTTGGGAAAGCCTTGGAAGCTTATGCCTCCTTAAATGCCTCTCAAAGCACAGACTATACGGCAGTGGCGTAGGCACGTAAGGGCAACAGTGGGCCGGGTCCACTATGATTGACGGCTGGCCCACCCTATCGGAGGTGTCCAACTTCATTGACAGCTGGCTCGCTGGAGGTGTATTTTTAACGTGAAATTCAATGAACAGCTGGCTAAAAATGTAACACAAAACTAAACACTTTGAATTAAATATAATGTTACACCTATTTCCAAAAATTATATTTTTGTCAGTGTTCTTTTCTCTATATCATTTTGATTGGGTAATGCCCGCGTTTTTGATAAGCGCCAAGAAGCCAACGTTGCTATGCCAACAATCGGAAGTTATCGCTGACCTGACAGAGAATGCTAGTTTAGCTGCGCTACAGAAAATGTCTAAACAGACATCGCTGTCCTCTTTCTTTAATAAGCCAAAGCGATCAAAATTAGAAGACACCGATGTGACTTTTGGACGCTGCCTTCTAACCTGGGTGATGTCCATTAGGTAAAGTATTGCCCGGTCTTGGTAAACCTTTTTTGGATCTTCATAGAATTTATTGAAGTTCATCATCAGGTCGTCAGGGGAGAGTTTGTCAGCCTGACAGGACCCGGTCCCAGCCTTGTGGGAGCATCCTAACGTTGGTATTAAAGCCCCCCCTGAGTGACGAATCTTCTTTATTTTATGTTTTTGATGATTTTCTTTGTCCAGCCGATGTTTTCTGCCACCGGGTGTACGTCTGACAGGCTCATCCAGACCATCGAAAGAGCTGTTCAGGTTACTCATTTAACTTCAAAGCAGATGGAATCAAACTTCTCGCTTCAGTCTCGCAGCAGTGTTGGAATGGATCGAACGCTCACCGGATTCTAATTGGTTGGGAGGATATATCGCGTTCAGGCATAAAATAGGTTTGGCGCTTGTCGCGGTTTGGAAAGTAACAACATATTGTAGTGCATTTTAAACAAGACAATAGAGCGATTTGGCATGTGACGTTAATTGACCAGTGAACAGATTTAGTAAACAGCAAAATGACATGGCGAACTCTTTTTTTTTCAAAATTGGCGTTTATCGCGTTTTGGAAAAGAGCTCTTCTCTTGCTATTAATCAGAGGGTTGTGAATCAGATGGGATTTGCTCATATATTCACCCTAAAATTTCTGGGGGACTGCCCCCAGACCCCCCGCTTACAATCAGGTCCACTCTATTTCCCAAAAGTCCACAGTATTACACATTTCTGCCTACGCCCCTGCTATACGGTTATAAAAGACGCTGTGTTACAGGCGTACAAAGTAGTGCCGGAAGGGCATCGTCAGAGATTTAGATCGCTTAGACGAAAGCCAGGAGAAACATATCTGGACCTAGTGAGACAGCAGGAGTCTTCTTTTGAGAGATGGCTACGAAGTACACATACTTATTGCTTCAAAGACCTGAAAGATTTGGTTCTACTTGAACAATTCAAAAACAGTGTCCCTCGTCATATTGAAATGTACTTCAATAGTCAGGAGGTAACTGATATTCGAAAAGCAGCGATGATGGCAGACTCTTACGAATTGACTCAGAGAGATGTTTAGAGAGAGAACTGTACCAGTAAAAAAAAAAAACACCTGCGGACAGTAGGAAGTGGCAGGAATGGAGTGAGCCAGCAGGTAGGCCCCCTAATAAGTCTTATCGAGGTACAGAAAGGAGAGATGGATTTGCCATTTTTGTAAAAAGCCTGGACATATAAAACCTAACTGTCATGAACTGGAAAAGAAAAAGGCTCATCAGGCGAAAGTTATGGCCTTGATCAGAGCAGATGAGGAGGTGGAGCCTCAGAGTAATGCCTGTTCAGAGAAGGAAAGTGTTGCTTCTTATATTTTTGGCAGTTTTGTGTCAGGGGGGTTCCTTTCTTTAGCTGCTGGGGACTGTGAGGTCCCTGTGACCATGTTGCGTGACACTGGTGCAGCTCAGTCTGTTGTATGCAAAGATGTGTTAGAATTGTCTCCTTCTACTGAAATGAATAGGTCTGTCTTGCTTAAAGGTTTA
The DNA here is from genome assembly GCA_027475355.1 of Coilia nasus. Taxonomy (NCBI): domain Eukaryota; kingdom Metazoa; phylum Chordata; class Actinopteri; order Clupeiformes; family Engraulidae; genus Coilia; species Coilia nasus. Next base: position 35,391,588 of record CM050212.1, on the reverse strand, counting down.
GGTGGTACATTCGAAGCAGTGCCCCTGCACAAATTCCACTTAAGAAGTAGTTTGTTTACTGGTGAAGTGGTTTTAGGTGTATTCGTAAGACCCAAGAAAGACTGTCAAGACATTTTTATTGGCCAAAATTGCATGCAGATGTCGTAGAGTATTGTCGAACATGCCATACATGTCAAGCCAAATCAAGTAATTCCTGTAGCTCTGCTGAAATCACCTCCGGTTGTGGAGGAACCTTTTTCAAGGGTGTTGTGTGATTGTGTGGGTCCCTTGAAGAAAACTAAAAGGGGTAACGAGTACTTAGTTACTATCATGGATGTGACCACCAGGTTTCCTGAAGCCGTGCCTTTACGAAACATCAAGGCTCGTCCAGTCATTGAGGCTTTGATTCAGTATTTTTCTAAGTTTGGCCTTGCACAAGAATTGCAAACTGACAGAACCCTAACCCTAACCCTAAATTTTGCATCTGAGGTCTTCCAGGAAGTTATGTCAGAGTTAGGCATTAAACAAATTATGTCCTCAGCTTATCACCCTCAGTCACAAGGGGCCATAGAGCGATGTCATCAAACGCTTAAGACAATGATTAAGACTTTTTGTGAGCAGTGTGGTAGTGACTGGGATGTAGCTATGCCATTTCTGTTGTTTGCCCTTAGAGATGCGGTGAATGATTTTACCGGCTTCAGCCCTTTCGAGTTGGTTTATGGGCATGAAGTGAGAGAGCCCTTAAAAATCCTGAAGGACAGGTTTCTGGAACCTAAAGGGAAAAGTAGTCTCCTGCAGTATGTAGCGGTGTTTAAGGACCGGTTGCAAGCAGCTTGTGAGGTAGCTCGCACAAATATGCAGAAGTCCAAAGAAGTCATGAAAAAACACTTTGATAGGAAGGCTGTGGAACGTTCTTTTAATGTCGGGGAACAGGTACTGGTCCCCCTGAAGCTGTGTGTAGTGTGGTCAGTACAAATCAGAGCAGGTCTGTTGTGTCAGTGGTAGGAGAGCAGTCCACTGAGGTAGACTGTAGGAGTCCAGTCAGTGCACGTCTGCAGAATTCTGCTGCCCTGGCTGACTTGGACCGTCTACTTACTTATTTGTTGCCAGCCCAGCAAGAGGACATGAAAGCATTGATTCAATCTCACCTTCCTTTATTTAGAGATAGGCCAGGGCTCACCTCTCTTACTGTGCATGATGTGGAGACTGGGGATGCCCCAGCCATCAAGCAGCATCCTTATCGTTTGCATCCTTCGAAGCTTGCTCTTGTGAGAGAAGAGCTCAAGTATATGATGGAGATTGGTGCTGTTGAACCAGCTCAAAGTGAATGGAGTTCTCCCATTGTGTTGATTCCTAAGCCAGACAGCTCTGCTCGTTTCTGCATAGATTATCGCAGAGTAAATGTAGTGTCTAAAACCGATGCATTTCCAATTCCTCGTCTGGAAGACTGTATTGACCAGATTGGGAAAGCCAAATTTGTCTCCAAATTTGATCTATTGAAAGGCTATTGGCAGGTTCCATTAACCGATCATGCCAAGGAGGTGTCTGCTTTTGTCACTCCGGAAGCTTTGTATCCATAGTATTCGCAAACAACATTATTACGTCATGACGGCCATATTGTTGACATAGAAGTGCTGGACGGCGCGAACATTTAAGTTGAACTGACAGGTTTCGTCATGACTGTTATCAAGACAAAATTAGCTTGATCGGTATGGACCCTTACCATATAGACTTGGTAGCATTCAGCAAGAATCTGTCTCTACTGCCAGCCGTTGATTACCCTGATATTTTTAACTACTTCGTCCATATACTGTAGTCAATCCAGTTAACAGGAACAGCCCACCCTCGTAAACAGAGGAGCATTGAACATGACCGATTGCAGGCTTGCATCTGTTTGATTTGTGGATTAAACCGAATGAATTCTAGAGGTTTGTGGTCAGTGTTCTTATTTATTGTACTTTTCCAGCAGTAGCCCATTTATGTCTTTTTGTTTCATAAGATTAGGAGAGACGTTAGGACAGCTAACATTACACTAGGACAGCTAATTAATACACTAAAGTTAGCCAAATAAACATGCATTAAAAAGTTAATTAATTGTCTGAGTAAATAGTGGTGTGCCATATAGCAAGTAGTTAAATGCTTTATTGTGAGAACAAGCTCTCCTACAATTCGGAGTTTCAAAGAATACATTTTCTTTTCTTCTAACAGGCTTATAGCTCATTAGCCTGCTAGTATGCTAAATTAGTTTGTTAATCAGACGATAACATGAGTCTTCAGACCATCTCTAAGTTCAGAGAAAACATAGTTGCATGGGCAACTGTATTTGTGATGAACGTTGTCTGTTGTGAGAAATTAATTTTGTCTGTTTAGAAAAATATATTGCCACAAAGACTGTGCAGCTGTTGCCTTTGCCAGAACAGAAAGTGTTAAAGGGCACTGTGGAGTGCGTGTGAACTGTGTGTGCGTTTGGAAGAGCTTTTTTGTACTTGCTAACGATATTCTCAAGTGCTCTACGCACACGTTGACCCTCGGACAATATCTGCCGTTCTTGTAGCCAATGTAATGTTTGCAAAAATGCATTAAACTGATACTGGAGGTAACGGTAACGCAACGTAAGCTTTACTTTTTTTTGCGACACATTCAGAGTATTGGAACATTCATTGGTCATGATATATAGGTGATTGTGCACCAGTTTGGATAAAAAGTTAAACGCCTGTCTCGTATAGACAACTATCCCAAAATAAAGGCAGGATCTGTTGAGTCGTTTGGTAAAATAAAAGCCCTGGTTATTACAGTATTTGCAGCTTTACGGCACATTAAGTGAAATAGCATATTTTATTACATATGCCATCATAGAGGCTCTGTACGCTGTGACGGACTATCACTTAACCAAAATGTTTTCTAAATTTCATAAAATGATGGACACAACTTTTGGGTTGGGAGGTATTTATTATTTAATTCTAACGTTACCTGTGGAAAAGTGATCGGAACAGACTTTAATGTGAGGAGTTGGTTGAAAGTCCCCCGTTACAACAAGCCACAACTCTTGCCTGCGCCAGCTTAACTCCTCAGTCTCTTTTCCTTCCCACTTTCTGACAGCAGCGAATTGGGGAAGGGACAGGTGACCTATTTGGGATATCAGGTTGGCCAAGGGTCAGTATTACCCAGGGCCGCGAAGGTCCAGGCCATCTTGAATTTACCTGCTCCCCAAACCCGTCACCAGCTAATGCGGCTACTTGGAATGTGTGGGTTCTACAGAAAGTTTGTGCCGAATTTTGCGGCAATAACAGAGCCATTGACTAATTTACTCCGTAAAGGGGTTAAGTTTGTTTGGACTGAGGGGTGCCAGTCAGCGCTGGAAAAAATCAAAGCCATTTTGTCATGTGAACCGGTGTTGGCAGCCCCAGATTTTGAAGTTCCTTTTAAATTGGCTTTTGACGCCTGTGATGTGGGGGTAGGTTCAGTGCTTTTGCAGCCTGATTCTTTAGGAATAGATAAAGCTTATTTTTCCAAAAAGTTAAATAAACATCAGCGTGGGTATTCTACGGTGGAAAAAGAAGCATTAGGGCTTGTCTTGGCTGTACAGCACTTTGAAGTGTACCTTGCAGGAGGGGGTGGTGACATTGTAGTTTACACCGATCACAACCCGCTCACATTTTTGGAAAAGTTCAGTAGTTCTAATCAGCGGGTTTTCCGATGGAGTTTAGAGCTGCAGCCTTACAGTTTAGTGATCAGACATCTTCCAGGAAAGGACAATGTAATTGCAAGTACAGTTGTTTTAAAAAAAATGGTAAAAGTTGAAAAAAAAAAAAAACCTAAATATTTTTGTTAGAAAAGATAAAAAAAAAAAAAATGTATAAAATTATTATTATTATTTATTTATTTTATTTTTTTGAGGGGGGGAGGGATGTTAGGATAGGCAAAGGCTAGATGGCATTAGGTAGACACCACACGCAATATTGACACACCTCATCCCTCAGGGGGGAGTGTTTGTTTACTGTGCCTGCCCATAAAATGGGAAGAGGTCACAGGAAACGTGAGATCTTTTCGGGGACCGGAAGACCTGCGGTAGAAGACAGCGTGGCAGGCTCTCTTCTTGGTCGAACCTGGTTTTTGTTTCTGACGTTTTTGGAAATAACGTTTTTGTGTGGGACTCGCCGGCGCCATCCTAGAGTGCTCTTTCCCCTCTGTTCACCTGAACGACCGACCGACCGACCAGCTTGGGTTAGTCCGGCATGGTGCCGCAGCTTGGGCTCGCCACACTCGGGTAAGCTGACACTAACCCCCTGGTACACATACCCACACACTAGCCTCACACACCTTTACATGTTCATGTATGATGCAACGCACTTATGTTAGGAACTCCTTTGTATTCAGCAAGAGTGTGAGCAAGAGTAGGTTAAACTCCCCTAGACCACGTTAGCCGGGTAGTATGGTGTGCAGCAGAGGAGCTCAATTCCTAACAACATACATACATCTACGCAAACACACTTTTGGATTCTGTTGTAAAAGTTGTGAGTACTCTGCGTTGTGTTTTTAGTTTAAAGAGCAGCAGCGGTCAAAAAGACTAACTAAGGGGTCAGGATCAATAGTAGCAGATTTATTACACATGGGCAACAAAGACCCTTAAAGAAGGAAAACTGCTAAGTACACCAGTTACGACTGAACACTACGTCTAAGACGAGAGCAAAGAGTCCGCGCGAACCCAGGCGAATCTTTCAGTCAGTGATGGCGATGGTCAGGTGAAGTGGCTTCCCCGAGGGTGATCCGTCTCTGAAGATGTTGTTCGGTGATCCTTCAGAGGAACGAGTCGAAAGCCAGGTCAATTATACCCATATGCAAACATATGGTAATTAGCAGATACTCAGAAAATAAAGGAAGTGAGGCTCAGATTCAGTGGAGAATTGTTCTAGAAATTTCCACGTCGACACAACTATGTTGGTACAAAAGCCATATGTCAGAACATCAGCCGTGATGAATTTGGCTAAATCATTAGGCGTTGTTTTGGGAATGTGGCGTACCTGCAGTAATCACGGTAGCAGATAATGGTTAGTGTGCCTTTGGGTGATTTAGCAGAAACTGAGCCACACCAATCTGACCTTGGGGTCAGAACATTAAGTCAAGATATAGCAAAATGTGTGTGGCGCTAAACATTCCACCTCATCAGTACACACATGCACACACACATTCTCTACAACAGTTACACAGACCCAATAATACTAATGATTGAGGTACACAATACTGGTTAATAAAGGGAAATAAATGAAGTTACCCTCATACAGAAAACCCCAGAATTTTACACTCATACATGCAGTCTCATTTACTCACACACTTTCTCATTCATCGCATTTAAGTGGATTTATGAGAAGGATGCTCACACATAAGAAGCAGCTGATATTTTATTTGATAATTAATACTATATTATATTATACTACTATATATTATATAATAATAAATTGTAAATGTACCACCAGTAAACAATTACATAAAAATCCTGTACTCCTGGGCTAATATCAAACACAAGGCCAAGGTGTTACAGGCCCAGACAGGGGTCCCTGCGCGGGAGAGAGTACAGGCCCAGACAGGGGTCCCTGCACGGAGGAGTGTACACACAAAATAAGTATAAAATTAATAGAAATCATTAATGGAAAGCATCTCTAGTGTCATTGTGTGTATGTGTGCGCGTGTGAGTGTGCCACATAAAAAGACAGTTGTTCTGGTGTAAAACTGAGGAGTTGGAACAATAAGGGCCTTCACACCTTCAGGTTTGTCCAAATTAGTATTTTTATTGTGATGCTTCTGTGTGCAGCTGAGTAGTAAGTTACAGCAGAAGAAACATCAAATACACTTTACAGTCATCTGCTCAAGCGCCATGAGCCTCAGATGCTCATCACGCACAAATACTCATCTACATCAATACCGTTACATCTTCTTACACACACACACACACACACACACACACACACAGTTACATCTCCTTACACACAAACACACACAGTACCATTAGATCTCCTAACACACACATATACAGTTACATCTCCTTACACACACACACACACACACACAATACAGCTAGAGCTCCTTACACACACACACACACACACACACACACACAATACAGTTAAATCTCCCAACACTGACTCACCGACTCATTCTCTCACACATACACACAATACAGTTTGATGTTCTGACATTCCGCTGGAAAAATATATACCACACACAGAATACATTCATATTTATATTTATATATATAGCCCAGACTGTGTACATGGACAGACTGTCTCAACAGCTGTTCTCTGCTTACACCAAAGAGGTAGAGTACACACCATCAATAGGCCCCCCTCTACATGTAGAGACACACACACACACGGCATCACCATGACAGCAAACCAGCATACACAGACACACACACACACCATCACCATGACGCCAAGCCAGCCCACATAGACACACGCATACACACACAGGGGCACGCAAGCACACACACAAACACAAACACACACACACACAGCATCGCCACGGCAGTAGGTCATCACACACAGACACACGCATGCACACACAGGCGCGCGCACGCACGCATGCACACACACACACACACACAGCATCGGCGCGGCAGCAGGTCATCACACACTCTTTAATGCCATCACCACAGTTTCTGCCGTTGAGTCGTCCTGTTTCACACACACAGAGTGCAACTGAATCTCTTGTGTGTGTGCGCAAGTGTGTGTGTGTGTGTGTGTGTGCATTGTCTGAAATAAAGACTGGTGCTATGAGTTGTGTGTGTGTGTGTGTGTATGTACTGACATGCAAATCTCTGCTGTCTGAGTGACACTCAGCTGAGCTGCGTAAAACAAGTGTGTGTGTGTAATGATTTAACTGTGAGACTGTACACAAAGCAGAGTGTGTTTGACCTGCAGTCTGACATTACAAAACAGCTTACTCAGCTCACCTCTCCAATGACACACACACACAGACACACACACACCCACAGACAAACACCCACACAGACACACATACACGCAGGTCTCTACAGCTGAGGGG
>CM050212.1:35337068-35382068 GCA_027475355.1 Coilia nasus | reverse complement strand
GGGCCTTTGTTGTACTACCGATGGAGTGTGGAGTTTCTTCAAGCTGTTTTAATGGTTTAAAAATAGCGTAGTCGTCATGCTTCTTCTGAGGGCACCTACCACTTCCATTGTTAGCCTTCTGGGACAAACGATAAAAAATAGTTAAACTCTGAATGCAACAGGCTAAATCAATTTTGCTCCTCAGTACACATACCAACTTGGTATGATGTTTTAACATGCCAATTTTCATTTTACACCGAAGTTCTCCTTTAAGTAAACAGAGGAAGTGCAAAAACCTGTAGCCTGTATTTTAATCAGTAGTAGGTAAAACAATAGATAAGCTAATGCACACTGTACCGTATACGGTATGGAAGTGGGGGAGGTGGAGGGGGGCACCCAGGTCTTTCATTGTTTTAGTGCTCAGATAAAAACAAATATGGTAATGCCACATACTGTTGGAAAGCTTAGATCGTCAGGATTCATTTAAGCCCATTCTCGAAGAACAAAGGTTATTTACAGTGCTAAAAGTGATCTGATCTTCTCGGTATGCCACCGAACTGCAGTATAGGCTGACAAAATGCCTACATACCTTCAGAGCCTTGTCTTTATCCACAGCGACCATATTACTGCACAAGATTTTTATGCAAAGCCATGAAGTGTCCATGGATATGAAATATTCAAGCCATTTTTTCGAAAACAATGTATTTCTGTTATAATCGGCATGTCTCGGGACTTCCGTGTAACTAGCCCAAACCGAAAACTTGAATAAAACTTCATATACGCTTTACATGACGGTTTTCTTGCGCATTTCAGCGCATTGGTGATGTTCTTCACGCTGTTCTACGTCAATCAAGACCATCCACGAGCCAATTGATGCATGGGGTGGGGAGATAGCCAGCTTGAAAGCCAATGAGCACCGACTACGTGAGTTTGACCTCCTGTGGTTTGACTGACAGCACTTCGAGACAATGGAAATTTCCAGTGACAAGACCCTCCTATTCTAATAGCCAATAGTCAGGGCTTTCGAACGATATATGACACCACGTTATCAGGTTTGGTTGTCGAAAGTTATTGCCGTGCGTACTCGCGTGCGTCAAGTTTTAGGCGACCCCACTAAGTGAGACAGAGCAGAGAAGATTATTGCAGAAGCCAAGTGTTACAACATGGCAACTAATAAGACAAGTAAAAAAGTGAGCAAGAAGGCAAGTAGCTTGCCAAGTAAAGGGAAATTTACTGCACAGGAGGCAGTGCAGTGGATTTTTGAATCGTTTTGTTTTGGACAGGGTTTTTTTGTACACTTTAGTGACTGCACTGTTTATATAATACAGTGTATAAACACTGTAGTTTGCTTCTGTATAATAATTTCCTTGTTGAATATCTGTATTTGTATTTGTATTTTCTAATATTTCTATAAAGAAAGTTTGTCAATGCACTTTTTGCCCTTTTTTATCAATATCCCATAGGTGGAATAAGAAAAAATGATGTTTACTGTGTTTATGCTTCTGTCATTCTATTCCAGAATGACTGACATCCAATCCAAATCCAAGCAAGAATCCTCAAAGTCTTGGCTTTCAGTAGAGACTAAGATTTTCTTTATAGGCAAAGGGGTTCTCAAGTTATAGGCGTAGAGGTTTGATTCTGGTTATACAGCTTTGGTAACCAAATGTCCTTTTGGAGTTTCCAAAAAGGACCCAAGAAAAGCGCATGGACATACCTATTGAAAAAAATGTGTAAAAAAATCAGGCCTTGATCTTTTGCCTCCATTTTTTTTACTGTATGAGGGTAAGACCTGTGTCTGTGGCCTCATTATACCTATGTTTTCACCACAGGTTGCTGAAATTATAGGTCTCAGTTCCTTTATAGGCTCAAATGTTGGACGGAAAGTAAAACCTTCATTCTAACCTCTGTACCTCTGTAATAGTGCATCACCCAGATACTTTAAAAATAAACCTGAGAGTGTTACCTTTCCAGTGATACCAAGAACACATCTGAGTCTAAAACTATGTAGGAACTGTGCTACTTATAACTTGGGCATTCCATTTTCGCAAATAAACTTGAAATAGGGCTGGAATTTTAAGGGGTTAACATCCAAGATCTCCTCCTTTTAATCTTACAGTAAAGTGCAACTTTAGCAACATGTACCAAATAAAACCTTTTACATTTAATGCTTCGAGGGGTACTCTTAAACATGGGGTGGTCTTGATGTAAACAGGACCAATGTGGGTCAAGGAACACAACCACAGTACCAAAGTGCCTTGTCCCAGCCCCACTTGGTTTTGGTAGCCTATTGGGTGTTTTGTTTTCCACTAACCAGAGATATTCTCAGAGGAAAGAGCTCTGGAACTTTGAATTTGTATGCTAACAACAGTAAAATTCATAACATACGTTTTTTTATAAAAGAGTTGTCTTTTGTCAGATGAATATACTTAGCTTTTGCTAATCTTTCAGTTAACCAGTGGAAGCGCCAGAATGTCTATGCATTCAGTACTGTTGTTTGTAGCATGTGTAACCCACCTCTGGTTTGTTACCAGAAGCAAATTATTAATAAATATAACAATTACAAATAATAATAATGGAATAAAGACCCATACATATAAATAAATTAGTGGTGGGCATAGATTATTTTTTTAAATCTAGATTAATCTAGATTAATCATAAAATTAATCTAGATTAATCTAGATTAAAATGGCTCATTTGAATTCTGCCGAAGGCATTCAGAATATGTGTGCTACCTAAATAATGACTAGAAGTAAGTCTTTGAGAACGGGTTTCTTAAGCCAGGTGGCACAGTAGACCAGGGGCTCATCTCCTGTTTCCAAAATGCATCACTAACTGCTTGAAAAAGCTGTTCTACTTTGATACTTGGTGATGGAAATAAATCATGTTCAATAAAATGTACTTGTGTTTACTAGCTGTTTATTTAGTTAAACATGAACTAAATGAAACATGAAACATGGATTTTGAACTGTAAGCCTACATAAGAAGTTGTGATGAACTGTTTACAGTCAGTAGCTTTGTGTCAATCAGTCCAAGCTCTATTTCTCCTTCTTCCACCAGTCACTTAGGCAGACCAGCTTGTTCACATTTTCTGGTGGCAAAGTAGATCTCCTTTTCTGCACAATATGGCCTGCTAAAGAAAAAAAGTCTCTCGCATGGGACAGTTGTGGCAGGAGTCCCCTTCAGTGCAATTCGGCTAAGTATACATCCGCATTAAAATATAGAGGTAGGGTATACATTAGTGATGGGCAAATGAAGTTTTGGTGAAGCACTGAACCACTTAGGCACATTGCTTCAAAAATAGGTTCATTACTTGAAGCTTCAGTAACAGTGACCTCTCCTGGTGAAAAGCCAAAGCTGCAACTAAATTGGCCCAGCTTCATAGTGGCAGGAGGCTTTGAACTATTGTAGAGGAAACACGTCTATTCTAGTGTGAACATACCAAAACACACACACCACACACACACACCTGTATACGAAGTTTGTGATATTTTTACAAATAAAGATTAATTTATCTTTGCATTGTGTAATTGGGGGTGCTTAGGGAAAGGATGTGCTTGAACTTGGGTATTAGGGTGTGAAGGGAAACTATGGGACAAGTTGGGTGCTTGTGTAACCAGGGGAACACTCAAAGATTTTTATTCAAAAACATTATTTTTTCCACACTTTTTGGACTGAGCCTGTTTCTATTTTTTCTCACAATTTCTCCACATTTGGAGAACACCCTTTCTGAAGGCACTGATGACAACCGGATTGGTTCGTGTGGCGCCGCGAAACACGCAGGTGATTCTTTCAGCGGATGAACCAGTAGCTGTTTCATGCGTAATATGTCACATGTTTTTTTCCGTACCAAAGCAACCTTCGGAGCAGTGGTTTTATGGTTGGTGTAGTTAATGGTTTGAAGCACGTTCCGGCGCTTCTGTCTCAGACTGCCATCACTAGTATACATCCGCGCTAAAATATCAAGGTGAAAGCAGAAAGTGTTGAGGAAGGGAGCCGTTTGCTTCCGTGTTCTATTTTCGCAAGGGGGAGGGGGGAATCCCCCTTTATGCAGTGCAGAGCAGATTCTAGGTTCGTTTTACTGAAATGAATGGGACACATGTGGAGTTTAACTAATAAATTGGTCATTACGTTTTTCTGGAGTTGTTAAGGGTTTTTTGGAATCATGTGTCACAATCTGCAACTATTTGTAATAATTTCAAGCCTAATAGTGTAAGTTGTTACTGTTTGGATTTTGAGAAAATTAGCTTTATTTCAGGTCAGGCAGCAACCACTTACTATGTGGTTGTTAGCGCGCTAACGCTAGCGAACTACGCTAACGTAATGTTTTGAATTGAAAGCTGTCACTAACAGCCACCTAGATACTGTTACTGGTTATAGTGTAAGCAGACAAAGTAATATAAAGTTATAGGGCTACAGCAATGTATTAAATTCAAGGTGAGCCCAATCGCTGTTAGCGTTTAGCACATGATGTTGTTATAGTTACTACTATTCACTTGAATGAGCTAGAGCTAGTTCGTTAGCTTGCTAGCTCGCTTTACAGACACACTAAATTATTTTCTAAGAGTTCGAAATAGGAATTTGTTGGCATTTTGGTCCCATAGTAACGTATTATGTTGGCTTATCTTTGTAGAATCTAAGATTTTGGTGAAAGTCATCATAGTTTGTGTAGTATAGACCCAGCTCCCAATCCAACTTTGAGAATAGATTAACGGCGATATTTTTTTTATCGCGCGATAAGAGTCTCGCGTTAACGCAGCACGTTAACGCCGATAACGGCCCGCCTCTAAAATAAATACATAAACAGACAGAATAAATAGTTTTATCATTTTACAAGACGTCCATACAGTCTTTTTTAAGGTAAAAAGGTCAGCCAGTTGGCCTGTTGACCTGTTATGTCTAATGTTCCTGTTAGCAAGCTAGCCCACAATGTCTGGATATTGCAGGCGAATTCGGTAACTAACGCATGTGTTCTGAACATGAATTGATTATGTAAACACATTTATTTGAAACAGTTTTGCTCATTAAAATGTTTGATGCCCTGTGAACTTAAATAAAGGTGAACACTACACCTATACTACTGGTGTGTACATAAGCTGACATAGCATTGTTAGCTGCCCTTGGCAAGTGGATGCAATTAAATGCAGAGTGTGTATGTGGGTGTGTGTGTGTGTGTATTTGTAGCCCAGCGACACTGCCCATGTGTGTAGGTGTGTGTGTCTGTGTGTTTGCTATAATAGCGCAAGGAGCCGACACACACAGCAAACCGCACATGTAATAAACACACACACTCACTCACCACCAAACGCACGGAAGCGATCAATGTGTGTAACAAAACACACACTCTCAGCCAAATGCATGGACGGGATCTCACACAGCTTCTCAAAGAGAGCTAACATACACAGACACAGCGCTCCTCAAAGAGAGCTAACACATACACACAGCTCAGACAGAGCCAACACTCCCTTAGCATCAACAGCAGCATGGAACAGCAGTTACAGGTGACGTTAGTCAAGTTACAGGTCATCACACACATGCACACATCCATGCACACACACACACATACGTATACACACACAAGCTCTGCATGTTTGGCACGGCACACTATGGGTTTAGTATCACACATATGCACACACACACAGACACAAGACCATCACCACACCGATGAACTCTGCACACACAGCAGATACACACACACACACACACAGAAAATCAGACACTCAAGGTTTTGGTCAGTTGTAATGTATCAGTAAGAGGCCCCAGTGTAAGACACACAGATACACACACACACACACACACACACACACACACACACACACACACACACTCGCACCACCCAGACACACACACACCACCCATACACACACACATACCACATAAGAGGTGAGAATGAGGTCACATACACAAGAGACAGAACAACTGTATGTCAGAGGTGGTAGTAAGAGGGTGTGTGTGTGTGCATGTGTGTGTGTGTGTGTTTGTGTGTGAGTAAGAGAGACAGAGACATGGTAGTGAAAAATGAGTGCGTGTGCATGTGAGAGGTAGTTGTGAGTTAGCAAGGCGAGTGAGTGTGTGTCAGAGAGGTAGGTGTAAGTTAGCAAGGTGTGTGAGTGTGTGTTTGTGAGAGAGAGGTTTGTTGTGGGTTAGCAAGGTGTGTCAGTGTGTGTGTGTGTGTGTGTGTGAGAGAGAGGTGGTTGTGGGTTAGCAAGGTGTGTGAGTGCGTGGGTAAAAGCAAGCAGATGTGAGTAAACACAAGTGAGACTAAGATGCTGCTGTTGTGTGGGGTGTGTTTGTGTGTGTGTGTCTGTGTGAGACTTACGGGAATGGAGCGGCTGAGATAGCGGGCCGATGACCCCCCCAGCCCCACGACCCCCAACCCCCGCTGCTCCGGCCGAGAGGGGGGAGGGGCATGGAGGGAGGCATGGCTCTTGCCAATGAGGGAGGCGGAGCTGTACTGGTTGGAGGCGGGGCTGTATTGGTTGGAGACAGGGTTGTACAGGTTGGAGGCGGGGTTGTACTGGTTGGAGGCGGGGCTGAATTGGTTGGAGGTGGGGTTGTACTGGTTGTTGTTGAGCTCGTGGATGCAGGAGCGCGTGGCGGAGGTGTAGGAAGAGAGGATGAGAGCGCGTGAGGCAGGAAAGGAAGAAGCAGATGATGAGGAGGGGGAAGAAGAGGAAGAGGGGGTGCTCTGGGTCACTCGCTCCTCTGAACCCTCGTGCAGGTTACCAAGGGAACTGGCCAACCTGCAGCTTATGGAACTACATAGAGAGGAACACACACATTAACACACACAGACACATTAATACACGCTGCTAGAATAGGCAAAGGCTAGATGGCATTAGGTACACACCACACGAAACATTGACACACCTCATCCACCAGGGAGAAGTGTTTGGGGGATAACGTTTTGTGTTGGACACGCCGACGCCATCCTATAGTGCTCTCCCCCCCCTTTTCACCTGAACGACCGACCGACCAACTTGTGGTAGTCCGGCATGGTGCCGCAGTTTGGGCACACATCACACATCTCTACACGTTCACGTTATGATGCAACGCACCTAGGTTAGGAACTCCTTTGTATGCAGGGTGTGAGCAAGAGTAGGCTAAAAATCCTCTAGACCACGTTAGCCTGGCAGTATTGTGTGCGGCAGAGGAGCTCAATTCCTAACAACACACATACAGAGACACACACATATATTAACACACACACACACACGAACATACATATACACATTAACACACACAAACTTCCAGAGGGTAGTGTGTGTGTGTCTGTAGAGTGTGTGTGTGTGTTCACCTGGTGTAAAAGGAACTTGACATGCTAAAAGATGATGAGTTGGTGTGTTTGCTGAGGAGCCAAACTACTGTAGCCTGTTGCATTTTGAACTTTATTATTTTCGTTTTCATCGCTGTCCAAAAGGCTGACAACAGTAGTGATAGGGGCATGATCGGAAGAGTGAATATGGCTATTTTTAAAGCTTATATAAAGCTTGAAGTAGCTCAACACTTCCTTGGTAGTATAACAAGGGCCCTTGCATTCAAAACGAGGCATTGAAGCCCGTGCCCTAAGGCTGCTCGATTATGGAAAAAATCTGAATCACAATTATTTGAGCCAAAACTGAAATCATGATTATTCAAACGATTATTTTGTTTTCCTCAGTAACATGCTTCATTTATCGAAAATGTATTCAAAAACATTTCGAAAAACATTCTTGTACTTTTGGATTTTCCCTAATACCTTTCTTCGTAAACATTAGTCTCCTTTGATGTCTAATGTACAAACAGTAGAAATGTCTAATGTATACATCTAATGTACAGTACAAACAGGAGAAAATAATTAGGACAAAAACATTGTTTCCCTCGATTTTATTTATCGATTAGAATTCGATTAATTGAGCAGCCCTACCGTGCCCCTATCACTACCGTTGCGAGTCTTTTGGACACAAAGTGTGTGTCTGTGTGTGTGTAAACCTTTTGATGCTGGCCCAGAGGGGAGTGTTTGTGTGTGTTTGTGCACGCACGCGTGTGCGTCTGAGTCTGTGCCTCTCGATGCTGGCCCCAGGGGAGATTGTGTGTGTCTATAGAGTGTGTGTGTGTGTGTCTACCTCTTAATGCTGGCCCCAGAGGGGAGTGTGTTGCGGCTGATCCTCTTGGCGGACGCCGAGCTGGACGACACCTTGGACACCGTCACTCCCCCCACACTGCTCACCCTGCACACACACACACACAAACACGCATGCACACGGACACATGCAGGAGGAGATCATTTCATTATTCATTTCACTGTTTGACCTGTACTTGATGCACCCTCTTGCATGAATGTGTGTGTAAGTGTGCATGTGTGTGTGCATGTTTTAGGACAATAGATGCTCTCCCACCCTTCCTTCCTCAGCCCACTACGACACCTCTAATATTATTATGATTATATGATGATAATAATAATAATAATTATAATATAATCATCATCATCATTAGTCCGGCGCCACTGGACAACAAGAAATGTTGTCTTGTGTTTTTCTTGCCAAACTGTTGAAGCACTTTGAGCTGAATTGTGCTATACAAAATTATTATTATTATTACTATTACTATTATTAATAATAAGTCCTACTCTAAAAAAAAGGCCCTTGTGTCGTTTTAACCCCCCCACACAGAGGCCCTTGCGTTGCTGTAACCCCCCCACAGAGAGGCCTATGCATGCTCCTCCCCGATTCTTAACTATTCCACTCTCACAGTCTCCGACTAGGGATTACGCAAGCTTGTGATTGGGCCGCTAACTAGCGTAATGTTCAGATTCCCACTTTACCGGAGCCTTATACACGTCTCACAACAACAACAGCAAACCTTAGCCAACAGAATATGGAATGAAGTGCGTAATCATTATTAATCATTAACCTGAGATGTAGGCTAGGTGTTAGCAATTGCTTGTATGGTTTGCCATTAAACTACAGGCTGTTTTTAATATCGCTAGTATGATAGGCTGTAACAACACATCTATCATTGCTATCATCTATCAGCTACCATTGACTATGTTTACATGTACTTAAGTATCCTGAATATGATCGGGATGTTAAGGATCCTGGCTTTGCGTTTGCGTATGTAAACACTTTTTTTTCCCAAATTCAGTATCCTGAATAAGCCCTTATCCCAGTTTTTGAGAAATTGAAATATGCTAGGTCAGGGGTGTCCAAACTTTTTGCCAGGGGGGCCGGATTTGGCAAGGTGAACATGTGTGAGGGCCAACCATTGTAACGACACGATAATAACATAATAATAATAATAATAATAATAATAATAATAATAATAATAATAATAACAACAACAATAACAACAACAACAACAACAATATGCAAATGAAGTAACGTGATATTCATTTGATTCAGTCCTCATTGCAACTTGATTTTGACACCATCCAAAAGTGGTTTTCAGACAATGGGCTTATACTTAATAAAAGAAAGTCATATAGTATGTTTTTTAGTAATAGGTTTGGCCGACATAATCAAGGAAATATTCTAAAAATTAAATTTTTGGATAGTACATTTATGGAGAATGTGGAGGAATTTAAATACTTGGGCCTATGGCTCGATTCTCACCTCTCCTTCAAGCCTCACATTGACTTTGTTGTGAAGAAAATAAACTGTAACCTTAGAATCTTATATCGCTCAATACATTGCTTTACACAACAGATTAGATTGAGAATTGTAACACAGCTTTTATTTCCCTTTTTGGATTATGCAGACATTGTTTATATGAACACAACTGATTTACATCTTAAACCTCTAACTGTTGCCTTTAATAGTCTTTGCCGCTTTGTTCTGAGGTGTCCTTATTTAACTCATCACTGCCATATGTACCAGCAACTAAATCTATTATCACCTAAAGCCAGACGACAGCTACACTGGTTTCATTTTATTTACAAGTGCTTCTTTTTTAAGTATCCCCTTTATTTAAAACATTATTTAATCCCATACAGTTCTATTTATGGTCTCAGACACCATAGTCACCTGTTTTTTTCCGTACCGAACATATCCAAAGAAATTGGAAGGCGTGCCTTCAAATTCAAAGCCCCATCTGACTGGAATCGCTTACCCTGTTTGTTAAGGTCCATCTCTTCTTTTCCTCATTTTAAATTATCTCTCTTATCTTACTTGTATTCATGTGACCAATGTAAATGTTTTTCTGGTGTATGACTTCTTTTTATTGATGTTGTCTTTTGTGTTTAGGTATATGTATGTATGCTTGTGTACATGTGTGTATCTATATGTATGTGCGTATGTGTGTATATGAACATGTGTGTGTTTGTAGCATGTATGTGTATATGTATATGTACATACACGTTTATTTGTTTAGTTTTTATTTATCTTTTGTATGAGAGCTTTTTGTGGTTGAATTATGGACAGACTGGGGTGGTTGGCGGTGATGAAGAGCTTTGGTGTGTATGAAAGAGTGTATGTCTGGTGTTATGCTTGTTTTTGGGGACCCCCTCGAAAACGAGATGTCTCATCTCAAGGGGTTATCCTCCAATAAAAGAATTTCGAAGTACCCGGCATAGTTTTTATGTCTTCACATAGAACACAAATGAAAATGTGTGTTTACCAAAATTACAGTGCGTTTTATATTTGAAGACCAGTAATAAAAGGGAAAAAAAAACACTATTCATAATTCACTGTTATACATAACATACTATTATTCACTGTTACATGCCTCTTCAGATTAAACTCCTTGAAAACAGCCACAGTCTCTTTGCATATTAGGCAGACAGAGTTATTTCGCATTTCAGTGAAAAAATATTCCATTTTCCACTTGTCGTGTAAGCGGCGGCCCTCGCAGTCAATTTTCCTCTTTTTATTTGCCATTGCCATTTTAAGCTGTTTTCACACTGCAGGATACAACAGGTAATTTATCCCAGGACAGCAATGTGTAAGAACGGCATGTTTTGAACCCGTCTTATGAACAGGTGTGTTGAGAAGGCGTAGCCTACAGGGCGTGTACAATAAGTGGATGGTCGTAAAGAATGGCTTTGGGCGGCCCAAAGTCCGATGGAGGTACATAGGCAAGCGTCTTCGCATTGCAACCGGTTCTGTGCCTGACGTTGTACTTGCCTGTTGTGCTCCCCACAACATATGTGAGCTTCACAAATACCATTTTCTACCGGACTGGAACATCACGGAAAACTGCGTCCATTCTCATCCTGGCTCACTTGCTGTTATGATTGTGGGGGCAGAAGCAACTTACCAAGATATCCGAGAGGCCATCATGTCAGTGTTTTGAAGTGTTCTTTCCACATACCACATGGTATGACCGCCACAGTGTATTGAAATGTGAGAACTGTTGGTATGATGAATGTGTGCTAGAGCAGTGTTGTGAGGTGAGAAATTGTGCGGAAATGATTTCCTGGAAGTGGGCATGGATGTGGGTTTTGAATGATTGACATTGTGTGTGTTTGTGTAGTGTGTAGGAGTGATTTGTGAAAGAAATAGGCACAATGAGATTTTGTACAATTACAGCGCCCCTTATGGGCCCAATTTTATAGCATGTACTGTGCTTTTAGAGGTCTTTGTGCTGATCATGCATGCCATATTTTGTGCAATTCCCACCTTCTTGGTCCAAGATATTGGCAATTCAAAATTCCAATTTTTGCATTTACCCATATCACTAGGTGGCGCTATGCTTCAAAAGAGTGTTTATGGGCTGGGTCGATACACCTCTGTAACACCGACATACTAACACAAAATCGTTTTCTTGGGCAAAATTGTTGACGAGTTATTTAACAAAAACTGTTTTTCGACACCTAGCTTTGACGATAAACATCGCCCCCTGTGACAAAATGTCACAGAATTTAGTACACATGAAAAGAAAAATGTTTAGAGTTGGCATGTCAACTTTGACCAAATTTGAGAAATTAGAAGCCAAGATATGGACTTCTGAAGAATTTTAAGCTATGTGGTAAATGTTCATTGACATTTAACTTCGACACGGTTTATCTCAAGATAAATCCTTCGATAACCTTTTGTCAGCATTGTCTGTAGATGACATATACCAAATTTGGTGAGATTCACATTAACGGCCTATGACGAGTTCGTTTGGATTCGTTTGCGCAGTGTTGAAATTTCACAGAAATTATTTTTGTTGGAAGTGGGCGTGTTTTCAGTGGGTGAGGGTCAATAGATTTCACGATAAAAACAAATTGGTTGTAAACATTAGCATTCTCTAGATAATAGGCAAAATGACATTTTGTATAATTACAGTGCCCTCTATGGACCAAATGTTATGGTATTGTGCTTTTAGAGGTCTTTGTGCTGATCGTGCACGACCTATTTTGTGCAGTTCCCACCTTCTCGGTCCAAGATATTGGCAACTCAAAATCCTAATTTTTGCATTTACCCATATCACTAGGTGGCGCTATGCTTCAAGTGAGTGTTTGTGGGCTGGGTCGATACGCCTCTGTAACACCGACATATCACAAAAATTTTATGTTCTTGGGTGAGTTATTCAGCAAAAACTTTTGGTCATCTCCCCCTCTTAGATGGACACTGGCACAGCGAGGGGGGCCAAAATCTTCTAGTCGTTCAAAAAGTTCTAGGGCTACATGCCTACAAAGATTCATGTCCCCCAGACTTCCAGTGTCCCGGCAATCGTTGGCGGACATTCACTGAAAAAAAATAAAAATAAATAAAAGTTGCGGCAACACTATAATGACCACTTTCACTAGCTTCGCTAGCAGCGGTCATAATTATACAATATAATTATTCTCATTCTGAGCTACAGAGCCATTCTAACTTAACGTTTTAAACAATATGTATGCCAGTATACCTATCCTACAGAAATCAGTTAATATCGATAAATTCAGCTGCATCTTTAAATGGGGAATGGGCAGGTGTGGCAACACTATACTGACAGCTTTTGCTAGCTTCGCTAGCGGCGGTCATAAAAAAAGCGCCCATGTTAAAGAACCTAACTTTGCTGTGTTGTCAAAAGAGCTAATAATAGCAACATCACACGACATAATAGCAAGATGTATGATTTTTCTTTGCAAAATAAACCTGTGAATAATGCCTACCAAAGGGCAAATTAGTAAGTGTGTTGTGGTCAAAAAACAAGAATGATGATAGTTGGTACTGCCATAAGCCGCTGAATAATTGCCAAAAGAAATGGCAAGGCGGTCAAGACTATATTAACACCTGTCCCAGACCTGTTCTCTGCGTGGTTCTCTGGATTTAGCATAACAAAAGAATCATCGGCATTTCTCGTGGGTAGTTATGGCTCTGTAGCAAGAAAGGCTTATTAACACCTGTCCTAGACCTCTGCTCTGCGTGGCCAAAGCAATTGTGCATGCGACTTATAATAAAAGACGCACCTGCATTCCTCAATAGTACTTATCGCTGTCAAGGCTGCTAACAGCAGCGGCCTCCAAATTGATTTTCTGAGAGATGCCTTGGGCCGGTGGAAATGAGCCGTGGGCTGGACTTTGGACATGTCTGTGCTAGGTGAGGTACTCAGAAAGAAACCAGGATACCGTGGCATGTAAACACCTTATCCCAAATACTGAAGGTTCTGACAGAGTTGTCTGTGTAACAAGAAATCGGGATATTAGGGTTTTTCATGTAAACCGGGATATTAATAACCCAATTACTCTGTGTTCATGTAAACACCTTATCCAAAACCGGGATAAGCCTCATATTCGGGATACTAAAGTGCACGTAAACGTAGTTTTGCTTATTTATTAAAAGACACACTATCACTGCTTCCAAATCCCTTAAATACCAACACACATTCCTTAAAAACACACAACATGTGTCGCACTCACACCCACAAACTCACACACTCTAGAGGGATGCTTGAAGCACAGTTCTCAGGTTCAGTAAAAATAGAACCCTGAACAAGATCCAACAAGTGTCTCTCCAATCTCCAATCTCCAAACCTACTGAGCACGCTCAGACTGGATATCTCCAACCCTACTGAGCACACTTAGACTGAATCAGTCTTGAGAGATGGAGAAATTCAGTGATGGATAGGGGGAGGAGTACCTGAAAGAGAAACAGAAGCCCCTTTCACACTGCACGACACGGGGTGGCGACATGGTACGACACGCTAATTTCACCCGGGACCGCAGTGTGACAGCACGGCGTGTTTATGACCCCTCTTCTGAAAAGGTGGGTTGAGGAGGCGTAGCCCAGTGGCACTGTAACATTACGCCACGCATATTGCTGGGCGTGTACAATGACATGAATGACCCATGCATCGGTAGTAAATACACCTGTCTGCAAAGTTTTCATTCAGTTTTTCAAAACAACCATGGCGGGACACACAAACTTGTTGCTGGCTCTTTGGACAACCATTCAAGGGCAAATGACATGGGACTGCACTGCACCTGGATGCTTACATGGGATTGCAAATATATGCAAAGAATATATTTGATGCCGAATTACTGTAGCTATTTGTACACGGTACCATCAAGTGAACTATAGCGCTATCATTAAATACTTTACTCTATCCACACATTTTCGCCCACGGTGAAAAAGCCCACAACACTTAGGGTGAAGATGCACTGGGTGAAAGGGGTCTTTGTGGGGATATTTGCAGTCACATATTTCGGTATACAGTGGTCCCTTGTTATTTGCAGGAGTTACGTTCTAAAAAAAACCCGCGATAGGCGAAATCCGCGAAGTAGTCAGCTTTATTTTTTACAATTATTATAGATGTTTTAAGGCTATAAAACCCCTCACTACAATTATACACTTTTCTCAGAGAGGCAAAGTTTACACTTGCAAACATACAGCACTTCAGAGTCACACAGCTAGCGGTGGAAGATTTATGTAAATTTTACAAGCTGAGCGCATTCTGTACTGGATACTGTACAGGAGATTGCATGCACTAAAAAAATCTGCGAAACAGCGAGGCCACGAAAGGTAAACCGCGATATAGCGAGGGAGCACTGTATTCACAATATATGGAGATATATTGATGGATGCGCTCTGGACATATGTTTTCTTAACACTAGTAAACAGTAGCGTTATCATCAAACATCAACATTACTCAACAGTTTTCAAACATTTTCGTCTCATTGTTAAGAAGCACACAACACAATGATTTGTCTCTCAAAATATGCTGTTTATTTAACATACAATGTTCTATAAATTGGCATAGCGTTTACCCTACCATGTCCATTGTCACGTTATTGTTTTGTGTTTGTAAAAAAAAAGTTTCCCACAACCACGGGGTTTAAAATGACGCTACGACTACCGGGGTAACAGTCAATTTTTTTTAATTCAAAATTATGCACTTTCGCTAAGCCTTTCCGTTAAAACACATTCCAAACAACAATGAAATGTGGGATGTTTTTCCTTGCGCATTTTCATGATAAAGCCGTATGCCAACAGTCATGTACAGCATTTAAATTAAAAACAAATTACGAACTCACGTTGGGTGAGTTATATATGATTTAGGCCAAATAAACAGCATGTTTCGAAAGACAGTTAGCAGTTTGCCTCTGAACTCCTTGTTGGTGTTTTTGTAGTTCTGCTTAGCTGTTTCCCCCATTTTAAAAGTCTCGACGGTGGGTGGTGGCAGTTTATGAAACGTCACCATACCACACCCTGCGCCCCGTCTCGCCTCGGCTCGTGTTCACATACGCCCCGGGTTGCAAAAAAGTGTAGGGTCCGAGATGGGTCGAATCCCCGTGTCGGCAGTGTGAACACAACAGACGACCCACTAATTTCGGCTGAAATTACCGGTAATTTTGGCAGTGTGAAAGGGCCTAGAGAGAGATAGGGGGGAGAGAGAGTGGGGGAAAGACAGAGAGAGAGGGAGGGGGAAAGACAGAGAGAGAGGGAGAGAGACAGAGAGAGAGAGGGAGAGAGGGAGATGGGGGATAGAGGGAGGAAGAGAGACAGAGGGAGAGAGAGGGAGAGAGAGACTGTACCTGTATGGTTGTGTTGGGAGACAGAGAAGGAGATTGACAGAGCGAGATGGATGATGGAGAGATAGAGAGAGAGAGAGATAGATAGATAGATAGATAGATAGATAGATAGAGTACGTACCTGTACGGTTGTGTTGGTGTGTGAGTGTGCAGTTTCATGTCGTCAGACCTGCAGAGACAAACAGCACTTAGCACTGGTCCTTTTAGCCAAATAAAAGCATTAAAAGGAAAACTCCGGTTTGAAATGAAAATTGGCATGTTAAAACATCATACTGAGTTAGTAAGTTTGCTGAGAATTTCCTTTAAGTGCATGTGTGTGAGATGTGTGTGTGTGTGTGTGTGTGTGTGTGTGTGTGTGTGTGTGTGTATGTGTGTGTGCTAATCTTCCACAGCTCGTTGCTGCTGCATATGCATCCTCACCAATGCATTGCCAGGGCAGTAACCATGGCAACCCTGTGCTGTCTGCTGACTGGTCAGTTGGTTGCCGTGGTCAGTGCTGATTGCCTGTAGGGTGCGGAGTGGGCGCGGCTTACCTGATGGCCCCGGTGGTTGCTGCTCTGGGATGCCGACGCCCCTTTAAGGCACGAAGCTTATCACCCTGCGTCACACACACACTATTGTCCTCCATCTATAACACACATACAAACACCTTTAGGGCATGAAGCTTATCGCATTGTGATATACGTTTGCACATTCTCTTCCATCTATAACATACACACAGTTTATTGCCCTGCGTCACACACACCTCATTCTTCTCAAGGTCCATCTGTGTAACACTTCATTGGAAGTGTTAACATAAGCGTTCGCTAGATGATAGACAAAATGACATTTTCTACCACTACAGCGCCCCCTATGGGCCAAATTTGATGCTTTTAGAGGTCTTTGTGCTGATCGTGCATAACATATTTTGTGCAGTTCCCACCTTCTCGGTCCAAGATATTGGCAACACAAAATCCCAATTTTTGCATTTACCCATATAACTAGGTGACACTATGCTTTAAGTGAGTGTTTATGGGCTGGGACGATACGCCTCTATAACACCGACATATCACAAAAATGTCATGTTCTTGGGTGAAATGTTCATTGAGTTATTCAGCAAAAACTTTTGGGCGTCTCCCCCTCTTTGATGGACACTGGCACAGCGGGGGGTGGCCCTTGGGGGCCAAAAGCTTCTATTCACTCAAAAAGTTCTAGGGCTACATGCCTACAAAGAGTCATGTCCCCCAGACTTCCAGTGTCCCGGCAATCAGTGACGGAAAATCCGGGAAAAAAAAGGGAAAAAAGTCACGGCAACACTATAATGACTGCTTTCGCTAGCTTCGCTAGCGGCAGTCATAATAAGGGGACGTGAGAGCATGTTGGTAACTTAAGTTTGTCAGTAGTATAATATAGATTGAGGCGAACTTTAGAATACTGGGTAAATGAGAAAGATCTCCGCAAATTTTCACAACAGCGGAGAGGTGTATAAGTAGGGTGCAGTCATCTTTAAATTCAGTGAGCACTGAATGAGACAGTCATATCCTAAAGGCACATACTCTCATTCAGAAACAAAACCTGTTAACAGGAGACACAAAACGCCATTATAAGTTACCCTTAAGGGGCAATTGGATGTTTATGCAATGGAATTATTCGCAACATCTGAGTATATCGTGTCAGCATCACTCACTAGCCCCTTTCACACTGCACGACACGGGATGGCGACACGGTACAACATGCTAATTTACCCCGGGACCGCAATGTGTAAGCATGGCATTTTTTTGACCCCTCTTCTGAAAAGGTGGGTTGAGGATGTGTAGCCCAGTGGCACTGTAACATTACGCTGAAGATATTGCTGGGCAACAATAACAATGACATGAATGACCCGTGCATCGGTGGTAAATACACCTGTCTGCAAAGTTTTCATTCAGTTTTTCAAAACAACCATAGCGGGACATACAGAGTTGCTGCTGGCTATTTGTACAACCATTCAAGGGCCACATGCTACTGTACTGCATGGGATTGCAAATATATGCAAAGAATACATTTGATGCCGACGTACCGTAGCTATTTGTACACTGTACCTTCAACATATGGTAAACTATATAGTGCTATCATAAAATAATTTACTCTATCCACACATTTTTGCCCATGGTGAAAAAGCCCACAACACTTGGGTGAAGATGTGGCTGTAGTTTCTCGTCGCCACCATAATGAAAGTCCGCACGAGTCGATTGACGAACACGAACCAGCTGGAAGAATAGGAGGAGAGGTAGTACATCGACTTGTTTGGACTTTCATCATGGCAGCGACGAGAAACAACTGCAAACTACTGCATGTAAGAACTGTTTTTTACACTTACAAAGTTCTCAGTGCCTTGTTTTGAATGCCTGGGCCTTTGCTGTACTACCAATGGTGTGGGGAATTTCTTCGAGCTGTTTAAATGGTTTAATAATAGCGTAATCTTCATGGTTCGTCTAAAGGCACCTACCACTTCCATTGTTAGCCTTCTGGGACAAACGGTAAAAATTAGTTAAGTTCTGAATGCAACAGGCCAACTCAGTTTTGCTCCTCAGCAAACATACCAACTCAGTATGATATTTTAATTATATTTTAATTATTAATTATAATTATATAATATTTTAATTATATATTATATATATTTTCATTTTACACCAAATTTCTCTTTTAAGGTAGAGGTCATTTGTATGTTTCTTGTTTTTTTGTTTGTTTGCATCTTATTTGTTTGTAGTTTTTTATTAATACTTTTAAAAATACTTGATGCTCATGGCTTGAATACTCATGGCCGTTTCAGTTAGAGATTGTGTGTGTATGTTTGTTAATACTTGATGGTTAGAGTCCACATACTTTTGTTTAAATTCTTCATCATCATTTGCAATTGGACTTTTCAAATGCAGTTTCAGTATTTGTGACTTTTTAGTACTTCATCCTTTAAACTCATAGCTGTTTCAGTTAGAGGCTGTGTGTATGTACTTAATACTTTTGAGTCATTGCTGTTTAAGGTAGAGGTCATATGTATGTTAGTTTTTTGCATCTTTTTGTTGTTTTTTTATTAATACTTAATATGATATTGATTGGTTGATTGATTGATTAATGTGTGTTGTTATTGTCATGGCCATGTATGTTGATAAAATAAATTGAGGCATTTAAAACTAAGCTGTATCTATACGGTAAATGTATTTACAAGAGGTAATTATAAACTAAGATTACATAGATGAGATGAAATAACCATAAATAAGGGAAAATAACTACTAACATTTTTTTAGCCTTGCTCCAGCATTGACAGATGGTAAAACATCAAAAATGACGAATTATTTTGGTTAACCCAAGTTTTGATCCAGAATTTGGGTTGTAATTGTAACACACTTTTATATTAGGGTAGTTTCAGCTCTGCAATATAGTTATTTCAACCCAGCTGCTGTGTTGAATACATAACCCAACATGCCGAGTTAAAACATGTTACCCAGCACCCTGAGTTAATTCAACCTAGTGCTGGGTCAGTCCATATATGACCCAGCACATGGGTTACTTTTGGGTTGTTTTTAACCCAGCAGTTTTTAAGAGTATAAGAGACACACCTGTTCTGTGCTGTGTGTCCTGTAGATGGTGCTGTTCAGACTCATGTCACTGAGGCGGGAGATGAGGTGGGCGTCGCCCTCATGCTGCTGATGCTCCACCCTCTGCACTTCTCCCTGCTGCCACAACAGGGCCTGCTTCCTGCCAGAGCGCACACAAATATATAAATACACACACACAGCCATTAATACACACCCACACGCACACATTAATACGCACACACATATATTAATACGCACACACATATATTAATACACACACACATATATTAATACACACACACACACACACACACACACCCATTAATACACACACACACATTAATACGCAACCATTAATACACACACACACCCATTCACCCTATTGGCCCGACGTCCACAAAGTGTGTGGAAATTTACACTTTTTCTTCTCGGTTGAATTACTCTGGAATGGTATATCGTAGCGAGATGGTACTTGTACCAAACGAAACAGCAGAACCAGGGCTTTACCATTTATGGTAACCAGTGTTTTCAATGCGTGAGGGTCAATAGATTTCATGATAACAACAAATTGGTTGTAAACGTTAGCATTCTCTAATAAATAGGCAAAATAACATTTTGTACAATTACAGCGCCACCTATGGACCAAATTTTATGGCATGTGCTGTGCTTTTAGAGGTCTTTGTGCTGATCGTGCATGACGTATTTTGTGCAGTTCCCACCTTCTCGGTCCAAGATATTGGCAATACAAAATCCCAATTTTTGCATTTGCCCATATAACTAGGTGGTGCTATGCTTTAAGTGAGTGTTTATGGGCTGGTTTGATACGCCTCTGTAACAATGTTCATTGAGTTATTCAGCAAAAACTTTTGGGCGTCTCCCCCTCTTTGATTGACACTGGCACAGCGGGGGGGTGGGGGGGGGTGGCCCTTGGGGGCCAAAAGCTTCTAGTCGCTCGAAAAGGTCTAGGGCTACATGCCTACAAAGATTCATGTCCCCCAGACTTCCAGTGTCCCGGCCATTATTGACGGACATTCACTGAAAAAAAAAAAAAAGGGAAAAAAGTCGCGGGAACACTACAATGAC
The DNA here is from genome assembly GCA_027475355.1 of Coilia nasus. Taxonomy (NCBI): domain Eukaryota; kingdom Metazoa; phylum Chordata; class Actinopteri; order Clupeiformes; family Engraulidae; genus Coilia; species Coilia nasus. The sequence continues at coordinate 35,361,539 of CM050212.1, read as the reverse complement.
CGCTTTCATAATAACTAGATGTACCGCATAGCGCAGGGGTGTCCAAACTTTTTGCCAGGAGGGCCGGATTTGGCGAGGTGAACATGACACGAATAGGAATTACAATAATAATAATAATATTAACTCATTCGATGCCAATGACGCGAAAACGCGTGTTTTACGATAGTAACGCCCAGTGCCAATGACGCGTTATCGAGTCAATTTCGTTTTTTTTACAGGGGAGGTGGGGTAATCATCTGATCTAGCTTGTGTAAAAAAATCAAAGTTGTAATCACAAGGGAACCCATTCTGTGGGTAGTATCAGTGTGGATATGTGATCATCTAACATTGTCTCAAAGAAGAGACACTGGACCTGGCTTGCTCAATTGCTCGCAGTTTTGCACACTGCTAGCTTGATCAAAATAAATCCTGTCAGCACGTATGTTGAAGCTACTGTTTTCCTAGCAACATCTCACGTTTAGCTTCTGCAAGCCACCAATAGATTAATTTCACTTTAGGTAATGCATAATGAGCAGCCTGTTGCGCTGTTTCATAGATAGTTACACCTGCACTTGACTGACCCGTCTGCGCCGACAGCAAGTCACTGACGACCCAGCTCTCTACATTTGGTAAAGCGCACGGATTCACTGCACTCTCCCAACATCATAATTTCCTGTGCTATCATTCTCATGTGTTAATCTAGTTGTTCTGTGTGCGGATCCTGTGGAATACGATGTTATTTTGCTCTGAAGGCGTTGTATAGTTCGGCTTCGGTTTGCCTATCCCCTCTCTGAGCCAAGTTCCCACACTAAAATGTTACAATGTTTTATATCGTGTTTGGTGACGTTCAGAAATATTACATTTACAAGCATGGAGCAGTAGTCTAATTGCATAGCTTACTCCGATACTAGATGTATGGACCGGTATTTTAGATCGTGTTTATAGGTCTTCTCTGCTGTACACACACATGCATACACACGCGCGCACACACAGGGGGAGAGCTAGAAGCACTACAGTTACAGTATAACATAGTGTGCTGTACATAAATAGCTGCTAGAAAGTCTAATTTTTGCCTTTGAAATGTTTACGCACAAAGTGTTTCCCATGAAGTGTTGCTTTTAGCTGTGCTTCAAAGAATCTATGAAATGTGCCTACATGGTTTTATAAATAAATTTGTATTTTTTTAATTTATAAATAATGTTGCCAGCGTTATTTTTGGTGCAGTATACAATGGGATCACTTTTCATAATGTTTGAGATGTCTCTGAAGCAAAAACAATTGTAATCAAAGACATTTTCTGCTTGAAATGTTGCTCGTTACAAAAAGCCATTTTTCTCAGTATTTTGGTCAGAAATCAGCATTTTTAGTTACACCCACCCATGTTCTCCAGACAATTGCTAAGGAATGGAAAGAGGTACAAACAATTTTTTTCTTCTGATGATAAAGGAAAGTCTGGAGTTTCTTTTGGTATGTTTTTTGTTGACACAGACATAGAACTCAATTTTCTGTGGGTCTTGAAAAAACACTGAAATGTTCAAAAAATCCTGGCACTGGGACGTGACCAACTTTGAAAATGGCTGGCACTCAATGAGTTAATAGTACTACTAATATTAATAATATGCAAATGAAGTACTTGATTTTTTTGTTGCAATGGCATAGTTTTTATGTCTTCACATTTCAAACACAAATGAAAATGTGTTTACCAAAATTACTGTGCATTTTATATTTGAAGACCAGTAATAAAATGCAGAAAAAGTCTGAGTGAAAAAAAAAAACACTATTCATAATTCACTGTTATACATAACATACTATTATTCACTGTTACATGTAAACTGTAAACGTGAATTTATACCATGTGAACAAGAAAATAGCACTAACATTTATCTTATTCAGAAGTACAAACCACTGAGAGTTTTGATCACAATTACACACACACATTTTAGAATTTATTTAGCCTACCCCAGAAGACTAAACAAGTAACTCTCCTGCACTAATGTGATGGGTGGTACTGAGATTTCGATTGCTGCAAAAATGCTAAGTGTGGCTCAAACACAGTGGTTTTGATGATGTCACGCAAGTGAGAGTCACTTAGTCTTGTCCTCACGCGGTTCTTGTTAAAGTTCAAAAGTGAGAATGTCTTCTCACAGGTATTCGAGCGAAATAAGCTCAGCATTTTCTTGGCAAATGTCAGAATCTCTTGGAACCTGTCTTTATCCAGCTGGTGTCGACTCCGACAGTCTGTGTCTCCCTTACCATACCATTTTCACAAACCTTCACAAACCGCATCCATTCTCATCCTGGCTCGCTTGCTATTGCGATTGTGGGGGCAGAAGCAACTTAGATATCCGAGAGGTCATCATGTCGTTTTGAACTGTTCTTGTGAATGTTGTAATTACATATTATTTCCCCCATTTTTACAGTGTTCATTGGTCAAATAAACATCCGTATTAAAGAACCTAACACTGCTGTTAAGAGAGCTAATAATAGCAACATCACATGACATAATAGCAAGATGTATGATTTTTCTTTGCGAAATAAAACCGCGAATAATGCCTACCAATAGGCAAAATAGTAAGTGTGTTGTGGTCAAAAAACAACAATACTGTTACAATGTCGATATACTTTGAGTTGGTACTGCCATAAACTGCTGAATAATTCAAGAAATGGCAAGGCGGTGAAGACTATTAACACTATTAACTGTTCTCTGCGTGGCCACACAGTTATGCGCCCGATTTAGCATAACAAAATAATCACCGGCATTCTGGCTCTGTAGCAAGAAAGGTTACTAACACCTGTTTTCTGAGAGGTGCCTCGGGCCAGAGGAAAGGATTTGGCCCGCGGGCTGGACTTTGGACATGTCTGGCATAGCGGTACATGGTGTGACCGCCGCAGTGTATTGAAATGTGGGAACTGTTGGTATGATGAATGTGTAGTAGAGCAGTGTTGTGAGGTGAGAAATTGTGTGGAAATGATTTTCTGGAAATGGGCATGGATGTGAGTTTTGAATACATGACATTGTGTGTGTTTGTACAAAATCTCATTTTGCCTTTTTCTTTCACAAATCACTCCTACACACTACACAATTACAGCACCCCTTATAAGCCCAATTTTATGGCATGTACTGTGCGCTTTTAGAGGCCTTTGTGCTGATCGTGCATGATATATTTTGTTCAGTTCCGACCTTCTCGGTCCAAGATACTGGCAATTCAAAATCCCAATTTTTGCATTTACCCATATCACTAGGTGGCGCTATGCTTCAAGTTAGCATTTATGGGGTGGGTCGATAGGTCTCTGTAACACCGACACATCACAAAAATTTCATGTTGTTGGGTGAGACATTCACTTAGTTATTCAGCAAAAACTTTTGCCAGTCTCCCCCTCTTTGACGGACACTGGCACAGCGGGGGGGTGGCCCTTGGGGGCCAAAAGCTGTTATTCACTCACAAACTTCTAGGGCTACATGCCTACAAACATTCATATCTCCCTGAGTTTCAGTGTCCCGGGAATCGTTGACGAAAAATCAGGGGGGGGGGGGGAGGGGGGGATTCAACTCCAATATGATCGTAGCAGCAGTCATAATGACAACAAAGCATTATGAACCTGCAAAATAGGGCATTAAGGTTACAGCACTTGCAACTAGGCTGTAGCTATGTTGATCGGAGTGCATTTTCCAAATGTTTTCAGTGCAATATGATGTTGGATGTGTGCACTGCATCGCTTGTGTTTGGCTAAAGCAGTGGGCAGGTTGTTCAATTCGGTGTACCCACCACATACCCACACGCTGTCCCCGATCTTTGGAGAACAGCAGACAAGGGAAGCAGAATAGACTGTTGCTAACATCACAGCCGCAAAGCCACCCTTCTGGTAACAATCCCGCTGGAATGAACGGGCGATTTGCTGTCTCTTACGTTGATGGAGGTCATGAAGAGGTGGTGTTGGCCTGCCTTGCTTGATGACTTCTGCTGGTAATGCAGTTTATTAAAAACCTTTTAGATGCACATTGGTCGACATTATCGTTTACCTCGCTTTGACTTTTCGCTAAAATGCTCTAAATCTAGTGTGGTGCTTCCGATACCAAAGGCGCTATTTGACATTGTAACAATTTTGCATAGTCACAGCTGTGATTGGCTCGCACTCCCACTATAAGCAGAGCCTGTCTCGGTATGGCTTGGCCATATTTGGCAATAAGCAGTGCCTATGCTTCCCCATAAACTTTGACGTAAATTATGAAATACACAGCATTGAAAGTCAATGCTGAGGACAAGCACAGCCGGGCAGAGCCTACCCTAGCCTTCGGAATGCAAGCAAGCTTATGTCGGGAGACTTGCTTGTGTGTTCCCACGTCAACCAGGCTTGTTTGCTTTGCATAGTTTAACGTTGTGAATCGCTGTTTGCATAAGCCTTAATGGCAGGATAACGTTTGGGTTTTTGATGGGTTTTGACCTTAAATGAGACATACATTTACTTTTAACCTTTTTTCATTGGTTGTGACTTGAGTGTGAGCTTCAAAGAATAATTTTTAAAATACCGTAAAATACCAAATAGTAGCCCGGGCTATTATTTGTTTCAATCACTTATTTGAGAACAGGCGGCTATTTTGGACAGGTGATCAATTCCTTCCTCACAAAAATCTTGCTCAGCAAAACTGGGAAAATATGGTACTCTAATTCTTTTAATCAATATGACTGAATTTTTTTTTTTTTAAATTAACTAAATATCAACATTGTGATCACAAAATAATAATAATTGAAACTAATACAAAATACACAGTAATTTAAAATCATTTTCATTAACCAAAAAGCCTTATGTGTATAATAAAACACCTGTTTCCCTTTCACCATTAAAAATCCCTGTCATAATAGTTCATCCCATGAAACACCTGCGAAACTCCCCCATATCCAGCCTGTGGTACAGTCCCTCGGTTCCGCAGGGAAATCGGGACGTTCGGAGAGTTTGCATAACAGAACTACGTTTGCGCCTTTAAACTGCTAAAAACCAATAAACTGTTTAAAACGACCAGTGTGTAAAATGGTGTTTCTCTGCTAGTAGATTTGCTTTGAACAGATGAGAGATGGTAATGATTACGACTATGAAATGTGCACTATACACGTGAGTTTGACAAATAATTGTTACTTCGGAATGCCGGTAGCCCTTTCCCTGCACCTCTCGTAACATTGCTATGTTAATGAAATGTTATTGCAAATGGTGGCTTACAACTTAACTTATAACATGACCTGGATGATCTCCCCTGATTGTGTAGTGATCAAAGACTTACTGAAAGAAAGCACAATATGGCTACGTGAAAACTAAACAAAACAGGTGAAAAAGAAAAACATGTAGTGTCAGTGGTCACGTCTTTTTCCGTCACTTTGTTTTGGTTTGGGTTTTTTTTATAAATTACACCTGGCATTTATTTAGAACCGGCCTTTATTGATAAAAATATACACCTGCACCCGGCATTTAAAGGGAACCCGGTGGTTAATTGGAACTCGGCTATTATTTGGTATTTTACGGTATGTGTCTTTTTTTAATGAAATTTACTCAGGGTAGGCACTGCCTACCCTGCCTACCCTATCCGCACATCATTGCCTCCAAGACATTCTAGCCATTCATCCCTCTACTCCCATTAATATCCTCATTTTGGCTCGCTACCTGTCCTCTCACAATGACCCCTTTTTCGTTCATTATCTGATCACTGGCCTGTCCCAGGGGTTTTGGGTGGGGTCCATTTTTCCCCTGTCTACATCTTATGTCTCAAAAAACCTGCAGTCTGCTCTCTCTGAGCCTATCACCAATCTCTTACACCGTGAGCTTAATAAAGGTTACATAATTGTCCCTTTTTGTTCGTTTGTTTCGTTTTCTCCTCCCTTTTCTTTGTTTAGGGTGAATTCCCTCGGAGTAGCAACCTGCAGGTATTCTCAGGGTTCCCGCGGGATCTTAAAAAGTCTTAAAAGCATTGAATTTATGAATTTAAAAATAATGCCTTAAAAAGACTTAAAAAGTCTTGAATTTTTATATCTAGGTCTTAAATTTTGCGCAGTTTGTAATTTCTCCATGTCGCTTTGCTCCTCAAAAATTTAATTCGTCAACCACCAGTGTTTGGTTAAATAACGTATCCAGAGAACGTTGCGGCACTGACGTAGCCTGAACAAAGACGGTCGAATCTGGACTGTCTTCAGGAGCTAAAGGTGAAGAGGAGTTCTTATATACAGTCTATGGAGGAGACAGGTACAAGCAGGGGCGGAGCTAGGGGGTGGCTTTTGGGGCTGAAGCCCCGAATCTTTTTTAAGCTTAAAAAATCATGACAACCCTGAGAATATGCTCCCTGTAAATTACATTAAAACTGATTAATGGACAAATAGCCTACAACAAAACCCACATACTGTTGGAAAGCTTAGATCGTCGGGATTCATTTAAGCCCATTCTCGAAGAACAAAGGTTATTTACAGTGCTAAAAGTGATCTGATCTTCTCGGTATGCCACCGAACTGCAGTATAGGTTGACAAAATGCCTACGTACCTTCAGAGCCTTCTCTTTATCCACAGCGACTATATTACTGCACAAGATTTTTATACAAAGCCATGAAGTGTCCATGGATATGAAATATTCAAGCCATTTTTTCGAAAACAATGTATTTCTGTTATAATCGGCATATCTCGTGACTTCCGAGTAACTAGCCCAACGCGAAAACCTTAACGTCTCCTTTGTACAGTCTACGCTCGTCTGTCAGAACTCGTCTATCTTCCTTCAACCATGGACATAAGACATTTCTTAAAAAAAAATAAAAAAATACGGGTACCTTGTCATCAGCAGCAGCCAGTAAGTTGTCACACGTTTCAGGTCAGTGATTAAAACGTTATTTTGGGTTAGCACAGCAGTCTTGACGTTTGGTAGGCTACTAGCCACAGCTTGGCTGTTTACAGTACATCGGCTAGCTAGGTTAGGCTGCTATAATAATTGTAGCCTGGTAAACCAGCCCCTCGTACTTAGTTTTTTTGTACAGAATTCTGAAATGAAGTACGAGGAAAAAGTTAATGAGTTAATGAAATTGGGACGTGAAGAATAACTAGGTGTTATGATACATTAACTAGTAATTTTCTCCATTCCTGAGCTTTGATTGTCATCTAGTGGAAAGTATATGCAACAGCATACTTAGCTACAAAAGCATGGGCCTATTGTTCACTAAGCACAGTGAGGATAGTTTAATGTCACATGCATAGGTCTATAGTGACAGAGTGTAGAAAATGCAGTGAAATTGTGTCTGTCAGTCTATTTATACCACTTCTAACATACAAAAAAGCAAACAAGTAATCCATATCTGCAGTCCCAGTTTGAATCTACTGAAAGTTAGTGTAACATGAGTCTCAATTTTGCTATTGTTTACATAAGAATCTCTAGAAGTCAGTAATGACGTGGTTATTGTTTCTTTCCATATTGTCTTGTGCAGGCCATGCAACTGAGAATATAGGCTATGAATTAGAAAGGATTTAGGATTTGACATGTCTAACAGATCCCTCTAAAATGGACTAGAATGCAGGAAATTGCATCTAAGAAATCCAAAAATTTCTGGGGGAGTAATAAAAGAATTCACAAATTCAAGAATTTGTTTTTTCTTTGACGATGGCCGTGAAATGGGTATTACGTTTTATATAAATGGCCTTAAATAGGTCTTAAAAAGACTTAAATTTTACTTGAAGAAATCTGTAGGAACCCTGATTCTGGAAAAAAGCGCCTGATTTTCGATATGTCGTCCCCCTATTCACCTCTATTGCCTAGCGTTAACGAATCCATTCCCTTAACGCCTTTTTGTTGTTAGGTGGCAGTGAAAATTCTATTTCACCGTAATTTTTTACTTATCAATTTTCCGTCACAGCAGACTTCTGTTTTTGATACTCTTAAGGGGATTTTCAGCGAATTAGGTGTTCCTTTACCTAGTGAGAAAACCTTAGGCCCCTCTACAACCATCGAATTCCTGGGTCTGTTTTGGACCAGGTTAAGATGCAAGCTTCTCTGATGACTGAGAAGCTTTTACGAATTCGGTCAGCCGTGGCTTGGTTTCTTTCCACCACGTCTGTAGCTAAACGTGATGTGCTGTCCCTGCTCGGGCACCTTTATTTTGCTATGCGCATCATTCCCCAATGCCGCTCATTTATGTCTCGTCTGCTGACTCTGGCGCATTCAGTAGATAACCTAAGTGATCAAGTACTCCTCGACGAAGGGGCTAGATTTGATTTGCGTTTTGTGCAGGGTTCGGGACCTCTGCCCCTGGAACTACTTTCACCATTACCGTAATGCCATTGCTGACTCTCTCTCCCCCGTTTTCACTTTCAGGAGTTCAGACGCCTCTGGCCGTTCGCCAATCGGGATCCGACACCGTGCCCGGCTTTATGGGAGTTGATTTTGGAATAAATGCGTTTCCACCTTCCATGCTCGACTCCGTTGCCTACTATATGCACAAGGGCTTGGCGGCTTCAACCCTTAAGGCATATAGTTTGTCTTGGTCGCTATTCACTCTAATCAGTTTTTCTTAAAATGTATCCGTTTTCCCCGTTCTTATTTCCACTGTCTGCGCTTTCTTGGTTTTTCAATTGAATCTCGTCACCTAACCATTTCTTCCCTACGTAGGATGCTAGCTGGGATCCAGTGCTATGTTCACTGTCACGACCCTGGTTTTCCTAGTTTGTTTTCCCATACTTCTATATGCCTCCTTCTGAAGAGGATCGCAAAACCTCTCCCTAAAATGTCCGACACTCGTCTCCCTATTACCATTGATGTCCTGCATCAGCTTGTTCCTGCACTGCATGGTGGTTTGTTTTCCCTGTACTTTAACACTCCCCTCGAGGCTGCGTTTCTTATGGCTTTTTATGGGTTTTTGCGACCGGGGGAATTCACTTCTGATTCCTTGCCCTTCGATTCTTCTAGGGGTTTGTGCTTCGCCGACTGACGGGTTTCACCTAATTTCTTTTCTATCTTTCTCAGGAACTCAAAAACGGACACTGTCGGGAATGGTGTTACTGTTAGTATTTCTTAGCTCAATTCTTCTTTTTGTCCTCACGCTTCTATCTTTCTTTGCGTCTGCGTACTTCACCCCAGTTCCCATTGTTTATTGTGAAAGACTGTTTGCCGATGACTAAAGAGTGGTTCAGGGGGCACTTGGGTTTGGTGGTAGAGAAATGTGGCCTGTCTCAATCAGTCTACATGGGCCAATTCTTTCGCATTGGAGCCACCACAACCGCTGCGGAAAGAGGAATGACTGACTCCTCGATCAAGCGACTGGGAGGATTGACTTCGTCAGCCTTCAAGGCCTACGTCAGACCTGGCTCCAACTCGATTCTGGAGGCTCAAGTCTCGCTCTCTCTTGGCAATTAAGGTATTTACCAGGGCTGTCGTACTCGAGTCCGTCTCGAGACGTTTTTTTGATGGACTTGGACTTGACTCGGACTCGCTTGTAATTGGACTTGTCTCGGACTCCCCTAGTGGTCTAGCTAAATATAGCTGCAGGACTCGTCAAGTCGACCAAGGAATCCACCAACCAGTAGAGTCTCACACTTGAACTTGTTACATTAAGATTCTAAATATGTGTATTATTATCTTCCTGCGCGACCTCCATTGTTTTCTCTCATACATACCCTACACAGCGAACATGTCAGCTAATTCGGGGGTAATTAAATTTGCCTACACAAATCACCATGAGTTTTCAACAACAGATCAGAAAAAGAAACACCGGGCAGACTGCAGATTCTGCAAGAAAACTATTTCAGACACGCTTGGGACGACGTCCAATTTTAACAAACACCTGCAGAGGAACCACCCAGCAAGGTAAGTGAGATGCACAGTTAGAAAGTGCTTAGCTTTATCTTGTGCTAACAGTAGCAAACACTGGCCAATGGAAGATACGGATACAACGCTACAATTCCTTACGTTAGTATTTTTTTCATCAGGTAAAACGTTGGATGCTAAATGAGAATTAAGTAACAATATTAACTACGTGCAGCGTAGTTTCAGGTGACGTTTGTGGTTGTGCCTGACTTGGGAATGCTACTTCAGTTACCTCAGGTGTTCCCTGAAGTTAACATCTGTGCGCATAGGGCTCCACGAATGTAACGTGTTTAGTTTGCGTCTCGCTTATGTCACCCATTTTGAAAACGCAATTGGAAATGCCCATTCATCTATCTTGTATCATGTCCGAACCATCCTCAAAATATGTATAAGCCTATCTTTCAGTCACTGGCCACAACTAGCTTACCGTATTTTCACAGCTATACGGCGCACCGGACTATAAGGCGCACCTTCCATGAATGACCTATTTTTAGAAAAAAAAAATCATATATAGGGCGCACCGTTTTATAAGGCGCACAGAATAGAAACTACTTTAGTGGCTGGGGTTGCGTTATGCATCCACTAAATGGAGCTGCGCTAAACAAAATAGATAAGTCAGTCAAACTTTATTGATGGAACACAAACCAAACAAAGCTATTTGAACAGCTGTTTTATTTTTCCCGAGGTACAACAGGTAGTGCAACTTTAGTTTTATGGATATAAATGTATGACCGGAAATACAGATTTTACTTCCCTTATAATGACACTTGATTTCTATATGTTATTTAGTTCTAACACTCACATATGCTTTTGTGTTTCCATCTCTAGTCTGCAGGGGTATCGCCAACGACAACGGGACGAAAATCAACCAGCTATCACGGGATTTTGGCGGTCGCCGGTTCAAGTATATAATGAATCTTCTTCGAGGCAACAGGCGATCAGCCAGTCAATAATTCACGACCTTATCATCGGGTGCTGCCTGCCGTTATGCATCGTGGAAAATGAAAACTTCCGTCATTTCCTCCACGTCATAAATAACAAGTACATACCAATCTCACGCGCTACCATTACAACAAGAAACATACCTCAACTAGTGGCAACATTGAAAGAGGGCATCAAATCACGGCTGGAAGAGCAGCGCTCCCTGTCTGTCACAGCGGACATCTGGTCCGACCGCACAATGCGGTCCTATTTGGGAGTTACAGCTCACATGCTGAACAACACCTCTGAACCCCATCTTCAGACCTACCTGCTTGCCTGCAGGAGATTCAAGGGCCGCCACAGCTCTGAAAATATCTCTGCAGCATTTGATGAAATATTAGAGGAATACAACATCAGTGAGAAGGTTGACTTTATAATCACCGATAATGCAGCCAACATGAAAAAGGCATTCAAAGTGAAGATGGCAGACCATTCTGATGACTTTGAAGATGGCAGCAGCTCAGATGAGGAGGACATGGATGGGGCACAGCTGGACACAGAATGTCTTCTTGGTTCCCGTCAGCGGTTGTCATGCTTTGCACACAGCCTACAGCTGGTCATCGGGGATGGAATGAGAGAGCTGAAAGCAATGTCACGGGCAATCTCAAAAATAACCAAGCTTGCCAGTCTGCTCCATACCAGCACAGTATTTAAGGATAATTTTGAGTCTGTCTTTGGTAGTGGCAAAAGTATCCCTGTATCAAGTGTAACCAGGTGGAGCTCACAATTCAGGCAGGTACAGGCAGTGACTGATCTGGACCATACTGCACTCACACAAATGTGTGCCGTTGACTTTGAGAATGTGGTCCTCAACTCACGTGAATGGGCACAATGCAAAGAACTCGGAGAAATTCTCTGACCTTTTGCTGAGGCCACTGATTTGACCCAGGGTGACAAAGTTGTTACGATCAGCATGGTTGTACCGACTGTCCTGGAACTTCATTCCCACCTTACAGCAATGGATGGAGAAAAGAGACTGTGTAGGTTGCTGACAAGGGCTCTCAGAGCCTCACTTGAAAGAAGATTTGCTGGCATCTTTGTTAGGCTTGGCTTGGCTTGTCAGACGACCAGGGCCTTGATCTGCCATTCAGTCAGGATGTGTACATGCATGGAGCAATGCTGGACCCCCAGTTTGGATTGAAGTGGGTGGAAATGGATGTTAAAACCAGTGACAGTACAAAGACTGAGCTGCAAAGATCACTAACAGGTATGTTCTGTATTTCAAAATCCCCTCCTTAAAGTGCATTATGCAGCATTTTCATTGCAGTGGAAGATATATCAAATATACAGAGAGAAGTGAGTTTTATTTGTGACATGCATAGAAAAACTGAAAGTAGAACCTGGAGTGAAATAATAATGGTTGTCTGCTATAAGTAATGATGGTTGTCTGCCTGTACTGTGTGTGTGTGTGTTTCCAGCCAGCTTGATTACTCAGGCCAAGAAAATGGACTGTGAGCTGCCAGAACCTACCCAGGAAGAGTCTCCCCCAAAGGCAAAGATCCAACAGCTCCTGGGGAAATACAAAGTTCAAAACAGGAGCCACTCTGCCCTTGGTTATCAAAGCATCAACAGTGAGGTACAATCTTACCTGGAAGATATCGAAAACTACTCTGCAGAGGAGGATGCTCTTGCATTTTGGTGCAAAAACAAGGGCAGATATCGCCATTTGCATGCCCTAGCTCTAAAAGTGCTTTCCGTACCCGCTTCTTCTGCGCCAGTAGGAAGAGTGTTCAGTGCTGCAGGGTTGATTATGAGGCCCCATAGGGCCAGTCTTGGAGCGGAAATGCTGTCCTCGCTCATGTTTTTGAAATGCAACAAATCTCTTTTTTAGAGATGTCTGTCTGCAAAATGCATGTTTGGTGATGATGGACATTGTTGATTTAATAGCAGAGATGGTAGCTTTACTTACCTGACCAGACTTGCCTTCCTTTACTTTCCCTTGATTTACCTGTATTTGTTGTTGTTTTTTTTGTTTGTTAAAACAAGCCATTGAATGCAATTCATTTTGCTCCACCCTCTTGAGGTGTGTGTGTGTGTGTGTGTGTGAGAGAGAGAGAGAGTGTGTGTGAGTGAGTGTGAGTGAGTGAGTGAGACTGTTGATTAATGTTGACAAATGAGTTTATAGGGGGGGGTTGTTACAGTTAATGCTCAAATAAAAAGTACTTATTTAAATAAATAAAAACTGTACATGCCGTGAGTGTAATAAAGTAACTTATTCAGTTATACAGTTTTATACAGTTTTTTTTTCAGACAAGGCATACTCTAACCACAGCTACACACTTGCAGTATAATACTGGTAATATTTTTTCACACTTACTGTATGAGTAAAGCTATATTGTACAAGCTATTGTTTGTATATAAACACAAACCATAAGTACTGTGACACTGTGTTAATAACCCAAACTTATTATATTGATGCTCCAAGTATATGACTTGTATTTGCTGTCCTGGACTCGGACTTGACTCGGACTCGAACCTCTTTGGACTCGGACTTGACTTGGACTCGACTAAGGTGGACTTGACTACAGCCCTGGTATTTACCTTTTGCAACTACTGGTGGTGGTGTCAGTCTCTGCGGACTGAAATGCTCTCCAAGAGAGCCGATCTGTATGCCATGTGTGCAGCTCTTCGTCAGAGCCCATCGTCTTGTCATGTGTGTTGCCCTCAAAGATAGCCATTTTCTGGGGCACATCTGTATGTCTCGTCTTGCTCCGAAATGGCCGTTTCTTTGGAGCAGTTCTGTGCGTGTCCGTCTTATATGCTCTCTGTCAGAGCCGCTGTAACACTTCTATGTAGCTCTCTATGAGGGCTGATCTGTTCGTCTTACGTGTCTGTCATGTGTGTTGCCCTCAGAGATAGCCGTTCTGTGGGGCAGATCTTTGTGTCTCTCGTCTCGCTCCGAGATAGCCTTTCTCTGGGGCAGTTCTGTGTGTCTCTTGTCTAGCTCCAAGATAGCCGTTCTCTGGGGCAATTCTGTGTGTCTTTGTTCTGCTCTCTGTGAGAATCTGTGAGTCTTGTGTGTCTTACTGTGATTTATGTGTCTACGTGTTCTCCAGAGCTATATCTTGTTCTAACCATTTGTTTCTCTGCTCCAGGTGGGTTCCGATCATCACTTCACAGTGGGTGGGTTGTTCTTCTCTTTGGGGATAAGTTTTAATCCACACGAAGGGTATTAAAACCTATTAATGCCATATCTTTTTTGGGGGGTAACTCCGGTTCCTGCTAAATGGCAACGGCAGGATCAGCCGGGTCCATCGATGCAAGACCCAGGCTGATGACCGGACCTACGCCAAAGATCTACTTTCTACTTAATGATCAGTTGTTAATTCTGACTATATTAAACTGTTTAAATTAAAACTCATCTTTTCTGAGTCTTTCTGGCTGAACAACTGTGGCATTTGACACCTCTGATGAGGAGAGGATTGCTGTGTGTGTCGAACAAAGTATAAAGGGTCTGGCGCATTGGTGACGTCACTTCGCACGGCGAGTATATCCAAGGCTTTACAATAACCAAGATGTGAGCTTACAAGTAAAGGTAGTAAAAATACTGAAATACTGAAAATAGTCTAGGGCCCATTGGGTTAATGCACACACACACACACACACACACACACACACACACACACACACACACACACACACACACCCATTAATACACACACACACCCCCATTAATACGAACACACACCCATTAATATGCATACACATACACACACCCATTATTACACACACTTACAAATACACACTGTTATGTCCCCCATCCTTAGTGTGCGCCTATAGCCGTACCCACACTCGGCTCCCCCGGCTGGTGGTATGGGGTTTTGCTCGTGTCTCCCTCAGAAACTGTACCTGGCTCACCTGTCCTTTATCACCTGCTTAATCACCCAATGCTGAGCTTAATCACCTGACTAATCACCTGGTTGGAGGGAGGTAGTGTGGTTGAGTGTGGTTGAGGAGGGTGTAGTGTGGTTGAGTGAGGCTGGAGGGGGTGGTGTAGTTGGGGGTGTAGTGTGGTTGAGTGGGGGTAGTGTGGTTGAGTTGGGGTAGTGTGGTTGGGGAGGCAGTGTGGTTGAGGGGGGTAGTGTGGTTGAGTTGGGGTAGTGTGGTTGGGGAGGCAGTGTGGTTGAGGGGGGTAGTGTGGTTGGAGGGAGGTAGTGTGGTTGGGGGGTAGTGTGGTTGAGGAGGAGCAGTGTGGTTGAGGGGGAAAGTGTGGTTGGCGGGGGGGCAGTGTAGTGTGATTGAGTGAGTGGGTAACATTGGTTGATGGCGTCAGTGGGGTTGAGTGTGGTTCAGTGGGAAGCACTACATGTGTGTATGTCTGTGGGCTTGTGTGTGTATGTATGCCTGTGGGCTTGGGTGTCTGTGTGCTGGGTTAGTCCAGGACATGACCTTACGTAGCCTGATCTTGGTTCTATCATGGTTCTAGACAGCTTACCTGTGTGTGTGTGTGTGTGAGGGCGTGAGAGTGTATGTGTGTGTGTGTGTGTAGGTCATGTGAGTGCACGTGAGAGAAGGAGTATGTTGCCCCTCAAACGCTGCTCTGGTGACATTACATAGAAACTATGTCAGCAGATTAGCACCAGACACACACACACACACAAGCACTCAAGAGTGTGTGTGTGTGTGTGTGTGTGTGTGTGTGTGTGTTTCCCACTGATGACTGTGTAGTGTGACTGATGTATAGAGTGTTTTAGAGTTCAATATGGGACTCAATGGAGGCCCCATGGCCACCTGGTTGTGTGTGTGTGTGTGTGTCACCACAGACGAAATCCTAAATCCTGATCCAGTCAAACACAGAATCTGCACCGTGTCTGCCAGCTCAGAACATCACGTTTCCTTTCTCTCTCTCTCTCACACACACACACAAAAAAGTGCAACAGTGACTCTTTGAAGCCTTTACACACACACACACACACACGCACAAACATACAGACACACACACACAATCACACACACACAAATACACAGACACACACACTTAGCTGTAAGCAAAGTCGAGGCCAGTTCTCCTCCACATGCACTACCAGTTACCAGCGAACATTCGCTACTCAACACAATTAAGGGAGCAAACCCATTTTGTGAAAATGTTCATGTAAATTCAAGTGTACCTGAACTGTTTCTTTAGTTTTGACTAGCAGTTTATCTCATTGAGTCAACTGGTGAGTTTCAGCGAAATTATGCAGAACCTTGTGTGCTCAAACCTTGTATCAGCAAGGCCTTGTATAAAGGCAAGGGGCCCACATTTGTTTCACAGTTGCATTCTGTACCCTAATGGCTAAAATATGTGCAGTTTGGATCGTTATATGGCTAAGTTTGTGGTTTCTGGTTGTAACTAATGCTGCCAGGCTGGATCCAGCCGACGTGGCTAGAGCAGTACAACTGTCGGCGATGGGAACACTCAGAGGGAGGTCACTCGTCGCTTTGCTGTGTCACGTACCATGATAAGTCTGCTCTGGACACGTTACCAGGAGACTGGAGAATATTCCAGACGACCAGGCCAAGGTCAACAGTGTACAACAGCTCAACATATTCTGCTTGCTCCCTTAATTGTTTTGAGTAGTGTATTTACAGGGAGTTGTTGATGTGTGTTTGTTTATACTCATGTATATGTTTATAGCCCACCTTCTGAGAAATGGGTTTACAACACAGGTTGGCCAGACCAATGCTCGCAGAGCATTGACAAGTCGCGATAGCCAGGATAGTATTGTTTGGGTTCGATGATGGCTCCTGGTCTGTGGATGTGTGTATACATACTCCTCTAAGTAGTGTTGCTGGGATCCTGTGATGGATCTGGGTCTGCAGATACGTATGCATGTGTGTGTGTGTGTGTATGCTCACTCCTAAGTAGTGTTGCTGAGGTCCTATGATGGATTGGGTCTGCAGATATGTGTGTGTATGTACTCACTCCTCTAAGTAGTGTGGGTGGGGTCCTATGATGGATCCTGGTCTGCAGATGTGTGTGTGTGTGTGTGTGTATGTACTCACTCCTCTAAGTAGTGTTGCTGGGGTCCTATGATGGATCCTGGTCTGCAGATGCGCATGTGTGTGTGTGTGTGTGTACTCAGTCCTCTAAGTAGTGGTGTTGTAGCCTGGGCATGCCCATACTTCCATGTGTCGCTGCATTTGCATTTCGCGAGCAAGTCAATCTGACCAAGCTGCCTGTCTACACCATTTCTGCTCGCGCCTCGGAATGGGCGCCAATGAAAATCGAGCATTTTAAAAAGGCAATGACGCGGTAGTTTAGCGACCGGAAATCTGCTACCGACCAGCTTCGGTAAAAGTTTAATTTATCAGCTAGCCCCGCTAGTAGCCAAGTCGATTGGGCTTTGCGAGAACCCTGTTGTTGTGGTCATTTCGCCTTTGATCACACTGATTCGTTTTTCGAATATTAACATTGAATGCCCAAAAACACCAGCCACTATCATGTTCACCTCACAAATCCGACAAAAATCATTTAACGCCATTTCTATATGACTACAGGCTATTAATACTTGTTTGAATCAAGCAGTTTCCTTCGCTGCATATAAGTCAGAGGAAAGAGGGGTGTGATTGGTTGAAGCTTCGTCCAGTAGCAAACAGGCATTTGAAAGAGGCGGGTTAAGCCCACCTTCTGAGAAATGGGTTTACAACACAGGTTGGCCAGACCAATGCTCGCAGAGCATTGACAAGTCGCGATAGCCAGGATAGTATTGTTTGGGTTCGATGATGGCTCCTGGTCTGTGGATGTGTGTATACATACTCCTCTAAGTAGTGTTGCTGGGGTCCGATGATGGATCCTGGTCTGCAGATGCGTATCCAGGCGATGGCCTCGGCTGCCGTGAAGCGGTAGTGCTTCATCAGGTAACAGCCAATCAGAGTCCCCGTACGCCCCAGACCCGCTACACACACACACACATACATGAAACACACAGAAGGAAGTGTTAGCTTCCTATAACAGATGTATCTGCAGTCACACACAAGCTTGAAGTGGAAAAAAATGTAGTGTAGTCTGTTATTGTTCTTATCGATATGGTCTGCAACATTCCCTGGTTGTGAGGTAGCCAGAGAACACACACACACACACACACACACCTTTGCAGTGCACAGCGATGGCTCCGTGTGTGTTCTCGCACAGACACACACACTCCTTTGCAGTGCATGGCGATGGCTTGGTGTGTGTTCTCTCTCTCACACACACACACACACACACACACACTAGCAGTGCACTTGCAGTAACCAATGTTGCCAGACTGGATCTAGCCGACGTGGCTAGAGCAGTGCAACTGTTGGCGATGGGAACACTCAGAGGGAGGTCGCTCGTCGCTTTGCTACCATGATAAGTCTGCTCTGGACACGCTACCAGGAGACTAGACTGGACTCTCTCTCTGTCTCTCTAGCACACACATACTCACACACACACCTTTGCAGTGCGCAGCGACGGCTCCGTGTGTGTTCTCTCTCTCGCGCGCACACGCGCGCACACACACACACACACACACACACACACACCTTTGCAGTGCACGGCGACAGCTCCGTGTGTGTTCTCGCACAGGTGCAGAAAGCGGCGCATAATGACATCAGAGGGGGCGGAGCCATCGGGGAAAAAGAGCTCGTAGTGGTCGAAGCCGGCGTCCATGAAGCGGCGTGATTCGTAGATCTTCTTGTTGAGGCGGATTACTGTGGCAACGCCGTGCTTGCGGAAGTAGGGGAAGTAAGCCTCAGGGGCGTGCAAGGGGTAACCTACGAGACAGGGGGGAGGAGGAGAAGAGAGGAGAGAAGAGGGGAGGGGAGGGGAGGAGAGGAGAGAAGAGAAAAGGAGGAGAGAAGGAGAGGAAAGCGTTTGCGTTTAAAGTTCTGGTGGTGAGTCTCCATCTCACGGGGCAGCTTTTATTTATTTCTGCAGCAACGCCTCCCTCTGCTGGACAAACACCAGCACAACACAACCCGCGACAGTGTGTGTGTGTATGCGCACGCTTGTATGATGGTGTGCACAAGTGCGTGCGTGCAGATATATGTGTGTGTGTCTGTGTGTGTGTACAAGTAATAGGAGCCTTGCAATGTTTTCTGTCCTCATGGTTGTCACAGCAGCATGTCACCTCTGAACAATATTCTGTGTGACTGGTGGCTTTAAATAAACTTTAATTTTATACTGTAATAAAATTATATTCATATACTTCATATAAAATTCAAAGTGTGTGTGTGTGTATGTTTGTATGCGAGTGTGTGTGTGTGCTCACCATTCTCCACTTTGCTCTTGGGGTGGGGGCCGCTGAAAGCCAGAAACCTCCCTGGAACGATCCAGTTAAAGTCCCCATTCTCCACCCTCTGATGGAGGGATAGAGAGAGAGAGAGAGAGAGAGAGAGAGAGAGAGAGAGAGAGAGAGAGAGAGAGAGAGAGAGAGAGAGAGAGAGAGAGAGAGAGAGAGAGAGGAGGAGGGAAAGAGAGAAAGAGGGAGGGAAACAGAGAGAGGGAGAGAAAGAGAGCGAGAGAGAGGGAGAGAAAGACAGCGAGAGGGAAAGAGAGAGGGGAGAGAAAGAGAGAGGGAGGACAGAAAAAAGACATTTATATTTGATCATCTCACACATACTTCGCACACACACCACCAATGATGACTCCGATGGTACGGAGAAGGTGAGTATATCTGCTTGTGTATGTGTGTGTGTGTGTGTGTGTGTGTGTGTGTGTGTGTTTGTGTGTGTGTTTGTGTGTGTCTGTCTGTGTGTGTGTGCACGTGTAGCTGGGGTACATTGAGAGCATTGGGAAGAGGATGTTCCGTGTGTATATGCATGTCGGTGTGTGTGTGTGTTTGTGGATGTCCTGTGTGTGTTTTCATAATGCTTATGATCTTCAGTCCAAACTAGAATAATTCGATCTGGCATTACTGTAGACACTGCATGCTTACGACACTGCATGCTTACGCGCACACACACACACACAAACACACACACACGTGTTACATAAGCAGCTTGATGCATTCTGAATGGTCTCTCAGTAGGGGACCTGGCTATGGACTGTAATGAGAGAGGGTGTGTGCTTGTGTGTGTGTGTGTATTACCTCATAGTGCTCGTACTCATTGACATCGAAGGTCTCGAAGTTGAAAAAGCCGTGCTGTAGAGCCTAGAACACACAATCACACAGTTTAGGCCACACACACACTTTTGTAACCATGCAGGTACAGACACACACACACTCACACAGGATTCATTGACAAGACCAACACACGCACACACCCACTCACAGGGCTGAGGAATTGTGACAGGGCAGAGTGATGCGTCATGCCATGTGTGTGTCTGTGTGTGTTGTGTGACAGAGGTAAAAAGAGAGACAGACACTTAACCAATTTCACACCGTAACGAGCATCTAACGAGGGTCTAACGAGCACCTAACGAAAGACCAACAAGAGAGTGATAGGCTTAACCCATTACAAGCACCCCATGGCAACAGCAGTCTGACAGCCTAATCACACACACAGTTGAATCACATGCACACACACAGTCCACACACACAGTCTAATTACACACATAGTCTTATCACGCACAGATCCAGGTTCATTCTGACAGACAGCTTTCTCTCTAACACACACATGCACGTGCACATACACACACAGGGGCTGCCTGAATCAAGAGGACAAGCACTGTCATTTCACACACTCGGACACAAATACACACAGGTGGTAATGATGGCTGCTTTTGTGCTGTGAGTGTGTGTGTGTGTGTGTGTGTGTGTGTGTGTGTGTGTGTGTGTGAGAGAGAGAGAGAGAGAGAGAGAGAGAGAGTATGTGTGTTTTAGAGCAAACTGGCCTGCAGAGTGTGTGTAAAGAGAAGTGTATGTAAAGAGGAATGTGTGTAATGTGTGTACAACACTAAGGAATGCAAACACACACAGTCACAGAACACTCTCTTTCACACACATTGAACCAGCTCACACACACACACACACTCCGTCCACAAGCAACATACATGCACATAAACACAGTCATACACACAGCGCACACACTCTCCCGCAAGCACGCACACACACACCCTGCTATACCTGCCTGACAGACCTGCTGACTGAAACTGAACACAACTGAACTGAACTGTCGAAACTATTTTTGCATATTTTTCAATCAATTTTATTTGATTCATTTTTATTGTTATATTTTCATACATTATATAATTATTTATTTAATTTCATTTTTGATTCATTCATTTCATTTTATTTCATGAATTTTTATATTGTGATGTCCATGTAGGAGTGATCACAAGAGAGAAAGAAGTGTGTGTGTGTGTGTGTGTGTGTGTGTGTGTGTGTGTGTGTGTGTGTGCGCGCGTGTGTGAGAGAGGGCGAGAGAGAGCGAGTGTGTGTCCTTTTAGCAATGTGGGCACCTGTTTTGTTACATAACACTACTTAGTGCTGTCACCCCAAGATGCTCTCTCACACACACACACACACCTACCCACACACACACACACACACACACACACAGGTAGATGAGAGGCAGTGTGTGTGTTACCTTCTTGATTCCGTGTAGGCAGTCAAGGATGGTCAGGTTGAACGTGCAGTTCCCAAAAGAGGCGTCCCTGTAGAACACACACATTCATTTTTACACCACTGCACACACACACACACGCATACCACCGTTGCATGTGCTCATATTTGCCCTTTTGTCCTCATTTCTGACCCTCTGTGACCACCGTAGCACGCATAAATCACAAAACTCCCCCCATATTACTCCGGCAATGTAGATAGCCTACTTGGTGTATGGAACACAGCTAAGTAGTGTATGCTCTTGCACAAAAACGTTGCGTCATGCTATGAAACACCATTACAGACGTCCCAAGTCTCCTGCAAGTGAAAAGCGACTCCCGAATGCCCTAAGTAATTAAAAATCTCCTACTCACTAACGCAAATTTCTTGGAACAAATGACAAGTTGAATACGTTATGCACTATACATCCTATAGATAGTATAATATAATATAATAATGGTCCTGCAACTTTTCTTCAGTCATTTTGATATTTTCCTTTACAACTTTTTGTTTTTGGGGGTGTCCTCATTTTCGGGTGCAAGTGTCCTCCTTTTTAGAGTCATGCCGGTGGTAAGTAGCCTAACTGTATACCTTACTCTGATACTTGATGGGCCCATGTTCATGTTATAAGGCCAAGATGGTCATGTGTGAGAGTATAGCTACCTCTTTGCTGTAGTTAGCCATGTGTGAGAATATAGCTAGAAGTGTGCTGTGGTTATCTGTGTGAGAGTATATTAGCCATGTGTGAGAGTATAGCTAGCAGTGTGCTGTGGTATAGTAGCCTAACTGCATATCTTACTCTGATACTGGATGTATGGGACCACGTTTTAGATTACAGTGGTCCCTCGCTATATCGCAGTTCACCTTTCGCGGCCTAGCTGTTTCGTGGATTTTTTTAGTGCAATCTCCTGTACAGTACAGAATGCGCTCAGCCTGTAAAATTTACATAAATCTTCCACCGTTAGCTGTGTGACTCTGAAGTGCTGTATGTTTGCAAGTGTGAACTTTGCCTGTCTGAGAAAAGTGTATAAGTGTACTGAGGGGTTTTACAGCCTTAAAACATTTATAATAGTTCTAAAAAATAAAGCTGACTACTTCTTGGATTTCGCCTATCGCGGGTTATTTTTAGAACGCAACTCCCGCGAATAACGAGGGACCACTGTATATCATTTGAGTTGCATTTGTGCGCCCCCCATGTGTACAAGCAGGTGCATGTGAGTGAGTGTGTGTGTACATTGCTAAAATCAGCATATAACATCTTTAGAGCCAATCATTGTGCGGTTCCCTTCTCTCCCTGCCACTCAAGTACACACACACAGGTGCACACATACATACACACACACACACACCTTTCTGCGCTTACTCAGGAGTTTGGATAGCCTGGGTGTGCCCATACTCTCCACCACTCTCATGTTCACCTCACAAGTGCGGCAAAAATCATTTAACGCCATTTCTATATGACTACAGGCTACTACTACTTTTTGTTTGGATCAAGCAGTTTTTTTCACTGGGTATAAGTCAGAGGGCACTGGCGGGGTGTGATTGATTGAAGCTTCGTCCAGTAGCAAACAGAGGCATTTGAAAGAGGCGGGTTAAGCCCGCCTTCTGAGAAATGGGTTTACAACACAGCTTGGCCAGACCAATGCTCGCAGAGCATTGACAAGTCGCGATAGCCAGGCTAGAGTTTGGACCCTCCACGCCATGACGAGACAGTCAGGAAACAGACAGCTCATTGTGTTCAGTGCAGGCGCGCGCGCGCACACACACACACACACATACATAAACACCCACCTACCCACACACACACATACATAAACACTCACACACACACAAATACGTGTACATGCATGGTTCACGAAAGCGATGGATTTCTGGGTCTTACACATGCACACACGTACATAAACACTCACACAAACACACACACACGTACGCACACACACATATAGACACTCACACACACTACAGAGCTTCTTTGTATTTGTCCTTTTGTTGTTTCTCTGCACTTATGTCATTCTACTGGGGGCGGAGCTTGCTGATGTTTCAACTGACTGACATAATTCATCCTGAACGCATCTCCGAATACACACACCTACTCAAACACACACAAACACACTCACAGACACACACACATACACACACAAACACATTCACATTAAGTGGCTACTTCCTACTCATGTGTCAGATTGCAAATATAACAGTTTGTATGTGTGTGTGTGTGTGTGTTTGAGTGTGTGTGTGGGAGTGTGAGTGGGAGTGTGTGTGTTTCTGTGTGTTCATGCTTGTGTGTTGTTACAAAGACTCTCTGTTCCATGGGCCTCTCTGATGAACTCATTCTTCTCCCCTCTTACTCTCTCTCCTCTTAACTCCTCCATTATTCTCTCCTCCCTATCCCCCCACTCTCATCCCTCCATCACTGCCCTTCACCTCTCCCTCCCTCCCCCATCCTCCCATTTATCTCTCTCTAATCCCTCCATCACCGTCTCCTCCACTCCACCACTCATCTCCCTCTCCCCCCACTCTCATCTCTCTGTCTCCCCTGCCCCCACTCTCATCCTTCCATCTCTGTCTCTAATCCCCCCTCCTTCCGGGGAGCCTAGAAACTATGTGGGTCACTGACCTGTTCCGGGGGGATACACACACACACTTACAAAACAAAGCATATGAATCAAACACAAAAACCACAAATATCAGTTTGAATTCATAGCTGAAGCTTCCTTTAGTGTGTTTGCATGTGTGTGTGTGTGACAGGCTGAGGTGAGGACATCACGGTCCTGCTTGTTCACTTACACACACAGATGGATTGAAGTTTGCCTGAATCTAATCTAATCCCAACAGCCCATCAGAGCGATATCGTATTTCATGACATAATCTGACTTTAGCTACTGACTGTTTTTAGTCCGTTTTCAGTTATAAAAATATCCTATGGCTGCATTTTGTGCTTGTGGGAGCATGAATTAGGCATCCATGTGACAAAATAAACTGGTTTAATACAATTTGTAGTGGGAAATTCTTCCCATTGATTTGGAATATTTTGAATGAACGCTGACAAAAAAGCCCGGTTTTCCCAACACGTTGAACTAAGCAATGTCAATTGTACCATTTTAATAGGCTACTTTAAAATGAATATATAACTCAGTAATGTCAGTTTTATGTAGCCTGATTATGCTACGAAGTTAATCAAGAACATAGACTACTTTTAAAA
>CM050212.1:35007068-35334568 GCA_027475355.1 Coilia nasus | reverse complement strand
GAGAGACATAGAGAGGGATGGAGGGAGGGGTAGAGAGAGAGAGAGAGAGGAGTACACCCAATAATGCCTGCAGGGCTGAGTTAGGTCATTTCCCAATGTCCCTGGTTTCAAGTTTAAGTGTGTAAAAAGTACCATTTGCTTTTTTGTCCTGGAATGAGGCTTTATCTAATCCTCAGACATGACTGTTTAAATGCAGCAAAAATAATTTTCACCATTTTAGTAAATTGTAAAGGTCTCAAAATAAAAAAAGTTACATTTGTGGTGTTACGGGTCCAAAATGACCCGACAGAGAATACTGGCTGTTGTATGCATCACTTAAAAGCTATGGGTTGCTCTGAGGATCATTTATGGCCTAATATGCCCTTATCACACACACACACAAACACACACACACACACACACACACACTGTGAAAAATGTGTTTACTAGCGATGTTTTCGTGACTGAACCTGTACATTTTTCACTGCACACACGCCGACGCAGACACAGAGAATACTGTTAGCCTCCCCAGAGTTTCAAACATGCACTAGCGCGCACACACACACACACACAGCTGGTAGCATGGCGGCCGTTCATTCACACTTGAGTCTTCTTACATTTACCGCGACTAGCGCGAGATAAATAAACACACACAACACCAAATACATGTTAATTTAGTTCACATTTATTACTAACCATCATAGCAAGCAGCGCGGTACCCGTTGTCTCTGCTTCATTATACATCCACTTTTCTGCAACAGCTCCACGTTACAAACAAACATTTCTCACTCACTTCACTTCCTGGTGCAGCAGCAATCTGGTCCGTGGGGGAAACCGGAGCCCTCTCAGACCAAAGCTCTTATCCACTGAGCCGGTGCAGTGGTGGGAGCTTGAACTGGCACGGGGGTGTAATGTTTGGGGAGTTGTGGTGTTTGTAACTGTTTAATATCTGTATTGGTGTAAATGTGGTGTGCGTGACTTTTATTATTTGTAAGACATATTTTGGGCTAGTGCAATGTTTTGTATGAATGTTTATGTGTGTTTTGATGGTTGTTGTAATGGTACGCGCTCAAGTGAATAATCACCTAGCCAATCAGAGTTCAGCTGCTGGGGGGTAGCCCTTTAAAAAGGGAGCAGTTTTCATTCTTGGGTGAGAGGTGGTACTGAGCGGATGGTGTGTTGGTGTATTGAGCAAATTGAAGTAAGTGCAAAGAATAGTGAGTGCTGTACATATTTTTTGAAAGGTCTTTTTGTTGTAGTTATCTTTGTATTGCCTGATTAAGGCCGGTTTTGTTTTGCGTTTTCCTCAGTTGTTGTTTTTGTCTTTTTATACGCACTTTTGCACTGTAAATAAATTCGCACCCGTTTTCACCGTATATTTTGAGTTGCCTTTTTAGTTCTTCCTTTTTTGTACACCTGTTGGTGAGGGCCAGTTCTGGTGTTGAGTGGGGGTGGAGAAGCCTCTATCTCACACACACACACAGAGGGATACACACACACACACACATGCAGACGCACGCACGCGCAGGCACACAGACACACACAAACACACACACACATGCAGACACACGCGCACGCACACAGACACACACACACACAGAAACACACGCATGCAGGCGCACTCATACACAACAGCCCCCTACATCACCACCCCCCATGTGAACTCAAACTTTCTCGCAGCATATTGATTGATTGTTTACAAACATACCTTAGGCATAAAGACGGTTTGGGTGGGATAACGTTAGTTGAATTCTGTAGGAGCATCAGTCAGCATGAGCAAGAGGTATACTGTTCATGAGGCACTGGATCATATCTTGGGTCATGATAGTAATCCTAAAGATAGAGGGGAAAGTGAATCTGAGAAGGATGTGTCTGAGGATGAGGATGACGTTCAGTATGACCCTGAACAAGACCAAATATCTGATGAGGAGGACCCAGATGTCACAGATGCTGAAAGAGAGGAGTTCAAGTCCAGAAGAGGTGACATGTCATGGTCATCAATCCCTCTTCAAACCCGTTGCAGGTCACCAACGGAGAACATCATCAGAATGACTCCAGGGCCTACTAGATACGCCGTGTCTCACGCCCAAGACATCAAGTCAACATTTGAACTGTTCTTTCCACAACCTCTTCAGAATATCCTACTTGAGATGATCAACATGGAAGGGAGAAGAGTGTATGGTGATAGCTGGATGGAGAAGGACAAAACCCAGCTAGATGCCTACATGGTGCTGTTGCTTCTTGCCGGCGTGTACAGATCCTGCAATGAAGCTACTGCCAGCCTATGGGATGGGGAGTCAGGACGCCCTATTTTTCGTGCGACAATGTCGCTTCAAGTGTTTCATGTATTATCAAGAGTGCTACGATTTGACAACAGGGAGACAAGAGTTGCTCGTCGTGGGAATGACAAACTTGCTCCCATCAGGGATGTTTGGGACAAATGGGTGAAAAATTTACCCATTGTGTACAATCCTGGGCCAGAGGTGACAGTGGATGAACGGCTAGTCCCTTTCAGAGGCTGCTGTCTCTTCAGGCAGTATATGCCAAGCAAGCCTGGAAAATATGTCCTCAAAATCTGGGCAGCATGTGATGCCAAAACTGCCTATGCATGGAATATGCAAATATATACCGGAAAGTCTGCCAGCGGAGTGCCAGAGAAGAACCAGGGCAAGCGGGTTGTCCTGGACATGACCAAGGGTCTTCGTGGGCACAACATTACCTGCGATAATTTTTTCACTTCCTATGACCTCGGACAAGAGCTTCTAAAGAGGAAACTGACGATGGTGGGAACAGTCAGGAAGAACAAACCTGAGCTTCCCCTAGCTCTTCTAGGAACAAAAGACAGGGCTCCTCTCTTGTCAAAGTTCGCATTCTCAGAAAGAACCACAGTTGTCTCCTACTGTCCCATAAAAAAAAAAAAATGTAGTAGTGATGTCCACTCTCCACAGGGATGCTGCTGTGAGCAGTAGGGAGGACAAGAAGCCAGACATTATTCTGGATTACAATAAGAACAAAGGGGGCGTAGACAACCTGGACAAGGTCACAGGCACGTACACATGCAAGCGGAGGACAAAAAGGTGGCCAATGGTTGTGTTTTACAACATACTGGATGTTTCTGCATACAATGCATTTGTGGTGTGGACTGAAATATATCCAGGATGGAATGGAGGAAAAGCCTTCAAGAGGAGGCTTTTTCTGGAGGAGTTGGGCAAGTCTCTGGTTTCTCCCTACATCGAAAGATGAGAGCGGCTGCCCTGAACAGAAGCATCTGTCTGTTTGTTGAGGGAGCTTCAGCCAACACCATCACCAACAGCCACACCATCATCCTGCAATAAGAACCAGACAGGAGATTCCAGGAGGAGCAAGAGAAAGAGGTGCCAGTCCTGCCCCTCCAACAAGGACAGAAAATCCTTGCCACCAAAACACCACTTGCCACACATGCAAGAAATGCATTTGCAAGGAGCACACGGTAACCGCACGCACACACACAGAGTTCAAACTATGGTTAACAGAAAACACACTGTTTCCAGTGTTTAGTTCATTTGTTTCATTCTCAACAACACACCTGCACCATGTTATTTTTAACGTTCAGTTTATGGTTGATGCAGGTGCGCACACACACACACACACACACCCACACAGTGTTGTTAATCATTGTTCATTTCATGATTTAATTGTTTGGTTAATTTGATATAGTTAAATTAAAGTTGGTTTTATGAAAAGAAATTGACTTGTCTTTATCTTACCATTTATCCATGCGGGTCCGTTTGGACCCGTAACACCACAGATGTCACTATTGTTAATAATTTTAAATTAAATTAAATTTTTTTTTTGTAATTGTACTGTATTAGTGCATGAGACATTTACAGTTAATAATTACTTAGAAATATAATTAGTGAATTTAAATAGTTTTTGTATTCAAAAACGAGTAGTATATTTAAAGATACAAGGCCTATGGAGCCAACTGAAAAAAAAAATCCCACACTGGTTCCATTGATATGAATACATACTAAGCCAGCAATGACTTGGAAAACAATATAGGAAGAAAACTAGTGATTTTATGCATTTTCAAGCATTTTCAAATCACGGGTCCAAATGGACACGCTAACACCACAGATGTGAACAGCTTTCTAACACAATACAAGGGTTAAGAGAATTATCAAATATTAAACATTGAAATCCAAATGATGTAGACAGTAGAAGAAAATACCATCTCGAATTAAAAAATTACAAAAAGTTAATAGAAAACAAAAAATCGTCTTACATGTCCAAAGAACTAAACAAAATTGAAGAATCATTAAATCAAAACACTTTCTGGTCAAATTGGAAAAAACTAACAGGTACAGGCATTAAGTCGGAAACAGCAATTAGAAACAGCCAGGTATGGATGACTTATTCATAAAACCTTTACCAGAGCCCAGAAAATCATCTGGAACTCAAACCAGGGGTGCGTTTCTCGAACGCAAAGTTGCTAACTTCCTAGCCACTATCATTGTTGTGACTTCCGAAGTACCGCACCAAAGGCTACTTTGCGTTTCTCGAAGCTCACTACGGTAGTTCTACGGAAGTAACACCTATGGTAGTGAGAACTTCGGTAGAACAGACCCTCCTACGCGTTTCTCGAAACCTTCGTAGCAGAGCAACTTCCGAAGTAAAGCCAAAACTTCGAAGTAAAGTTAGGAAGGTCTCACTACAGCTCTCGAGGTGAAGTAAGAGCCTTACAACAAAAGTTGACCCCACCCACGGCAAAACTTGCAGTAGATCTCTGACTGTAAAGTGCAAATATCTCGTAATCCTACAGCACAAACACAGTGAAAATCAATTGGTGTGTACAGGTTACTATAATACAGCTGTTGATATTGTTAAATGGCCAATCCGTGATATGTGATTTGCTTGTTAAAACCGTATGGCATGATTTAAACACATAGTGGTTTGTACAGCAATATTATGATCACCTGCACAAACCGATTGAGTTTCGCTGAGTTTGGACCGCAGGATTATAAGATATTTGCATTAGAAGTTGGCCTTCAATTGGAAGGTTTGCCGATAGCTACATCATGTACGTTTGGTTGGAAGCTGTTATGAGCTGAAGAGGGAAGATGATGTGATTAGCAGTGGTGCAACTGGTTGAGAGGTCGTATACTACTGAAATGTGAGATGATATGCTCAGGTTCGAGGCCGACATGAGTCATGTTAGCGAAATCTAAATGTGGCCTCACACGTACAATAATGTGGTTTTATATTGCTCTAATCTGTAGTTTGGTTTAATACTAAACGGCTCCATGTAAAAGAAATGCATTGTATCGGTATCAATCCGTGATCCGTGACTGAAAGCGCACGTTACTCAGCTTAAAATGTTGTCGTGAGTGGTGATTGTGGAACGTAGGCTAAATGCTACCATAAGGATTTGAACTCGTCACTAAATGGAACAGTATCAGGGGCACTTCACTTTGCCACTGAGCTATACCTGCCAGTGGTCACTTAGTCTCGTGGCGGAGTTTATCAATAGTATTGGCAGATGACGTCAAAACGCTATTAAAAGTTATGGATTTATAACAATGTAATTCCCTTCACTACATGCATCGGCTTTGCCATACGGCCACGTTTTAACGCGGTAATTGGCGTAACCAGATGTTTACCATAGCTTAATCATTATTATCACTATCGTATACTTTCAACAAGGATTCTCCGTGGCATGTCAACAAAGAAGATAGCCATCCAATCAAAACGGCTTTCCCCTGTTTTCCCTCCGTTGCTTCCATGCTTCACACACTGAAGTGAGAACAACGGTAGAGCCCACTTTGGAAGTAACAACAATGATAGTTCTACCGAAGTATGAGTGCTTCGAGAAACGGTCAGGTTTCGCCACTTTGGTAGTGGTAACTTCGGTAGAACTATGGTTGTAGAATGCTAACCTAGGAAGTTGTTCGAGAAACGCACACCAGAACAATTGTTAATAATAAATAAACAAAAATGCTTAGAAGAAACCATTAAAGATTACACTCAAAAAACACTCAAACCTAGAAAAGCTTCCGGTATTGACCTCATCTCCAGAGATGCTGAAATATAGCAACTCAAAGCTACAAGAGGCCATAACTAAAGTCTTTAATTTGGTTTTAAACAGTATCTTCCCCTCAATTTGGAATAAATGCCTTATTACCCCTATATTTAAATCTGGCGACAAATTCAATCCCAACAATTACAGAGGCATTTGCATTACAAGCAACTTAGGAAAATTATTCTGCAGTATCATTGATACGCATATAATTACATTCCTTAATAACCACAACAGCCTGAGCAAAAGTCAGATTGGTGTTCTACCGTTACATCGAACATCAGACCATTTATACACATTACAAACATTAATAAATAGCCATGAACACAATTCCAAAAAGCAAAAAGCCTTTGCATGCTTTGTAGATTTTAATAAGGCTTTTGACAACATCTGGCATAAAGGTCTACTTTTAAAATTGTTAGAGGTTGGGATTGGAGGCAGAACTTTTGATGTTTACAAAGAACACAAAGTACTTGTGCATGTAGGAAGAGCACCTTAGGGAGAAACTATAGCTATTACACCTACCCCTACACTATCTATAATCAAGTAAATAGTTCAGGCTGTTAGTCCCTACTCCCAGGTGTAACACGCACAACTGGCCGCTGACTACAGCTATTCACGCAACCTCATGTGAGCTGTACAGGACAGAGCAGCTGCGGGGATGGCCAACTGGAGCCGTACAGACAGATGCTCAACAAGGGTTAACCTGAACCAGCCGGCTACCGTTACAGTGACTGGGGCTTCTGGGGCCGTTTACATGATCCACTCAGCAGCACCTACCTATCGCTTTCCCCCATGGCTTTCACCGTGCCAACAACATGCATCTCATCCAGGACCACTGGCAAGCCTTTGCAGTTTCCTCCAACATTTCCTTAACAATTAAAATAAATAAGTAAATAAATAAAAATACAAGACACTTGCACATGTGGGGAGAGCACCCATTGTACCACACTTCAGGCTTTCCTAACTACAGCCATTACAATTATCCATACACTATGTGGGACACATCCTCAGCAGTGTACCTCAGGATCAACGGGTGTTTCGGGCCTTTAGTCACTGTACACCCTCCCCTGAGGCGGCCCCACTAAAGGTGATCAATCCTTTAGTGTGTGTCCACAGTTCAGCTACCTGCTACCCAAATTTCCAAAATGTACTTCCACAATTCACTTACAACCACAGTTTACTTCCAAAATTTACTACCTACTGTTCATTACCACCTGTTTGCACGACTTCCAAAGTTTTACTTACAAAATTAACTACCACCACAATTTACTTCCAAAATGACCTGCTTACTTACTAATTAGGACTTATTATCGAATATTTGCACTTTACCACCATTTTACCACAAACACTATCACTTTGCAGTCACTAACGCATATGCCATTACACAAACGACCCTGCCAATGCTAGTTCTAAAGACGATTCTACCCACTGACTTAACATTAAATGTATACACCTCTTGAATCTAATGGTGACTAATGCTCAGTTATAGTAATACAGTAATAATCACATATTGATCCTTTTATGGGTGACTGTTATATAATAATAATAAACTGGCTGTTGCCACTTACCAGTAGGAGAGAACCTCAGAGAACTGACCCGTATCTCTGGCTTAAAGTGGCGAGAGCTCACGATTCTACCCACTGACTTAACATTGTAATATAATTTAATAATAATAATTAAATGTAATAAAATCAATGTATGAAAACAACATAAATAGCATTTGCATAGGAAATAAAAGAACAGAATTCTTTAAACAGGAACGTGGCATTAGACAAGGTTGTAGCTTAAGTCCCACATTATTCAATATATGCATAAATGAACTCGCCACACTACTAGAAAACTCTACTGCACCTGGACTAACCCTCGATGATACTGATGTGAAATTCTTGATGTATGCTGATGACTTGGTTTTGCTCTCTCCCACTGAAGATGGCCTAAGACAAAATTTTGCAATTCTAAATCAATATTGCCAAACCTGGTTTTTAAAAGTAAATTTAGAAAAAAAGCAAAATAATAATATTTCAAAAGAAAGCATGGTCAACAAACACTAAATACCAATTCACATTAGGCCCAGATATCTTAGAACATACTACCAATTACACATACCTAGGATTAGTTGTAAATGCATCTGGCAGCTTCACACCAGTATTAAGAGATAAAGCCCGTAGAGCATTCTATACATTATACAAAACACGAAACAAATACCAACTACCTTTTAAAATTTGGATAAAAATAATTGATGCCATCATTACACCAATCCTTCTATATGGCTCAGAAATTTGGGGTCCATCATTACTTCTTTCTAAAAAACCATGGGACAAAACTTTAATAGAAACTCTACACACAGAAATGTGTAAATCCATTCTCCATGTAAACAGGAGTACACCTAATAATGCCTGCAGGGCTGAGTTAGGTTGTTTCCCAATGTTGCTGGCCTTCACCAAAAGGGCAATGAAGTACTGGATGCACTTACAAAAGTCAAACCCCATGAATTACCACCATAAAGCTCTACTCATTAACACCTTACAGCCACAAAACGACAGCCTTGCACATCTAATCATTAATAGATACAAATTCACTGATATCAGCTTAATTAATCTGAACACACAACCCACAAAAACAATGAGATAGCTTATATTTCACAATGGCATGATGCTCATTCGAACAGAAAATTGGACTGCTACAAACAGAAAATACCAATTAGCAAATTATCTAATAAAATTAAAACAACCTCAAAGAAAATGCTTAACAAAATACAGATTAGGTGACCATAAATTACAAGAAATAGGATGCCACAGAAAATCCTGGCATGAGAGGAATCAGCGCCTATGCAAGTACTGCGACATGATGGAGGTTGAAACTGAAATACATTTTCTGCAGAGGTGTCCAAAGTATGGATCAGTGAGGAACAACTTTTACCCAAAATTTTGCAGACATCATGCACAGTTTCTGTCAATGAATGAGTTTAAAAATGAAAATCCTCTTAGGTGAGGATGAACGAACACTGGAGCTAGCAGCTCAGTATGTATGTATATGCCACAAAGTAAGAACAGAGAGCACATATACAAATTGACAACGAGCAGATAGTCTCATCTCCTCCTCCTCATCTTAATCTTATTCATCCCATCCATCTCAGAAATGGGCTAAGTGAGAATTGATTAGATTGTGGTGGTGATCCAGATCACCATCTGGATCCAGGAATTTTTTTAAGGATTCTTCACCATTGCAAGATAGGGCTAAATTGTTCCCCACGGAACTGTTGCCCTCTTGTGGCTACCTTAAAAGTGATTAGATTTTGGTGGTGATCTGAGCTGCCTTGGAGGAGGTCTGCGCTCTCTGAGTGCCTTTCTAGTTTATTCCTGTATTGCCATCATGACTTGATTAGTGCTCTCTCTCTCTCTCTCTCTCTCTCTCTCTCTCTCTCTCTCTCTCTCTCTCTCTCTCTCTCTCTCTCTCTCTCTCTCTCTCTCTCTCTCTCTCTCTCTCTCTCTCTCTCTCTCTCTCTCTCTCTCTCTCTCTCTCTCTCTCTCTCTCTCCTCTCTCTCTCTCTCTCTCTCTCTCTCTCTCTCTCTCTCTCTCTCTCTCTCTCTCTCTCAGACAACTACTCTTTCTTTCCTCATTCTGGAATGTGTGACGCTACCTTAGTGAGTACATGCATGAGTGTGTGTGTCCGTGTGTGTGTGTGTACGTGTGTTTGTGTGTGACACTGGGCTTTGTTCTTGCTTTTCTCCAGTCATGAAAAATTTACCAGCTGAACTACTACACCTCTCCCACGGGCAACCCAGACACGTGTGTGTGTGTATGTCTGTTTATGTGCTGAATGTGTGTGTGTGTGTGTCTTTCTGTTAGGATAACAAGAAACCCCCCACACACCACTGGACTAATCCTTCTGCTTAGAAAATCAGGTCATTTTTATCAAGGCGTATGCAAACACACATACACTAATACAGAAGCAGATCAATAGCAGACACAACATGCTTAAAAACACCCACAAGGTTATACTTCACTGTCCACTTTATACCCACACACACACACACCAACCCGCACGCACACACACAAACATGCGCACACACACACGCCAACACATGCACACACACACCAACACCCACGCACACACACACACACCCACCCACCCACCAACACGCACATCCACCAACTCACACACACACACACCAACACTTACCAACACACACACACACACACCAACACACACACACAATGAATGACTCCTTCAATTGCTGCCAGACCAGAGCAATCGATCAAAAATCCATCAATCATCAGTCAATTAATCAACCAATCCGCTGTGGCCCAACAGCTCACTGAGCTTATGTATGTGTGTGTGAGATGGCTGGAAAGCACTGCTCTATATGTGAGCACAGGGAAGTGTGTGTGTGTGTGTGTGTGTGTTAGGGCTGGGTATTGCCAACAACCTCACGATACAATACGTATCACGATACAGGGGTCACGATACGATACATATTGCGATACATGTTTATCCCAATACATGACCTTCAAGGCAATACATATCCCAATATTTTACATTACTTTACATACATTTTTTAAGAAACCAGTCATATGTATACCCAAATGATTTTTTTATTATGCTGGATAGCAAAAATGCCAGACTGCAGTGCAGTTACAATGTAATGTTGCCTTTGAACTCATAAACAGTGGCAATGGAACAACAACAGTTGATCTACATGATCTGGTTTTAAAACACTTCTCTCAGCTGTAAATGTAAATGTAGGACAAAGAAATGTAAAAAGGAGTGACGATAAATAAATATGAATGCTGAATGATGAATGAATGATGAATAAATGTGAAATATCGATACTGACCCCTCCGTAATGATACGTGTATTGTGAAGAGGCCCGCAACGATATATTGCCATATCGATATTTTAAACACACCACTAGTGTGTGTAGTGTGTTTGTGTATCACACGTGTGTGTGTGTGTAGTGTGTATATTGCACGTTTGTGTGTCTAAAAAGGTAGATAGTTGGATGTCAAAGGTCAGGCAATATTTAGAGTAACAGGCTGGCGCAGAGTGTGTGTGTGTGTGTGTGTGTGTGTTGTGTGTGTGTGTGTGTGTGTGTGTGTGTGTGTGTAGTGTGTATCGCACGTTTGTGTCTAAAAAGGGAGAGAGTTGTGGATGTCAAAGGTCAGGCAATATTTAGAGTGACAGGCTGGCTGAGTGTGTGTGTGTGTGTGTGTGTGTGTGTGTGTGTGTGTGTGTGTGTGTGTGTGTGTGTGTGTGTGTGCCCATGTGTTTAGGTCAGATTTGAAGCTATGTAAGGCTGTGTGCATATCCACCTCAAATTAAAATACTCCAGAGTACAGGTCAAAACACCACCAACAATTACACGTCCACTCACACACGACTACTTCAAAACATCCCCAAGCTTAATGGTCCATTCCATTGGTGTCAGCGACCGAGGTTCAGAGGTCAGACTAACATCATGCAAAACTTGCATCAAACAAAAACTGAGTTGGACGCGTTCCATTTGCCAACCTGGTCAACCTGGCCAACTTGATAAAGGACACATAATGCTATAGTTCACCAATAACGTGGCTGTAATAGTACATAGTATTGACTAAAACAACACTGATTATGTGCGAGGCTAACCAGCAACACCAAACATCATGACAAGTGTGTAAATGGAAAATATGGTAGTATTCACTCAACATGCTGGAACTGTGCAGCCACCTTGAATTGTAAACTCAGATCCTCTGTGCTGCTCCAACTGTTTAGGGTGAACGCCTGAAACTCGCGGCGCACATAGTGTCACTTCCTGCTTTTGAACGAGCACAACTACTGGGAAACTGAGTCTGACTGCAAATGGAATGCACTATTATTCTGCAGTACTTCAGAAGATGGAATGCATTTACTGCTGAAATGTGAGGGGTGTACTCACTTTTGGGAGATACTGCATTCGTGTGTGTGTGTGTGTGTGTGTGTGTGTGTCTGTGTGTCTGCTTGTGAGGCTTGTTGAGGTCATGGGCTGATTGCGTAACAGCACAACTGATAGTTTTCCTGGATGTCTCTGAAAGCCTTCAATGACACACACACACGCACACACACACATAGAATGTCTCTGAGAGCCTTTAATATTCATGATCACTAAATCCCCTCTGTTCAGACAGCCCATACTGGCCGAGCAGACACACACACACACACACATACACAGACTCACAGCCATACGGTCAAACCTTAAAACCACAGGCAATACCCTCTCACACATACTAAACTCTAGCCTAGGCAATATACACCAGGGCTTTGAACCGGTTCAAGGAACGAAAACGAAAACCGGAAACTTTTAGCATTTTGCTTGGAACAGAAACAAAACCAGAAACTGTATCATTTTTTTTGTTCCGGAACAGAAACGCTTATTTAAAAATAATGGTAACCGGTTAATACCGGTTTATTTCGTTCTTTTCAAATTCTGTATAGTCTAGAATCAAAGTCATTCGTCTCCTAACCTAACGTCTATGGTAGCCTACAATGACCCGATGAGGTTCACTTCCTGTGACGTTCAAGATAGACGTTCATTGATTGAGAGGGCGGGAGGACCGTCATCAGATGTATGGGTAGGACTACCAACTGTTTCCACATCTCAAAGGACACATAAAGAGGTAAATATTGTAGTCTATCAATATTTAAAATGTTAGTTTTAGACACAATATCAATAGGATATATTTGCCTTGCGAATATTAAATCGACTGTCTATGCTTTTGTGACAAGGGTGTGGTGTAGAAATTGGTATTTTTTTGTTATATGGGGAAAAAATGTTGACTACTTTCATAAACGCATATAGCCAATGTTTTGTTGGTTAAATTACCTGACATATGGTATGGGAATTCTTTTTTTTGTTATGTATGGAAAGTTTTTCATTGCCATATAGTCTACAATAAATGTGAATGGCATTTTTGTTAACAATACCTGGCGGATATGGTAAGGTAGGCCTAATTGCAATATTTTGTTTATATAGACTAAGCCAAGTTAATCTGGTATGGACCATGCTTTGATAATTTTTGCAAAATGTTTGAATACAATAAATAGCACAATTCTTGAAGAAACAATTGTTGTCTGGTTCTATGAAGGTTGTATTATAAATTATCTATATATGTAAGTCACAATATAGCTATAAACTAGCAGTATATAGAATATATGCCTATTGTTGTTAAACAGCTGACAAGCAACGTAATTAACCGTTCCGGGAACGATATTTTTTTGTTCTAACCGGTTCGGGAACGTCAATTTTATGGTGGAACCCAAAACCAGAAACATTAAAATTCTGTTTCTGCTCGGAACGAACCAATTGGCAAAAAATTCTGGTTCAAAGCCCTGATATACACACACACATTCATTAAATCCACCGAAGCTAACACAAATATACACACACATATCAATAGAGATCAGAAGCAATCACACACACACACACACACACACTCAAGCACTCCTATTAAACCCATCACACACACACACACACTCTAAAAAATAAAGGTGCTTAAATAGTTCTTTAAAGCTCTAAATGGTTCCACAGAGGGTGAAAACTCTCTGTGGAACCATTACCTTATGTGAAAGGTTCTTCACATTGGAAATGGTTCTTCAGAGCCTCAGATCACCATTTGAGCTTTAATATGCTACACATTGTGCGTCTTA
Source organism: Coilia nasus (assembly GCA_027475355.1). Lineage (NCBI taxonomy): Eukaryota > Metazoa > Chordata > Actinopteri > Clupeiformes > Engraulidae > Coilia > Coilia nasus. The sequence continues at coordinate 35,320,868 of CM050212.1, read as the reverse complement.
CTTATTTGTATTACAGTAGTCCCTCGTTATTCGCGGGAGTTACGTTTTAAAAATAACCCGCGATAGGTGAAATCCGCGAAGTAGTCAGCTTTATTTTTTTACAATTATTATAGATGTTTTAAGGCTGTAAAACCCCTCAGTACACTTATACACTTTTCTCAGACAGGCAAAGTTCACACTTGCAAACATACAGCACTTCAGAGTCACACAGCTAGCGGTGGAAGAGTTATGTAAATTTTACAAGTTGAGTGCATTCTGTACTGTACAGGAGATTGCATGCACTAAAAAAATCTGCGAAACAGCGAGGCCGCGAAAGGTAAAACTGCGATATAGCGAGGGACAAGTTTTTGTGTACTTTTTGCTATGTTTATATTATGTTTTTGTTATTGTTATGTTTACATTGTCATGTTTATAAGAGGTTTAATGTACATTGTGGCACTAGGGAGTGCTGCATTTTCAACTCCTTTGTAAAACCTGTACATACGTTTTTTGACAATAAAGCTGAATTTGACTTTGACCATAATGGGATGATATGTCATAGCCTATCGTCTTCGAATTAAAATAGTCTGTTTTCATGGCAATAAAGATGCAGGATGGAAATGTCTTTGCCAACTTGTTAAACACATTTTGTTGCCGTTTGATGGTCAATGCACTCACACAAATGTTAACCAAAATCTTCATTGTTCAAGCAAGTCTACAACAATTTTTGAGTCTTTTGGAGAAAATGAACTATCATGCATCATGTGCATCATGATGCACAAATGAACACATCCAAAATAGGCACTGGGATATTGTGATCAGGTCACCAGTTTCATAATCTAGAACAGTTTGTGCATAACTCTGCTTAAACAAATAGCCGAATGCATATAACACAAATTATGTAGATAATATGGAGTGTCAGTGCCAATGCCCATAGATATGTTGGTATACATATCTGTGGACAAGGCCAGCCTGTAAATCTGAAGATTACATTCGAGCCTGCTCTGAACACTCTAACAGCAACCGCCATCTCGCGAATGTCGCCTTCACTCTGCCTTTTCACCTGCACTTCAGTTGGAGTAGGTTCTCACATCCATCTCACTGAAGCTACAAAGAGTTAAACTTTTGGTAAGTGTTTGTAAGAGTGCTTTTTGTACACCAGTTTACTCTGCTCATCAAGCATACACAATACTGATTTGTATGGGTCACAAAACAAAGTTAATACCTCAATTTTACAGAAGACAACTTGATTCTTAGCTAATTCTTAGCTAACTATAGCAACCTGAGAGGGCGCCAATTTGTGAGTAGCTGAATTTGCAGTTTGAAACTTTATCAGCGGTTTTCTGTGATGTTACTGCTTACACGTTTGACGTTTGCTTAGTTTGCCGTTATGTGATTAAATTTCAATATCTGAGTAGTGTCGGTCTTACATGCCGTGTGGGTGACGTGCTATACTGAAAATTGCACGATCACGTAAAGATGTAGCTTCTAGGCTAAGGGTTTGGGTTTCCCCTCAGGATGTTTCTGAACGGCTACATGTTGCCTCACACAAAACGAGTACGTTCTGAATTCCAGAAATGTTAATGTACGTTCCACGTTAAGGCTCACATTAGGTCTTTTATGTATGCTGAAGGGGTATATATGGGTAATATCCACTTGATGGCAGGCTTGGTAAGGCATTCTTATACTAGCCACATCATTTGTTCAACTTGTTGAGTCCTGTGTAGTGTTTTGGTTACAATTTCGTGGACCAAAATGCCACATATCTGAAGTGTAATTGACAATTTCACGGACTATTCGCAGATGGGACCGCAGCGTAGTTGTACGTGGCTTGCCAGAATATTTTTCAACCATGGAGGGGAATGTGAGCCAGTATCTAACATACATCGACGAGACCGACCTGTAGAAGTCTTAAGTATGGAATGTGAAAAAAAAAACATCCGCCATACCGACGTTTCAGCCAGTCTCTTTTGTTCGGTTTTGTTACTTTTAATTACCTCCGTTAGGCTAATTATAGCATTTAAATTAATCAGCTTAAATTAAATCAGGCCTGTTTGGTGTAGTAAAAATGACGCCAGTAGCCTTCCTCTGACTGCATGCCATTGGAGGCTCCTCTGTTCGCGCACACGTAGTTTGTTGTATAATTACCAAAACGTTGGCATAATTCTAATGTCAGAGAAAGTACATATTTTACCAATGTTTTCCTTAAACTAGATGTACCGCATAGCGGTACATGGTATGACCGCCGCGGTATATTGAAATGTGGGAACTGTTGGTATGATGAGTGTGTGGTAGAGCAGTGTTGTGAGGTGAGAATTTCTGTGGAAATGATTTCCTGGAAGTGGGCATGAATGTGGGTTTTGAATGAATGACATTGTGTGTGTTTGTATAGTGTGTAGGAGTGATTTGTGAAACACAAAATCGTTGTCTTGGGCAAAATTGTTGACGAGTTATTTAACAAAAACAGTTTTTTGACACCTAGCTTCGCCAATAAACATCGCCCCCTATGACGAAATGTCACAAAATGTAGTACACATAAAAAGAAAGTTGTTTAGATATGGCATGTCAACTTTGACCAAATTTGAGCAATTAAAAGCCAAGATATGGACATTTAAAGAATTTTAAGCTACCTGTTAAATGTTCATTGACGTGTAACTTCGGAACGGTTTATCTCAAGATACATTTTTTGATAACTTTTTGTCAGCATTGTCTGTAGGTGACATATACCAAATTTGGTGAGATTCACATGAACAGCCTATGACGAGTTCGTTCAGATTCGTTTTCGCGATGTTAAAATTTCACGGAAATAGTTTTCGTTGGAAGTGGGCGTCGACCAGTGTTTTCAATGCGTGAGGATCAATAGATTTCACGATAAAAAAAATGGTTGTAAAAATTAGCATTCTGTAGATAATAGGCAAAATGACATTTTGTACAATTACAGCGCCCCCTATAGACCAAATTGTATGGCACGTGCTGTGGTATTAGAGGTCTTTGTGCTGATCGTTCATGACGTATTTTGTGCAGTTCCCACCTTCTCGGTCCAAGATATTGGCAACTCAAAATCCCAATTTTTGCATTTACCCTTATCACTAGGTGGCGCTATGCTTCAAGTGAATGTTTATGGGCTGGGTCGATACGCCTCTGTAACACCTACATACTAACACAATATCGTTGTCTTGGGCAAAACTGTTGCCGAGTTATTTAACAAAAACTGTTTTTCAACACCTAGCTTCGGCGATAAACATCGCCCCCTATGACGAAATGTTTAAAAATTTTGTACACATGAAAAGAAAGCTGTTTAGAGATGGCATGTCAACTTTGACCAAATTTGAGCAATTAAAAGCCAAGATATGGACATTTGAAGAAGTTTAAGTTACGTGTTAAATGTTCATTGACGTGTAACTTCGGAACGGTTTATCTCAAGATAAATCCTTTGATAACTTTTTGTCAGCATTGTCTGTAGATGACATATACCAAATTTGGTGAGATTCACATGAACGGCCTATGACGAGTTCGTTCAAATTCGTTTTCGCAATATTAAAATTTCACGGAAATTGTTTTCGTTCGAAGTGTGCGTTGACCAGTGCTTTCAAAGCGTGAGGGTCAATAGATTTCACGATAAAAAAAAAGTTGTTGTAAACATTAGCATTCTCTAGATAATAGGCAAAATGACATTTTGTACAATTACAGCGCCCCCTATGTACCAAATTGTATGGCATGTGCTGTGGTGATGATGCATGACATATTTTGTCCAATTCCCACCTTCTCGGTCCAAGATATTAGCAACTCAAAATTCCAATTTTTGCATTTACCCTTATCACTAGGTGGCGCTATGCTTCAAGTGAGTGTTTATGGGCTGGGTCGATACGCCTCTGTAACACTGACATACTAACACAAAATCGTTGTCTTGGGCAAAATTGTTGACGAATTATTTAACAAAAACTGTTTTTTGACACCTAGCTTCGCCAATAAACATCGCCCCCTATGACGAAATGTCACAAAATTGAGTACACATGAAAAGAAAGCTGTTTAGAGATGGCATGTCAACTTTGACCAAATTTGAGCAGTTAAAAGCCAAGATATGGACTTTTGAGGAATTTTAAGCTACGTGTTAAATGTTCATTGACGTGTAACTTCGGAACGGTTTATCTGAAGATAAATTCTTTGATAACTTTTTGTCAGCATTGTCTGTAGATGACATATACCAAATTTGGTGAGATTCACATGAGCGGCCTATGACGAGTTCGTTCAGATTCGTTTTCACAATGTTAAAATTTCACGGAAATTGTTTTCGTTGGAAGTGGGCGTTGACCAGTGCTTTCAATGCGTGAGGGTCAATAGATTTCACAATAAAAAAAAGTTGTTGTAAACATTAGCATTCTCTAGATAATAGGCAAAATGACATTTTTTACAATTACAGCGCCCCCTATGGACCAAATTGTATGGCATGTGCTGTGATGTTAGAGGTGTTTGTGGTGATCATGCATGACATATTTTGTGCAGTTCCCACCTTCTCGGTCCAAGATATTAGCAACTCAAAATCCCAATTTTTGCATTTACCCTTATCACTAGGTGGCGCTATGCTTCAAGTGAGTGTTTATGGGCTGGCTTGATACGTCTCTGTAACACCGACATATCACAAAAAATGTATGTCATTGGGTGAAACTCTGAGTTATTCAGCAGGAACTTTTGCCGGTCTCCCCCTCTTTGACGGACACTGGCACAGCGGGGGGGTGGCCCTTGGGGGCCAAAAGCTTCTAGTCGCTGAAAAAGTTCTAGGGCTTCAAAGATTCATGTCCCCCAGACTTCCAGTGTCCCGGAAACCATTGACGGAAAATTGCTGGGGGAAAAAAAAAAAAAAAAAAGGGGAAAAAATTTGCGGCAACACTATAATGACCGCTTTTGCTAGCTTCGCTAGCGGCGGTCATAATTATGTCAAGACTACAATAAAACAACAGAAAACAAGTGAGAACAAATGAACAATGACAAGCTTTAATGAAAAAGTTGTACTCCTCTACTACTCTCAAGACAACCAGGACTACCTGAACTAGCCATTGTATGCTGCCTGTCACAATCCGTCTCATCCACGTTGTTGTGTGAGCTAAACTTTTTGCAGTCACATGACTGAAAGGTCGTCAATGACACGCAGTTGGAGGATGCTAGAAGGTCGACGAAAAAAATCTAAGTTTTGTGGTTTATGCTCATGTATTTTAAAATAGACGACTAATGTCACATAAAAATAGTAGTGTTTTTAAAAGTTTGGTAGCACAATCAGCTCATGTCATGTGGCTGGATCTGTACTGAAGGATGGAGTTTGACAAGGGGTGTCACGATTCTGCCTTCTTACACCGCGAGACAGGTTTGTGGCTCTGCGTGTCGCGATTTCGGTTTCGACACACGTATCGTTACAGGGCTAGTGGTCACACCAAATATTGATTTGATGTAGGTTTCTCTTTTGTTCACTCACTGCATTTTGTCAGTTGATGAACATAAATGATTAACACTTCCATTTTTGAAGGCATTCCTAGTTGACAGCATTTTTTCACACCCGCCTAAAATGTTTGCACATTACTGTAGTTCAGGAGGGGATATCAGGTAGCCATCTACGTCAGTCAATTATAAAACATACCACATAAATAGCAGCAATTAAGTTTCATGTCATAACATGTTCCATCGTTTGCAGTTAAGCTAACTTGCGTTTGAAATTATGTTTGTTGTAGCTTAAATATCCTACACTTAAAAATGAGAAAAAAAACGTTATTACTGTTTGAAATATTTTACTTTGGCCATTGGGTGGCAAACGAACAGGGGCTTGAGCACCTAAAGCCACCCCTTCTGCACATCCCTGGAAGTGAATGCAATTTTATCTTAAGTGACTAAACAATGTGGCCCTTTTGGAATTTGTCTGATGTTTTTCATTTTGTTTTGTTATAGCTCAAATGGTCAATACAGTCATTGTCGCTGCCATCAGTGTTCAAGGAAAATCCTTCATTCCTTTTTGTCAACAACCAGGTAATGCCCCTTTAAAAAAAATAGGCCAAAGCATTTTGTTACTGTATCGCTTTAATGTTTTATTTTCATGGAATACTTTAGCTTTCACATTGTCTTTAATAGAGTGGCCACACATGGTAGAACTAGTAGCGTGTATGAAAGAAGTTGATATTTCATAGAAACTGGTTCAGTGTTCAGTGTTAAACAGTTTGTAATACCTTCTAACACAGTGTAATTTTACAGGAACCCATTTCTCCCACTCCTACTATCGTGGTGACCGGCTCCAACCCCCTGTCCAGCACAGAAGTGGTTGTGAAAATGGATGGTTGCAACATGATTTTAGATGATGGTAGCATAGATATCAGTTTAGCCTGGCTGTTTTTTTTTTGTCTTTTTCATGTGTATGATGTTCAGTACCCCAAACCTCTCCGAAAGACGATGGCCTTTCTTGAAGATTTTGTCTTTGAGATGGAAAGTGCTGTCCCTCTAACAGTGCAAAAGCTGGTTATTTCCCTTAAGAAGGTGCACGCAGGTGTGTATGTTCAGGTGTGTAGCCTATGTTAAAATCAGTTAATACAGCGGTCAACAATTACAAGTAGAGTTTGGTCCAGACAAAGTTTGCTGTGCTTCTGTTACAGACCCCACTAAGATATGAGTACAGGCCATACACTGTAAACCCTAATGATGTTTTGTGTGGAGGTGCACGTTTTAAAATTAGTTTTGTTTGTTTTATGTTTTATAATACTTGTGTGTGCGCTATTTGTAACATAAATTTACCAAAAGTCTAAAGTATTGTCGGTCTTCTTCCTCCGAAAGTATAGATGGATCATTTAGGTGTACAAACAAAATCGTAACTTTACAACTATCATTAAATAAAGAGGTGTGTAGAATTAACCTTTAGTGGCTATTTGATTAACTAGATTCACTGGTTCTTTGAAGATCCTTGTAAGAATAGGTGTTTGGAAGAACCCTTTGAAAAGGTGCTTTGTGAAACTAAAACAAGGTCTTTGAAGAACCAATAATTAAATGCTTCTTTAAAGAACTGTTGCCTCAATGGTTTTTTGAAGCACTGGAAAAGGTTCTTCTATGGCATTGCTCTGAAGAACTGTTTTTTTGCCCCATTATTTTTTGAAGTGCACACACTAAAGCACTCACCTTAAACCCATCACACACACAAAAGCACTCATGTTAAACCCATTACACACACATACACACACACAAAAGCACTCAATTTAAACCCATCACAAACACACATGCGCGCACATTTTAAACACATTACAGCATGTCTTGGCCATGTTGCATAAGAATCATTAGCTGCCACTGGTACACAACCAGTATGTGAGCATGTGTGTGTTCCTACATGTTTATGTGTATGTGTGTGCATATGTATGTACATGTGTGTGTTTGTGTGTGTAATGAATACTGTACAAAGGCTTTCATTAGAGCAGCTTATCCCACACACTGCAGGCAGTCAGAAAAAAGGCATAACTGTGTGCGTGTGTAAGGCATGACTGTTCTTTCCCTTATCCACTGTGTGTATATGTCTGAAAGTGGGTACTTCGTGTGACATGTGACACTCCCCCCGACACACCAACACAGCACATGCCACGCCCACACAGCACATGACAGAGAGAGACAGAGAGAGGGAGAGAAGGCAGGAGTAAGAGAGGGAAGAAAATAGAGAGGTAGAGAGAGAGAGACGGAAAGATAGGAAGAGCAGGGAAAAGTGAGAGAGGGAGAGGGAGAAAGAGTGGCAGAGAGGGGAAGAGAATAGATAGAGAATGAGAGACTGAGAGAGAGCGCTGGAGTAAGAGAGGGAGGGAGATAGAGAGGTAGAGACAGGGAGAGGGAGAGGGAGAAAGAGACACAGAGGGGAAAAGGATAGATTGAGAGGGAGAGAGAGACAGAAAGACAAGCAGAGAAGTGAAAGCTGGGGGAGTAGCAGTACTAGCTAGTACTAGCTAGCACCAATGAATGTCATAATAAGCTATTATTTAACGCATACACTAGAATTAAAGGGCGTGTTGCAGGGTTCAATAAATAACATATTTACATTGTATTATTTTGATGGGTATCACAAAACAGAATACAATACGAAAAAGTGCTGCAATTCGCAGCCCCTCAAAATATTCTGTGACGTCACGTTGGGGAGATGACCTGTAGATGACAGACCGAAAGCCATAGAGACAGACGAGAGCAATAGAAAAGCGAGCGTGTTTAACAGCAGTAGATAGATACATACATAAATCCATATGTATATGTAGATAGATATACAGATAGATAGATAGCCTAGATAGACAGATACATATTTATATAGATAGTTAGCCAGATAGCTAGATACTCATTTTTATAGGCAGGTGGGTTGGTAGGATTCATATTAAATGGTCAACTATTGAGTTTATGCTGGCTGTAAAAACACAAATCTAATAGGGCACAGGGTCCATGACTGGACCAGCAACCAAAACGCACTCACTTTCCTACAACACAAGCTTTCCACAGCAATTTCTATAGAGCAGCACCGCCCACACGAAACACCTGCGCGAAACACAGCAACACGGACGCTTATTCACTCGTTAGAGGAAATGTCGGTAAGCGGTGTTGGTATGTCGCTGGTATGTTACCATGTCGGTAAGCGGTGTTGATGATAGTGATGAGGAGTGTATGAAATGTTCATTGACATGTAACTTCGAGACGGTTTATCTGAAGATAAATCCTTTAATAACTTTTTGTCAACATTGTCTGTAGATGACATACACCAAATTTGGTGAGATTCACATTAACGGCCTATGACGAGTTCGTTTTAAATCATTTTCGCAGTGTTGAAATTTCACGTAAATTGTTTTCGTTGGAAGTGGACGTCGACCAGTGTTTTCAATGCGTGAGGGTCAATAGATTTCACGACAAAATAAAATTGGTTGTAAACATTAGCGTTCGCTAGATAATAGACAAAATGACATTTTGTACAATTACAGCGCCCCTGTGAGCCAAATTTACAGCGCCCCTATGGGCCAAATTTTATGGCATGTGCTGTGCTTTTAGAGGTCTTTGTGCTGATCGTGCATAACGTATGTTGTGCAGTTCCCACCTTTCTCTGTCCAAAACTCAAAATCCCAATTTTTGCATTTACCCATATCACTAGGTGACGCTATGCTTCAAGTGAGTGTTTACGGGCTGGGTCGATACGCCTCGATGGGCTGGGTCGATACCGACATATCACAAAAATCTCATGTTCTTGGGTGAAATGTTCATTGAGTTATTCAGCAAAAACTTTTGGCCGTCTCGCCCTCTTTGATGGACACTGGCACAGCAGGGGGGTGGCCCTTGGGGGCCAAAAGCTTTTAGTCGCTGAAAAAGTTCTAGGGCTACATGCCTACAAAGATTCATGTCCCCCAGACTTCCAGTGTCCAAGAAATCGTTCACGGAAAATTGCTGGGAAAAAAAAAATGCACCGGTCATAATAAGCCATCATTTACAGTATAGGCTAGTGTTAACAGCTATAGCGATAAGCTACCATTTCAAGTACAGGTTAGCACTATTGTATGTCACAATAAGCTACCATTTACAGCATAGGCTAGTGTTAACAGCTATTGTTATACGCTAATTTTTACAGCATAGGCTAACATGGCCACACTGGTGTGGCAGGAATGCTGGGCTGCTAAATGTTCTAAAATTCCACATCATATTCTATGGACTCTAATAATCTTAAATTGTTGTACTATTTATACTTTCATAGACTGAAGGGTTAAATTAATGCCATCATTAGTTGCTGCCATAAGAAGGCTTAAGCTAATGCTATGCTATGATAATAAGCTGCCTTTTACGATAAGGGCTGGCAGTAGGCAATCATTAATAAATTTCTTGTTCGCTGTAACCTGACCGACTGTCAGATTGGGCCCGACTTCTTTTTTTTTTTGTTTTTTGATTACGAAACAATTCTGATTGCTGGTCCTATTAAGTGGACTACAAAAGGACTACAAAATAGTCTTGACCAACAGCATAAAGTGAAGCTGTGAAACAGAGAAGAGGTTGCGAAGATGGATACTGTGCCAAGTGACTGCAATGGTTTGCTACAACCTAGCATGCATTTAGCCGACATGCTACACAGCAAACCTATAACAGAGCACAAACATGAATGTCACTGTACAGAAGTGGTGCTATAGTAGCTATCAACCGGACTGTGTACAAAGGACAACACTTGACGGATGACGTCAAAGGTACTTTTTCACTCCAACAGTTTTTCCATTTCATTTGGAAAAAGCTGTTCCTTGAACTATTAGGCAACAGCATTTTGAGTTAGTCTAGCCTCAGCCTGACAAGCCAGCCAATATCAAATTGTGATTTCATTTGCCAACGCTAGGGTACATCTACATTTCTGGGCTAAGTTAGTTAAGTTAGGCTACCTAATGTATCAAATGCGTGATGACTAGTATAGGGGTGTGTGTGTGTCTGTCTGTCTAAATTTCTAGGCTAAGTTAGCCAGGTTACCTAATGTGTCAAATGAAAAGGCTCTTAGGCTGCACTAGCTGCACGTTGCCTGTGGTGGATTTTTCACTGTTTGAATTTTTTCAAATTGCTGAAGATATGAATGAACAAAGCAAACAGAGTATCAGTTAAATGGCGTTTTCTTGTTATTACGGCCTTTGTGTCTACAATTAGGACACTACAATGGAATTTCATGTGTTGCGGGCGAGAACTTAGCTCCTTTTAGTTTCTGTAACTGGCAAGCTAAATTTTTGCATCCATTTATAAAACACTATATTTTACATAAGTGGTGACTTACAGCATAGGCTAGCGCTAACGCTGGGTGCTTCAGCATAGGCTAGTGCTAATGTTAGCTACTTACAGTATAGGCTAGTGCTAATACTAGCTGTAGCTACTTACAGCATAGGCTAGTGCTAACACTGCTAACACTACCTACTTATAGCATAGGCTAATGCTAACGCTAGTTACTTACAGCATAGGCTAGTGCTAACATTACCTACTTACAGCAGAGGCTAGTGCTAACCAGGCGCAGTTCGTCAATATGGGCAGGTGGGGCAGTGCCCTCCCAAAAACATAGTTCCTCCTAATAAATGATGTTACCTACGTAACTGCTCTGCTTGCTACCTATTTAACTACTCTGTCGTATATGGTTTGTGTATGTGTTTTTTATAACTATTTATTTAGCACTGTGGAATTGAATCTCAATTCAATTCCGGTCACTGCCCACATTCATCTGTTGATTTATCCTATTGGCCTGGCGTCAGTTGTCGGAATTGCAAGCAGCGCTAATAGAGTCCAATATGGGCAGGAACAAGTCTGCCCCAACCAGCTTTTTTTTTACCTTCTAGCAGCTCACAGATCAGTACTCCTCTAGTAACGTTAGACCTAACCCAATCATTTCAAATGCAGTGATGGCTTGCAGCACAGAACCTGCCTTGTCCAACAGCGTGGACTTTCTGTTAAAAAATGCATTTGATGGACTGAAATTAGAAGATAAGTTAGTGATCAAGCAGCTTGGCCCAGACAGACCAGACATCAGTATAACACAGAAAACTAAGGACAAAGGGAAGTATATACAACCGAACATTTTCGCGAACATGGTATGATGAAAATGAAATGGCTGTGTGGTTGCTCCGTAAGGAATACAGTATTTTGCTTTTCATGTCTACTGTTCAGATCATGCTTAGGACAAGGGGACATAGGGATTACAGGAGTTAGCGACGTGAAATACTTTTTCGAAGTAGCAAAAAAGCACACTATCAAGCAAAGCACATTTACAGTGTGCTATAAAACTACCCATGCTAGGTCAAGTTAATATCGCAGCACACCTCGATGAGGGCTATCATGTAAGCCAGGGGTGCTCACTAATTTTTGGCTCGCGAGCTACTTTTAAAACGGCCATGTCGCCGCGATCTACTGAGGATGATGATGATGACGATGATGATGATCATGATAAATCACTCAGTATGCATTTTAAATGTACCTTTATGCAATTTGTTTATTGATATACATGTTGCATTACATATGCAGCATAGTAAAATATATGCATCTATGCATAAACGGTCATGCATGCACAACTTTTATACAACTGTATTAAATATGATATAATGAACATTTCCAGCACAATTATAATACATGTGTAATTATCTATTGCCAGGACTTAATTAATCTGATGATGACCTGCACTGGAGGGAGTCAGACAGGGTTGCATAGTCCGGAGAGTAGCTGCTGGTTGCGAGCCTCAAACAGGCCTCCAAATGATTATCAGTCATGGTGGAACGGTATTTAGACTTAAAAATCTTCATGTGGGAAAAGGCAGACTCGTATATACAGAATAAGTAGAGCCGAATAATGCAGTCAAGGAGGTAGCACATTTCCTCATGTTTGGGTAATTTTCCCCTGTGAGTAAATTCCAAAACTGTCCATGCGCCCTGGACTTCAGCCGAATGTTACACTGTAGCGTCAGCATCTCGTCTTCCACTGCAGACGCGTTCATGTGAAACAATGACGCAATTTCTGAAGCGAGAGAATCCACCTCAGCACCTTTCTCAAATGGATTGTACATGTATGTAGCAATTGGGGCGAGTAAAGCAAAGTCCTGAAATCATTTGTCAAAGTCCGACTGAACATGTTGTATCTGCTCAGTGTAGCGCGCAATGTCAGTTTGGGCACACGCCCTCCCTTGTTTCTCCAGCTCCGACGCGAGGTTTCTGAAGTTTCCCAAATCACGGCGCTGTAACTTTGCGGACAGCGATGTCATTTTTAGTCTGAATCTGTTAACTGAGCTGATCATGTCGACCACGTTTTTGTCTTTGCCTTGCAGCTCCAAATTAAGTTCGTTCAGCATGTTAGTGAAATCAGTCAAAAACGCCAAGTCTAGCAGCCACTGGTTGTCACTAAGTTGCTTGCGTTCCGCATGTTTAGTGACACGAAGAAACTCCTGAATCTCGGGACAGAGCTCTCGAAATCGCTGCAAGAATTTCACCCTACTAAGCCATCTCACGTCTGTGTGTAACAAGAGGTCAGAATGGTCACAGGCAGCCTCTTCCAACTGCACACGGAACAGACATCTTTAAAGAGACTGCTCGAATAGAGCAGGCTATTTTGGATGCCACATCAACAATCTCTTTCATGTTTAGCATTTTTGCGCATAATGCTTGTTGGTGTATTATACAATGATAATTCAGGAAGCTAGGAAAAGCATCGTCCTCCCTGCACTTGGCAATAAAACCATTAGAGCGGCCCACCATCGCAGGTGCCCCGTCCGTGGTGATTGACACCAGTTTACACACTGGCAGCTGGGTTTTATCCACAAAGTGTTTGAAGGTCTGGAAAATGTCCTCTCCTCGCGTGTGTTCCTTCATAGGTAGTACAGTTAACAGCTCCTCTTTGGCTGCCATATCGCCAAACACCATCCGAATGAAAATGCACAATTGGGCCGTATCACCTATGTCTGTGCACTCGTCGAATTGCAGTGACAAACACTCGCAGTCTGCAATGTATGATGGCCCACTGCCAGGGTGAGGTGTTGATTGCCCATCGGAATTTCCCGCTTCCTGCGCCTATGGGCTAGGTACAAGTTAGAGCACTAGCTAGGACTCATTTTGTTGCAGTTTTTTAGTAGCAGTTGTAGTTGTTATGGTAACCTAAGAAAAATGTAGTTGTTATGGTAACCCAACAAAAACAATGCCTTCGCGATCGACTGGTAGATCGCGATCGACGTAGTGAGCACCCCTGATGTAAGCATTCGAAATCAATTAGAGAGGCAAAATGTGTCGTTGTGCTTATTATATGAGGCTGTTGCATTGTTTGCTTTTAGTGCATTGGGCATTTCATTGGTCTTTGTTAATCATAGCGCTACATTAATGTTAATATTTAAAAAAAAAAAAAAACACCTTTTATGGTGCTGTTTGCAGATAGATTTATTATAGACCTGCTTAGCCGAATTACTACATTAATTAGGTTTTTAATAGGCCTATCAGTATACATTATTCTATAACATTTGGTCAGGGTAGTGATTCAGGCAGTGTCTGCCCCACCAATTTATGCTCAGGAGCCACTACTGGTGCTAACGCTATCTACTTACAGCATAGGCTAGTGCCAACACCAGCAACTTACAGCATAGGCTAGTGCTAATGCTAGCTATTTATAACATAGGCTAGTGCTAATGCTAGCTATTTAAAATATAGGCTAGTGCTAACGCTAGCTACTTACCGCATAGGCCCCGATGAGTACGGCAGCGTTGGCTCTCTTGCGCTGGTCGAAGCTGGTGTAGTGGACGATCCTCTTCCTCGTCAAGGTGAAAGACTGCAGGAGACAACCCAAACACACACAGTTAGTACACACACACGAGCACGCACGCACACACACACACACATGCATGGACACAGCACACACGGCTTCACTGTGTGCACAAGCATCTGGATGGTTAACATGTAATCCACACGTTTAATCCACCTCAAAGCACTGTTAGTGACCACACCTCTCCAACTCCCATCAGTCTGTCACACGTATTAGGGTGTGTATGCATGTGTGTGTGTGTTCGAGAAAGGTGTGTGTGCCTGTGTGTGCGTGTCTAAAATAAAAGACCTGTGTGTAAGCGTGACTCCACAGGTGCTAAAATAAACTGCTGCTACAAACTGCACTGGCTGGTTGGGGTGTGTGCACAAAATTACACACACACACTCTTTCACACACGAGATGGGTCTTTATATGTGTGTAATATATAACTGGGATGTGACCTGACACAGCAGTGATATTCTTCTTCAAAACACAGTCACACCTTTAACCGTCACCAGGGAGACGCACAACACACAAACACACGTAGGAACAAGGTGACATTGTGTCTGATGACCATCTTATCAAAGCTGTATGTTACACACACACACACATCACACCCACTGGAAAACTTCAACTCTTCTCACACACACACACACACACATACACACACACATATACTAGGTAAAGATAGCTAAACAGACCAAAAGTGTGTGTGTGAGTGTCAGTGTGTATGTGTGTGTGTATTTAAGTGGGTGTGTGATGGTTGTGTGTGTGTGTGTGTCTGTCTGTGTGTGTGTGTGTCTAAGTATGGATGTGTGTATAGAAGTAATGGTTAACACACACACACACACACACACACACACACACAGCAAATGTTTCAGTGGTTATTGCACTCCATAGACAGCTAAGACGCATGCATGTTGGAGGGGATGGGGGCTGGTCATGGATGGATGGATGGGGGTGTTACAGGCGAGAAGCATCAACCAACCCTAGTGCAGCATGTCCATCAGCACAGGCAGCGTGTGTGTGACAGTACGCGTGCATGTGTGTGTGTGTGTGTGTGTGTGTGTGTGTGTGTGTGTGTGTGTGTGTGTGTGTGTGTGTGTGTGACAGTACAAGTGTGTGTGTGTACGTGTGTGTGACAGTACAAATGTGTGTGTGTGTCTGGTGTGTTCCACCACCTAACCAAGCTGGTGGTCAGGAATGCAGTCCCTATGGTGACATGACATGACGCGCCCCAAACAAACACAGGGGGGGAAGGGGGGGGATGGAGGGATGAGTGGAGGGATGAGTGGAGGGGTGGAGATGGACAGCATGCCATTCTTTACCTTCAGCACTCCCACACAAGAACAAGAACACACCAGAGAGCTACAGTCAGCCTGTTCACACACAACACAGAAGAGAGAGAGAGAGAGAGAGAGAGAGGGAAAGAGGGAAAGGAGAAGAAGAGGAGAGGAGAAGAGGAGAGAGAGAAACCTTAAGAAGTGTTCAGGAGCACTCCTCTTGTCCTCTTCTAGAGAGACACACACAGAGGACAGAGGAGAGGGGGAGAGATTCCTTTGGGTTGTGTGTGCATGTAGATGTGTGTGTGTGTGTGTGTCAGTGTGTGTATGTGTGAACCTGAATTAATCCCACAATACGCAAACAAGCTTCAACCATTCTCTTCCATTAATTCACTAATCACCCTGGCTCGATTGCTGTGTGCTAGCTATGTGTTCAGTACATGCTATGTAGCATAACTATATATCTATGTGTTCCCTACATGCTATACAGTACAACTATATTGCTATGTGGTAACTACATGCCATGTAGCATAACTATATTGCTAGGTGGTAACTACATGTTATGTAGCATAACTATATTGCTAGGTGATAACTACATGCTATCACTCTGCAGCAACTGCTATTTCAGGTAATGCATGAAATCATCTTGCTGAAGTTGCTATATGCTAACAAGAGAATCATCTCGGTTGGGTTGCTATTAGGGGTGCAACGGATCAGTGTGTCCACGGTTCGGTTCGGTCCACGATTTGTGGGCCACGGTTTCGGATACGGTTCGGATGCAGCAGGGTTTTCCAAACTGTGGTGTGTGCAAAGTGAAAAGAGCAAGGGCAGATACATGTGTTTTTACTACAGTGTTAATAAACATTAAATAATTCGATTAGTGCTGTGCTCAAACACGTTCACTATAGTAAATAAAATACTATACTGGAAGGGTCATACATCCGCCATGACTCACGCACCCCCTTCTGGCAGGCTGTACACCCCACAGTTGGGAAAATATATCCCAGTATATCAGTTAAATTGTCTGTGCTCTAACAAACAGTAGGTTCTTTGCTCTATCTATTTGAAAACATGGTGCACCATTAAGTATAAAAATTTGAAATACAAGGCACTGATGAAATCAAAAGAGTTTTATTATAAACGCGGAACACTTGAAATATGGATCCGTAATGCGTTTATGTCTGTCTGAATTGACCGAGTACTGCTGTTGGAAGGCTGTTGCAATAGTTGTCTGTATTTTGGTTGAAGAGGAAGTATCTTTACGTTTTGCTCCGCTTATACTGTATTTATAGTCGGGTGGTTGCGGCGTAAGTGTGCTGCCATGTTTGAAGTGGAGCCTGATGAATACAAGAATGATGCGGAGCAGTGTTTGCAGACCATGCGTTGCTTGTTTACCGTCTTGTTTCCTTGGTCATCATATTCTACGCTGAAACCAAAATGTTCCCACACCGCAGATTTCAGAGACGATGGTGCCTCTTCAAACTTGGGTCTCGTGTCTTCTCCTACACTTACCATGTTTTCTGCGCTCAAAAGTTTGTCTCGCATACACGTGTCTCTTCCCCAGCGTCTGTGTCGGAGCGCTGATAGGTTGAAGGCAAGCTCGGGAAAATTCTCATTGGCTCTTGCGTCTTTGAAGGCGGTACTGAAGAGAAACCATTCCCCCGGGTCCTAAACACCCTTGCGCGTCGTACGCTACACAGAATGCATAAGCAATGACTTTCTATTAAAGGAGAACTTCGGTGTAAAATGAAAATTTGCCTGTTAAAACATCATCCCGAGTTGGTATGTGTACCGAGGAGCAAAAATTATTCAGCCCGCTGCATTCAGAGTTAAACTATTTTTTATCGTTTGCCCCAGAAGGCTAACAATGGAAGTGGTAGGTGCCCTTAGACGAAACACGACGACAAAGCTATTTTTAAACCATTAAAACAGCTCGAAGAAACTCCACACTCTATCGGTAGTACAACAAAGGCCCTGACATTAAAAACGAGGCACTGAGAACTTTGTAAGTGTACACAACGTCTATTAATAAAACAGGTTTGATAGGCAGTACCTTGCTGTAGTTTCTCGTCGCCGCTATGTTGGACGTCCACACTAGCCGAATGTCGAACACGGACCAGCGGTCAGAATAGGAGGAGAAGTAGTGCAATTTAATTCCGTGAAACTGGAGGGATTTCATCTGTTGGTGACAATATCCAGTCATTGTGCCCATTTAACAGAGCCATGGTCCCAGCAACGGCACCTAATCCACCAAAAAGGCTACATCTGAAGAGAGGTGCCATTCGGAAACCTGTGCGACTTGGTGGAGATGTATGTCCAACAAGAAAGTCAAGAGAGAGCTGCAGCCATAGCGACAACAAAAGGTATAATCGGGAGATATTTCACAGGTTACCCATGCGTGATAAGGACACTTTGCAGCAGAAGCTGGTCTTCCAAATCGTGTTATCCCTGTTCACGTGCACAGCACGACTTCCGTCAACAACAGCACGCGAGACTCAGTCCTAAGTGAAACGACACTTGAATGGGCCTCTTCAGTCTCTTGTACAAAATGGCAGGATATCGTCACCAACAAGTCGTTGCAAATGGACTTTTGCCATGGCTGCAGCTCTCTCTTGACTTTCTTGTTGGACATACATCTCCACCAGATCTCTTCACGACGATTTGCAAGACCAGTTACTGCTGCAAAGTGTCCTTATCAAGCATGGGTAACCTGTGAAATATCTCCCGATTGTTGTCGCCATGGCTGCAGCTCTCTCTTGACTTTCTTGTTGGACATACATCTCCACCAAGTCGCACAGGTTTCCGAATGGCACCTCTCTTCAGATGTAGCCTTTTTTGTGGGTTAGGTGCCGTTGCTGGGACAATGTAATCATCTTGGTTGAAATGCAGGCTACAGACACGATAATCTTTCTGTTTCAGCCTGTGGACGCGTCTTCACGACGATTTGCAAGACCAGTTACTGCTGCAAAGTGTCCTTATCACGCATGGGTAACCTGTGAAATATCTCCCGATTGTTGTCGCCATGGCTGCAGCTCTCTCTTGACTTTGTTGTTGGACATACATCTCCACCAAGTCGCACAGGTTTCCGAATGGCACCTCTCTTCAGATGTAGCCTTTTTGGTGGATTAGGTGCCGTTGCTGGGACCATGGCTCTGTTAAATGGGCACAATGACTGGATATTGTCACCAACAGATGAAATCCCTCCCGTTTCACGGAATTAAATTGCACTACTTCTCCTCCTATTCTGACCGCTGGTCCGTGTTCGACAATCGGCTAGTGTGGACGTCCAACATGGCGGCGACGAGAAACTACAGCAAGGTACTGCCTATCAAACCTGTTTTATTAATAGACGTTGTGTACACTTACAAAGTTCTCAGTGCCTCGTTTTTAATGCCAGGGCCTTTGTTGTACTACCGATAGAGTGTGGAGTTTCTTCGAGCTGTTTTAATGGTTTAAAAATAGCTTTGTCGTCGTGCTTCGTCTAAGGGCACCTACCACTTCCATTGTTAGCCTTCTGGGGCAAACGATAATAAATAGTTTAACTCTGAATGCAGCGGGCTGAATAATTTTTGCTCCTCGGTACACATACCAACTCGGGATGATGTTTTAACAGGCAAATTTTCATTTTACACCGAAGTTCTCCTTTAAACAAGCAAGTTTAATATCTCGCGTATCCGAAATCCGATCCGATCTACAGAATGAACCGAACCGTGCTAAACGAACCGAACGGATTCGAATACAATCCGAAACCGTAGCACCCCTAGTTGCTATATGAGAACACGTTAATCAGTCTTGTTGTGTTGCTATGTGCTAACAGTCATCCTAGTGGAGATGCTATGCTAATCCAGCTAACCTTCAGCTAAATGCACCATGAAGCCACACATGCAGGAAAGGCTGCCACCTGGAACCATGTTACCTGCTGCCTCGTTACCTGGAACCATGCTAGCTGAAACCATGCTAGCTGGAACCTGGTATCTAGAAGCATGTTAGCTGGTACCAGCTACTACTATACTATAGTGCAGTCAGTAGTCTAACTAGTCAGTAGTGAAACCAGTCAGTAGTCTAACTAGTAAGTGGTTTAGCCAGTCAGTACTGAAACAAGTCAGCTGCTTAACCAATCAGTAGTGTTGTCGGTTGTTTAACCAGTCAGTAGTTTAATAGGTCGGTTGTTTAACCTGTGCTAGTTTAATGTGTGTTAGCTTGACGAGCGCTAGTTCAACCTGGGTCAGCCATATGTTATTACATTATTATTATTACATTACACTTAGCTGACACTCTTATCCAGAGCGACTTACAGTTATTTACAGGGTTTTAGTTACAGGGTTTTAGGTACAGCGCAGTGTGAGGATATATGCCTTGCATTTCAGTCATGGGTAGGGCAGGATTAGAACCTGTGACTCTCCAATCCCAAGACCAACTCTCTAACCACTTGACCACAGCTGCCCATATGCCCAGACTGGTGTAGGGAAAGCTGATATCAGGTAAAACACTGCCCAACTGTACACTACTAAGACTGGCCATCCATTCGTGATGTCTAGACACCCAGACCAGTGCAGTTCTGAGGACTGATGTGTGGGGCAGAGGTTGCCTAGCGGTTAAGGTATCGGACCTGTGACAGCAGGATTGCAGTGTCGAATCCCGGGTGGCCAGCAGTGCCACTGAGGTACCCTGAGCATGGTACCATCCCTGGGAGCCATTGTCATGGCTGCCCCTGCTCACGTGTGTGATGGGTTAAATGCAAAGGTTAAATTTCATTGCAGAGGTTGAACTTTGTTGTGTGCGCTGTGATGTGCCGTGTGATCACAATGACCAATGGCACTGACTATCTAGACAGCTCTAAGACCTGACTGCAACAGTGATGGTGGTCTTTAATAAATAACTGTGTGTGTATGTGTGTGTGTGATGGCAGTCCTTAATAAATAAGAATGTGTGTGTGTGTGTGTGTGCGTGTGTGCGCGCGTGTGTTATGGCAGTCTTTAGTAAATAACAGTGTGTATGTGTGCGTGTGTGATGGCAGTGTTTGATAACATTCTGTGTTCACAGTGGTGATGGCCCAGACATGCCTGTCTTTTGACAACACGCCCAACATCAGCAGAGAGAATCACACAGCCTGTGTGTTGAAAAACCTGCATGTGCAAAAGTAGTGTGTGTGTGTGTAATGTGCTGCCTGCCTGCCTGCCTGCCTTGCCTGCCTTGCCTGCCTTGCCTGCCCTGCCCTGCCTGCCTTGCCTGCCTGGCCTTCCTGCCCTGCCTGCTCTGAGTCCTGGGCTTTTGAGGGTAGGTGACGGTGTAAGGACTGGACCTTGTGACCATGGTGTGCGTGTGTGTGTGTTTATGTGTGTGTGTGTGTGCATGTGTTTGCTTTCATATGTGTGTATGTGTGTGTGTGTGTAGTGTGTGATGTGTGTGCGTGCAGTGTAGTGTGTGTGTGTGTGTGTGTAGAGCGGCCCTGACATCAGCCCTGTCAGGTGAGTGTGTGTGTGTGGTGTGTGTGTATGTCTATGCGTTGTGTGTGTAGAAGGGTCCTGACATCAGGTCTATCATGTGAGTGTGAGGATGAGACGCCTGATGTCCCACAGGCACGCCAACGTTCCACACCAGCCAAAGCTACATCCCTCCCTCTCTCCCTCTTTTTCTCTCTACATAACTCTCTCTCTCTCTCTCTCTCTACATCTCTCCCTCTCTCTCTCTCTTACTACGTCTCCCCCAGCCCTGAAATGGCAAGTCAGATGCTATAAGCAAAAGAGTGATCAGTGTGTGTGTGTGTGTGTGTGGACGCCAAAATGATTAACACCTACACTAGAGCCAGAACACTCTCAACCCAACATCATGCGTCAGGCAACACACACACACACACACACACACACACACACACACACACACACGTGCTGTCATACAGAACATTCTGCCCTTTCTCTCAAACACACACACTAGGTTGTGAACTGAGTCTGTGGGGAAATAATGTCACCATCAGTGTTTTTACAGAACACGTTCCTCCACCTAAACGCTACTGTGAGTGTGTGTGTGTGTGTGTGTGTGTGTGTGTGTGTGTGTGTGTGTGTGCGCGGCCACATTCCCCAGATGTTTTTCCAGTAGCTCCTGCATGTTGCACATTCCTGCTGGGGGAGCAACCCCACTGACAGCAGTGTGTGTATAGGTGTGTGTGTTTGTATGTGTGTGTGTGTGCGTGCGAGCGAGCGTGTGAGAGTTTATGTGCGTGCGTGTATGACACTCACCTTTAGCTTCTTGTTGAGTTTACAGCAGTATCGGTAGAGCATGGCCAAGTTCAGGGGCCCAAAATCTGCATAGAAGCTGAGAGAGCAGCCAGAAAAGTCACCAACAGGAAGTGTTTTCTGTGGGCATTACTACTTTCTGTTCCTGTGTACATTGCTACTTCCTGTTCTTATTACTACTTCCTGTTCCTGTGCGCATTCCCATTTCCTGCTCTACACACAGGTGGACACATAGACATCCTATACATGTATAACATATATGTATAGGATGTCTATGGGTGGACACACCAGCTTTAGGAAACACAAGTCCCCGATGTACAACTCCTGCATTACATACACAGGTGATGCCAATAATTAGCTCATCTACCCGTCTGATGACCTTAACACAGGTGATTTAATTAATTAGATCCTCTACCTGTCTGATGACCCTAACAGGTGACGTCACCAATTAGTTCATCTCCCTGTCTGAACAGTTGTGCTAATTAGTATCAGCTGGTTGGCTGAGCTGACTGGAACTAATATGGGAAGGGAACTTGTGCTTTTTTGAAGGCGCTGAGTATGGGAGATGACCATCCCAGACAAAGTGAGCGCGGATGGTGACGTTTGCCAGTGGTTACATAATCAGGGGGGAGACCCAGCGCGTACAACGACGGGGTTGTTAATCAGACTGAAATGCTAAAGCGACTGCTTAAGTGTCCAGGGAAGCCGCCAAAGCGCGCGGCTCATAAGGCAGCTACTTGCTACGACTGCACGAGACAGCTACAGGCAGCGTTGAGGGCGCGCGCGCACAGACTGAAGAGAAGAAACACAACTTACTTTTCGTACACAAACTCGTCATCCGTGCTGAAGTAGTGGGTGTTCGCTGTGCTTTTGGGCTTGCTCCTCAGCGTAGCGAAGTACAGGCGGTCTGTGGAGGAACACAGTTTGGGAGAACAGCTCAACAACAGCATTCAAAGAGAGTCAAAGAGTTTGGGGTCTTTAAAGAGAGGATCGGGGGATTCATTGCGTATTTTCCGCAAATAGGAAACTCTGATTACAGTACACACTATATGTCACAAATCTGTCCTAGCTGGCCCTCGACTGTATGAACACAGCTTTAAACTGATTAAACACGCCAAGAGCCATGGCGAGTGCTCATTGCAAGTAGAGCTAAGACAGAGCAGTCTTGGATGTCAAAGCAGTAAGATGGTTAAATCAGCCACAACACCCCCTCCCCTTCAACCCCTCCGCCATCAACTTCCCCTTACTTCTGATGAACTCCGATGCTCCTTTTAAATCACCGTCCTCTTCCATCTTAAACAAATTTGTAAGGATCGCTGAGTGTTTCAGGTGGTCGAGTGTCATCGATAAAAATGTGGCTACCCAAACTGGGCGAATATTTATGTGATGACTAAAAAATACAATACAAAACTCTTCGGTGAGGCACTGCGGACTAGTTATTCCAGAGTCAGCGGTATCGTCGTGAAACCAGGTTCAGAAATATGAAACTTGGCTGAAATTCTGTATAAAACACAAGCAAAGTTTGGAAAGTGCATCCTCGTCCTTCTTTCGGGGGGACTTAAAACAAGCTAGCCATCAAGTTCGCTATGCTCGCTACACAACATCCAGCAAATGTAGCAAACTCCAGCCGCACGCTACATCTGCCAGCCGCCTGCAGGAAGAATCCCTGTTACGTCACTCGAGGAGACCGACTGCGCCTCCATGTCCCGACAAAAAAAGTCCAAAAACTGCTGGCAGAAATCTCCACCGCCAATGTGTCCAACCACGCAGATTTCGACAGGCAGCGCAAACTACTGGTGCTTCCGAAAAGCTAGCAGATTTGAGCTCCTCTTCCCTCCCCTCTCTCCTCGGCTGCGCAGTCCCTAGCGAGGCGAAGGGCTCTTTCCTGCCATGGTTGCGGACAGTCAAGAAACATCTTAAAGGCACATCACATGGTAACCGCCAGCCCAATGGCAGCACAAACGGACGTTGCTAAGGATTGCTCTCGCCCACCAATCACAGGCCCGTACGAGGCTGCCCCTGACGAAGTAAACTTGGAAAGGAATGTTGTGCCGCGTGTTTGTAGTTACGCGCCGAGCTTCCAGATTCAGTTTTGTTATGCCGTATGCTTATGCCAGTTTATACAAACACACTTTAATGCTGCTGGTGATCACAACATTAAAACAGTTAGGCCTATAGTAAATCGAACAAAGACAGTAAACATCAAAAATTAGTATCTTTTTTTTTGTAATTATAGTAAAACAACCAATTATCATTTCATAACTGAGGAAAGGGTAGGGGAGACCGGGGTTGGTTGTCACATTTTTTGCTTTCATTTGAATCCCTCAAAAACGGTGTTAATAGATTCCCTTTCAATGTATAATGTAAGCTTAAAGTGTCAGGTAGGACTGGAGGGTCGTATATCGCCTTAAATTCATTGTGTTCAAAAGATATGGGCTGCTAAATAGACATTGACAGCTTGTGACAACCAACCCCATCGCGGGGTTGGTGGTCACACACTATAGGGTTGGTTGTCACAATGTTTTTTCAATGGGAAGGAGGGGAAATGATAACAGATTTTTTTTGAAAATTATGCAAAAAAGTGAAGTGAAATTTAATCAGAATATAAGTATAACACACAGGCATCGGGAATATTGACATTGGAAACATTGACAAAAAACATAGACTTGCTGAATACATACTATTTTATAACATATTATTTAAATATACATATTGTGCACCAAAAGACAGATTAGAACAATTAAGTGGGCCTATTGTTACTATTTAGATTTGTGTGTGTATGTGTGCGTGTGGGTGTGTGTCAGAGAGTGAATACATATATGGCCATATATTACACTTTTGTATGGGAGACAATATGAAAACCAACCCCAAACAGAGTGTGACAACCATCCCCAACTGACCTTGTATGCTAGTAGTGACGCTAGCAGCCACAAGTTGAAGCATAACTAAGAAAAAATATATTGAAAATATAGCTCTGTCTTTATACTTTTTAATGGTAATAGTTTTATTAAAGTCAACCCATTAGTTACAAAACTAGAAAAGAAAACTTAAAGGTGTACTTCCACGAGAAACTGTTTAGTACTTGCTCTTTTGAAATATGATAGTTGTATGCATGCTGCATATCAAATGTTTTTCTATCCCCGTTTTCTATATCAGTCAAAAGAAGACAATAGGCGGAAAAACGACCCAATGCGAAAAGGGCCTTGGGCGTGACATAGACGTGGAAATACATATAAGAGAAACTGACCGAATGGGCTTTAAATAATGTTAGCCTGTTTGACTGACTCGCATAAGATTAGCAGGCTAGTTGAATGACTGAACTGCATTTAGCCGGGCACTTGCACTGTTTTGTCATGCAAATATTACCTAACTACCTAACTACTACTATAGGGAGGGAAAGTAATCTCATCGCCCCCTGCTGGTTGCGTTCCTCACCTCTATCGAAATGAATGGGATTTTTTATTCAAAAAATTACATTTCGGCTCACACTCCAAAGTTAAGATAGTGGCTTTCATATGATAAGCATGCTGGGCAGTTCTATCGATTCAGGTGGTCATACTTTATTTTTTTCACTAATCTGAATTGTTTTTAATGTTAATTAAAAAGCCGATAAAGGACTACACTGAACGATAGGCGCGTGTATGACGTCACCGCAAAATCTGGCGCCTGCCCAAATCTAACAGTTAGCTGCCGGCGAGAGAAGTAAGTGAAATCCAACGATTGTGTACATGAAACTCATCTGATTATAAGAATCCACAACCGTAGCTTTATGGAATCTTTATGAAATGTGAAAACTGGCATTCATTTGTTTCTCCGTGGTTGCAATCAGTTACGAATTACAGCATGGTGAATTTGTGTTTACTGACGTAACGGGAGCGACTCAAAGTTGTAGTCCGTTTATGACAAGTTAGGCACAATTTAGATTTTTTAAAATAGGACGAAATTTCACACAATACTTTCACAGTTAGTAGATAATCCCCATATATAGCCTGAAAAATATGTCTGGTGCACAAGTTCCGTGTCATACCTTTGTGGGATTTTTTTAAAAATCGGTCTATGGGATTTTTCATAGGATCGCTCTGGGGATAGGAACGCCACCGCTAGGATCGCTGTGTTCCACTTTCCCTCCCTATATAGTATCAGGGCCATCTAATGACCATTAGTGCAGGAGGGGTGTTCTAAAAAGCAGGTTTAGTCACTTCGCTGGGTACCGTAAAATACCAAATAATAGCCGAGTTCCAATTAACCACCGGGTTCCCTTTAAATGCCGGGTGCAGGTGTATATTTTGATAAATAAAGGCCGGTTCCAAATAAATGCTGGGTGTAATTTATATATATAAAAAAAACCAAAACAAAGTGAAGGAAAAAGACGTGACCACTGATGCTACACGTTTTTCTTCTTTACCTGTTTTGTGTAGTTTTCATGTAGCCATATTGTGCGTTCTTTCAGTAAGTCTTTGATCACTACACAATCAGGGGAGATATGTCTGAGGATGATAATTCATCCAGGTCATGTTATCAAAAGAGTGAAGTTGTAAGCCACCATTTGCAATAACCTTTCATTAACATAGCAATGTTACCAGAGGTGCAGGGAAAGGGCTACCGGCATTCCGAAGTAACAATTGTTTGTCAAACTCACGTGTCGTAATCATAGTCGTAATCATTACCCTCTTTCATCTGTTTAAAGCAAATCTACTAGCAGAGAAACACCATTTTACACACTGGTCGTTTTAAACATCTCAGTTTATTGGTTTTTAGCATTTTAAAGGCGCAAACGTAGTTCTGTTATGCAAACTCTCCGAACGTCCCGATTTCCCTGCGGAACCGAGGGACTGTACCACAGGCTGGATATGGGGGAGTTTCGCAGGTTTAATGGGATGAACTATTATGTAAGGGATGTTTTAATGGTGAAAGGGAAACAGGTGTTTTATTATGCACATAAGGCTTTTTGCTTAATGAAAATTATTTTGAATTATTGTGTATTTTGTATTTGTTTCTATCAATTATTATTTTTGTGATCACAATGTTGATATTTAGTTAATTAAAAAAATAACGTTTCAGTAATAGTGATCAAAAGAATTTGAGTACCATATTTTCCCAGTTTTGCTGAGCAAGATTTTTGTGAGGAACAAATTGTGTCCCCTCTAATCCCCCTGTTCTAATTATTGCTTCGTGTGTGTGAGTGTGTGTTCCCTGCAGGTGTGCTAATGAGGTGGGTGGAGTCAATCAGCCGATTGGAGCACCGGTGCCACGCTTTAAAAACTGTTACTCCACTCCTGCAGCACACAACACACACACACACACACACCCTTTAAGAGTGCTGTTGTTGCAGCAGGTTAGGACAGGAGCTCTGCTGGTAGTTTGGTTAATTTGTGTGACTGTGCTGTCTGCGTTGAGACTGTGCTAGTTGATTGGTGTGACTCTGAGCTGTCTGTGTTGGAGACTGTGCTATTTGACTGGTGTGACTCTAAGCTGTCTGCGTTGAGACTCTTGGCTTCTGCTTTGGAAACTTTGGCCCTTTGGCCAACGGTGCAGGATTCATTTCACTATTTACAATTTGGAATTGGTGCAATAAACATACACACACACACACACACACATGCATACATACACGCAAATGTACACAAATGCACACACACACTAATACACACACACACACACACACACACAGGTGCAGGGCTACAGGGAAAGGTCTGCACCAGGTTATTTATTGACCTGTACAGGTGTGTGTGTGTATGTGTGTGCATGTGTGTCTGTGTGTGTGTGTTTGTGGGTGTGTATGATTTATTTACCTGTACAGGTGAGTGTGTGTGTTCTAGACAACATAATGACGGACATTGGGCAGTCTGTCAGCTGACAGTATTGTGTGTGTGTGTGTGTGTGTGCTAGAGATAGAGACAGAGAGATATATTTATTATGAGATTTCTGTTCTTATCAGCAGAGACTGTTTTTGTCAATAAAATCTTATCTTATCTAGAGAAACACATACACACATGCACACACCGTGTATGATGATGAACTGTTCTGATTTTTTCCAAAAATAGAGAGAAACACACACACACACAGACATGCACACACACACACAGAGACAGACACAGACACACACACAAAGGTGGCACACCTGCGATGAGTGAGATCCAGACCACACACACACAGACAGACACAAAGACACACACACACAGAGGTGGCGCACCTGCGATGAGTGAGATCCAGACCTTGTGTGTGGTGGTTGGGGGCGGACTCCTCTGAACCGTCCAGGCCTCCGAGTCTGTCATGCCAGCATTGGGGGGCGTGGCTGTGTGTGTGTGTGTGTGTGTGTGTGTGTGTGTGTGTGTGTCTCTGTGTGTGTGTGTATGTGTGTGAGTGTGTGTATATGTGTGTGATGTTGTTGTTACGGCCTCTGCTTCAGACAAGGTAGAATCCTCAAGATCAGCACTCGCTCCAGAACACAAGAAACACAGATTCCTCTTCTAACAGAATACAAAACACACACAGGTTCCTCCTTAAACAGAACTTTAGAAAACAGAAATCCACAGAACGGGTTCCTCTCCAAACAAAACTCCAGAACACAGCTTCTTCAAATAGAGCTCCAGAACACGGGTTCTTCTACCAAAACTCCAGAACATGGGTTGCTCTAACAGAACTCCAGAGGATGGGTTCCTCTAACAGAACTCCAGAGGACGGGTTCCTCTAACAGAACTCCCATAGCACACACACGTTCTTCTTCAGACAGACCTCCAGAAGACGGCTTGTTGTTTGAGCAGCACAGCTGCACACAGGAACTCAACACCTGTCCCAGCACGCGCATGACTACCCGATCCACCTACACCACACACACACACACACACACACACACACGGGTGCGCACGCCACTGCACACACACATCAAAAACACACACCTGTCCCAGCGCATGTCTGACTACCTGATCCACCTGCACACGTGAACTATGTCTCACGCACACACACATTCACACACACACGGCACTGCACACACATGCCACTGCACACACACGCCACTGCACACACACACCAAACACACACACCTGTATTAGCACGCGCCTGAATACCCGATCTGCCTGCACACATGAACACACACACACACACCGCATCCACTACAGACACACACCAAACACACACTACTGGTGCTGCTGTGTCCTTACATTGTGTGTGTGTGTGTGTGGTGTGTGTGTGTATATGTGTGCTTGTGTGTGTGTGTGTGAGAGAGAGAGCGTGTGTGTATGTGTGTGTATTTGTGTGTGTGTGAAAGTAAGACCCTTCGGTGGGTGTGGAAATGCCAGCACATAATGCTGTTGTTGACATGGGAATGAGTGTGTGTGTGTGCACAGTGTGTGTGCCTGTGTGGTGATGTTGTGTCTGTATGCACTGTGTTAGTGTGTGTGTTGTTGCTGTGGTGTGTATGGATTGTGTTTGTGTGTGCGGTGTTGTTGTTGGGTGTGTACAGAGCGTGTGTGTGTGGTGTTGTTGTGTGTGTGTGTGTTTTGTTGCTGTGCTATGTATGGATTGTGTGTGGTGTTGTGCTGTGTGTATATACAGACATATTTTGTGTGTGGTGGTATTGTGGTGTGTGTATAGTGTATGTGTGTGTGTGCGTAAGTCTGTGTGGATGGTGTTGTTGTGGTGTGTGTACTGTACAGTGTGTGTGTGTGTGTGTGTGTGTGTGTGTGTGTGTTTGTGTGTGTGTGTGGTGTTGTGGTGTGTGTGTGTGTGTCATGTGACCCTCTCAGGTGTCCCCACCTTCTTCTCGCCTTTCAGTTCACAAGACGCACCGGAGTCAGTTTCACTCTACTAGGGTTACACACACACACACACACACATGCGGACACACAAACCACTGCACGCACGCAGATGCACACACATACACTCATACACACACACACACTAACCACTGCACGCACACACACACACACACATACATACACACACACACACACACACACAGTCACATACACACCACAACAACACCTAGAATGCAAAACTATACCCACTAAACCCATCTCTAACCATAACCAGTATCAGTACAGTAATGTTTTGGACCCTGTCCTTTATTAGTAACAACAAAATAACCCAGAAAAACACTCTTAGATTAGAACACAATTCCCCACAAGTCACCCTGTAGCAACTCAAAATGTGATAACTGCCCATAGCATAATAATTTAGCCCATGTTAAATGTAATAAAGCCAATAACATAATAACTTGCCAGTAGTGTAATAACATGTGTCAGCCAATAATGTAAGAAGATTTTGCAGATAACATAATAGGTTATTCCATTATTGGCTGATTATTATGTTATTGGCTTTCTAGTAAAAAATCCTTTAGCCATGTAATAACTGGATCTGATTGTCTAATAAGATCTGTTTGACTTTATTCTTACTTCCTGGGTAAATGTCTGCCTCTTACAGACACCTGACAAAACCTACTGCCTGCTTACAACAGACCCAAACTTACACACACTCTTCCACACACACAGATCCCGCTTTGACTGGTGCATTATGTATCCGTGTCACTGCATAGATCCTGCTTTGACTGGTGCATTATATATCAGTGTCACTGCATAGATCCTCTTTGACTGGGGCGTTATATATCAGTGTCACTGCATAGATCCTGCTTTGACTGGGGCATTATATATCAGTGTCACTGCATAGATCCCAATTTGACTTTACGTTTTACGTTTACGTTTTTTTAAGTTTTTTAAAAGACTGTCTTTTACACAACTAAGGAGAAAAAATAAAAGTTTTCCATTGTAGGTGAAATGACAATGCTGCAAGCATGAACTGGTCAAATTGTGAATACACTTACGAACGGTAAAGTGGGACATGTCATACTGTTAAAGTGGGACACTGTATTTTGCAATAAACAACACATTGTGGCATAGATATAAAAGAAATATGTATTATTTGTGTATTAATTAATACAATTTCTGTCATTCATACAATTTACTAAAACATAGGAAAGATTTTATAATGTAATAAACAGGACAATTTCACAAAATGTAATATAGGCCTATAATATAGATGTAATGTATTTTAAATGTGGGATTTAAAAGTAGGCCTACATTTTATAGGCTACATTTTATATATTTTAAAACATTTAATTTTAAAACTGCCCACTTATTTGATCACTTATTTCTCCTCTCCAAAAAGACAGTCTGTACAATTGAAACATGAATCATCATGATGCCATTCTCCCCTGCACAAGTTTCATGGAACCACCCATGGATGGAACCATTCTATCTGCTTATGAGATTGACTACTTAACCCTTCAGTGAGTTGTATTTAGGTAGAAACTGAATTGAAATAACTTTATTTACAGAATATGGACAATAATTTGGTTGAATAGAGTTTGTTGAAGATTAATAACATACACTATCTCCCGTACCACCTTAACAATAACACCCTGTCCTACTTCAACAGTATATCACTGGTAAAGTGGGACAGTTGGAAATGTACCCCTACGTAAAATATTTAATCACAAAAAATAATACATTTTTTACTTCCTGCTAACTGAATAAGTCACTTTTCAGATGAAAACATTTTTTTAGAGCTAATATCAATATTTTAGCCTTGGGGCCCTTAACATTTTTTACCACAGGTTGCTATGTATTTTGACTTACCATTAGCCGCATTTGACTTTTTTTTTTCACTATTTCCCTCTGGTTCACTTACTGAGCTGCACCGCTCCTCCCCCTTGCTGTCTTGCTGATCCGTCTCACCTGCACATCCTGTTTGTGACTGTCACGAGTTCATTCAATCATTCTACTCACCTGCTCTCCTCGTTTCACGCTTGTTATCGCTCGTTTAGTTTCCCGGGGTTTTCTCTACTTATACTTACCCCTCTCGCTCTCTCATTGTCAGTCCGTCTGCGAACCACGGTGTACTCCTCGGCAAGCTATTTTGACTCCTGACTTCTCCGCGTCTGTTTGGCTGTTTTTCCTGTGTTTGCTCGTCTCCCGTTTGTTCCTGTTTTTCCCCTGTCTGTCTGTTTACTGCTCCAGTCCTCCGGTACCGACTCCTGCCTACCTGACTTCGCCTGACTCTCCAGCACCTGGTTTCGACCCCTGTCCGTCCCTGGCTCTTCCTGGTTCTCCAGCTCTCTGTTGCCGACTTCTGCCTGCCCGACTCCGCCTGACTCTCCTTGCTCCTGGCATCGACCCCGGTCCGTCCCTGGCGCTCCCTGGCTCTCCTGCTCCTCGTTGCCGACTACTGCCTGCCTGACTCCGCCTGACTTACCTGCCCCTGGCTTCGACCCTGGTATCGACTCCTGATTGCCCTCGACTCTGCTCTGCTCTGCTGCCCTTGGTACACGACTCCTGATTGCCCTCTACTCTGCTCTGCTCTGCTGCCCTTGGTATCGACTCCTGATCGCCCTCGACTCTGCTCTGCTCTGCTGCCCTTGGTACCGACTCCTGATTGCCCTCTACTCTGCTCTGCTGCCCTCGGTACCGACTCCTGATTGCCCTCTACTCTGCTCTGCTCTGCTGTCCTTGGTATCGACTCCTGATTGCCCTCGACTCTGCTCTGTCCTGCTGTCCCTGGTGCCGACTCCTGTTGCCCTCGACTCTGCTCCGCTCATCGGGTCTTGGTCATTGAGCACACCCGCCTTCCCTCCAGTGTGCTCCTACGAGTGGCAGCTGTTACCTGTTTACCCTTTAGGGGGTTTTGACTTTGTCCTTTTCCCCGAACCCTTTAATAAAAGTCAATTTTTGAGGTTACGCATCTGGGTCCGTTGTTTGTCTGTCTGGGTCCCGTGACAAAAACGTTTCCATCCATTTGCAGCTGTTTGCAGTCTGACGCTGAAAATGTTGCATTGTGGTTAGAAATTGTGTCCGACTTGCCCGAAATGTGTGAGGATGTCACAAAAATGCGACCATGACACATGACCCGAAAGCTCGCGGGAGCAAGACAAATCTTATAGACTCTTGCAGTTGCTCCCACACAACTGCAAGTGGCTAGCTAACGCCTCCTTGGTGACGCTGCTTTGCTGTGGTTGGTTAAAAGTTCACCGACGTCTGTGCAGGTGCATTGTCTGGTGCTCCCCCACTCAACTTGTCATCTAAATTGTACGTTATTTTACTCCAATTTGAAGACAAATCTCTTCTCTCTATTTTTACCTTGTTCTGATTGTTTTGATGCGTTTATCTGATGCTGTCAAGCCCGGCCTTATATTTATTTAATTATTAACCTCATTTCTATTTCTTTGTCCATGTTATGGTCTTTGTTTTATGGTTTTGCTGTCTTAGTTTTCATGTTTGTGTTGTGGAGCACTTTGGGGCAACTCGTTTTGTTTCAATGTTAATCTAAAAAATAAGAAAGACTCGACTTGAATTGAACTCTCAGTGCACCCCACTACAACCATAGACTGTAGAGGGCTACAACCCCCGCCCTCCCTCTCCACACATGACTTGTGTGTCGTCTGCTACGGAGATCGGGAAGGCGCGAGCTCAGTCTCGTTTAAGATTTGTGTTCGACTTTATTTTCCGCATTTAATGCTCACCCCTGCTGTGACCAGCAATTCTCGTTGACATATGTAGACAGCCGTAGACAGACGGGCTGGAATCTCGAATACGGCTATTGTTTCTCATCTGACCACGCCCCCTAGCATGACATCACACTCACAATGCTTTTAATAATAAACCCCTTACACCCCAGAGAAAATTGAAAAACCAGTTTTAAACAGTTAAAGTACAAGCTATTAAATAAATTGATGATGAAGCTTAACTGTCCCACTTTACCAGTTGTCCCACTTTACCAATGTTCACCCTATCAGTGTCACTGCATAGATCCCACTTTAGCCGCGTTTCCATTAGGGGAGGTTCTGATGGTAATTCAGGGAGAGGGAAATTTTCAGGGACTGTTGTTTGGTTGGTCCTCTCACCTCGCGTGTCTCCACTACAACAACGTTTTATCGGACCTCTAGTAAACAAAGGGAGACTTCGGTGTCTCAGAGCAGCGAACATGACTGACTGCAGGCTTGCATTCTATGTTGATTTATGGATTAAACCAGATAAATCCTAAAAGTTTGTGGTTAGTGTTCCTATTTATTGTGAGTTTCCAGTCCATTTATGTCTACTATGTTTCATAAGATTAGATGTTCCGAGTGACGTTATGACAAGATTAGCAGGCTAAAGTTAGCCAAGTAAACATGTTTTAAGAAGGTAATTAATTGCCTGAGGAAATTGTTGTGCACCACATAGCAAGTAGTTAAATGCTTTATCGTGGAAACGCCCAAAACAAGCTCTCCTACAACTCTGAGTTTGATAGACTGTACGTTTTCCTCTAACAGGCATATGAAAATACTCCATAGGAAGCGTATTAGTCTGCTAACATGCTGAATTAGTTTGCTAATCTAAAGATAACACGAGTCTGTCTTCAAACTAACCTCTAAGATTAGATAAAATATAGTTACATTGGCAACTGTGTTTGTAATGAACTCTGTTGTGAGAAATTCATTTTGTCTGTTTAGAAAAAATATTTTCGTATGGCATAGTGATTTTTAGATTACCTATGGCTGGTAGTGTTTAACAACAGCCTATCAGCATCGAGTTTACCACAGGCTACAAGCTGAACTTTTTCAGGGCCGAACGGAGTACCTAACCCCTTTAGGTACTCCGTTGGTCCCTGTAAAAGTTCCGGGAGATCGCCCATTTCGGAACTGCCCGATAGTGGAGACACGCGCCAACCGTGAGAAGGCCGAAAAATTACCCGGAACTCACTGTAGTGGAAACGCGCCTTTTGACTGGTGCGTTAAATAGTGTCACTGCATAGATCCCGCTTTGACTGGGGCGTTATATTTCTGACCTTGCACATATTTTTCCACATAGACTCCACATGCATAGATATTGACTGAGCTTAGCAAAATAGAGGTGAGTATGTGTGTTTGTTTAGAACATTTAAATTTTCTATTTGGTGTGCTATGACTGAATGGGCTTTGAATGACTCTAGCCTGTGGCTAGCACAGCCAGGAACCTGTCACTTTCCCCGCTCCATCTTCTCCACCAAACTACAACAGCTTGTAACAGGAGCACTAAAGCATTTTTTTCCACCAAAACTGGCTCACAGGGCATTCATTAATACTAGAGACCACTGCAAGATTAATGAAAAAAATGATGCAATGACACCTTTAAAGATTTTTTTTTTTTTTGCTGGAAGGCTAATAACGTAATAACCAGCCAATAATGTAATAACTTATTGGGCCCTATCATGCTGTGGCGCACTGTGCATTAGCGATATGCGCATGGTGTCATTACTATTCTGTGCCAGCGCATCGTTCTTTTTTTTAGGTAAAAAATCACGTTGTCTAGATAGCAGATGACACTGCGCCGTCACAGGTGTGTCAGTAAAAAGAAGAGGTGTGGTCTGGGACAAAGCATGTGATATAACGAGAGGGATCCCCCTCTTGATGAGTCGTTGTTAGGGGACGATGGCTATCCACTAAAGGCATGGTTATTAACACATACATCAGGCAAACAACAGTGCTTAAAACGTCTTCAAGCTCCAAAAAGATGTCCAATTGCATACGACTACGAATCTGATTATTTACTATGTGCAAAGACATAAACACTGATACATATTTTGCAATAATGCACATTTATTGAGCAATCAGTTTTTTTAATAAACATATACACATTGTTCATAACCAAAAGGAAATTATGTTTTTCACACAAGTAAGTGAAAAAAACAGACCTAAATGTCCCTCCCCGAAGATTAACTGCTCATGCACGAGCAAATCGGTCTTCAAAGAAAAACGCTCCTGATGGGCAACACGCCATCGTAATAGCAACAGGCCATGGACAAAGCGAGGCTGGCTTTTAAAGGGAACGAGAGTATAAACTCTGATTGGTTTATTGCATGTTACGTCCCGAACACACCTATGATTAATTAGGACTTAGGACCAACCCTTTTGTACCATGCGCCAGGCGCAATGTTCACTTCTCCCGTCGTCAAAATAGCATAGAGTAGAGAGGGGGAATAAGCCCCCCTTAAGGAAAATTTAGGTTTTATCCAAGTTGACATGAACCATGTGTTTAGTTTTCAATCACAGTTTTTGACAGCAGTGACATTAACAATAACACCACCATGAAAGTTGCCATAAGTTAATACTTAATTACTTTTTTTAAACAAAAACAAACATTGTGCTAAGGGGGCCTTTTACCCTCCCAGTGGGGTAAAAGGCCCCCTGAGGTGGGGCAATAGGCCCCCTCACTAAAAAAAGCTGTTTGGATAGCAAAAGTGTGAAAAAAAGTCTCATGTGAAAGAAACAAGAAAATATCTCTGAATTAATAAATAGAAAAATTATTTTATTAATAATTATGAATCTGATGATAAACATCAATATGCCAAATCTGATGTGGCTAATCTTAGGCAACTGTTCAAGCTAGCCTACATAGCTAGCTAGGCTAATCTGAGGTAATATTTTTAATATTAGGTTCAATTTACTTGATTTACTCGACCAGGTATGCGAGATGTTACTAATAACTATGTATCTGCTATTCAGAAATGTATGAAACACAGTAATTATTTTAAAGAAAACGATGCCCCCTGGGGGCCATTTACCCCGCCGTCAAGGGGGCGTTTTACCCCACAGACTACTCAGATGTAATCCGGACTGAAGAAACAGCTGGAAAATCAACCTTGTGTCTCTCTTTTATTATCAACTGTTTACAGGTTAGTAAGCTATAGCTCCCCTGTCTGAATACAATGTCGGAGAAGTAATGTGTGTTAGAACATTTATTTTGTGTTGTCTTGAATTGTTAGTAAATAAAACGTGATATTACAGAGTTTGTATTTAGTTTGTATTAGGAGCGGCTGGTTGTCGTTAACGCTCAGCTGCCGTCTCGCGAACCCTTTGACTGTACAATAGCTTAACTGTCAAAACATTATTTTGGGATCCCCAACACCCGGTTTTGACCACTGTTTTCAGTTTTCGGTGACTAAAGAAGTTGACGATTGTAAATAATACTGATACAATGTGATTGTTAACTATAATAAATAAGAGAGTAAAGGTATTAAACTATTGTAACTACCCATAATGAACGTTGCCTAAATGCGATTCAGAAATTAATCAGAAGTTGATGATTGTAAATAATATAGTACTGGCATACGATATAATTGTTATATCTAATGAATAAGAAGGTTAAGATAAACTACTGCACATGAAGAAGTGAATGTGTTCTAAACATAAGGCATGTATCTAGCTCGACACCCTGAGTGTTTTGACAGACAGACTTGATGTGCCAGTGTGTTTTGTCTGTTTTTGTTTTTGTCTCCGGTTGTAGGCTATTTGTAGTCTGGGCAAAGTGGCCACTTATTTTGTGTTTGAATGGGGCATATTGGTGATAGGCCTTATAGTCACAATAGCCTATGTTTTATAGCATATAGAGTATACACATATTTGTAACATGCAGATGTTAACATGCCTATTTATAATATATTATTGTTGTATATTGTATATATTTATTGTTATTTAATAAAGCAGATGTAATCCGGACTGAAGAAACAGCTGGAAAACCAACCTTGTGTCTCTCTTTTATCACCTGTTTACAGATTATCTTTGTTACGCCATCGTCCCACTTCTGGGACCCGTAACAAATAAACTCTGATTGGTTTATTGCATGTTACGCCCCGAACACACCTATGATTAATTAGTACTTAGGACCAACCCTTTTGTACCATGCGCCAGGCGCAATGTTCACAGGCGCAATGTTCACTCCCGTCGTCAAAATAGCATACTGTCGCAGGAACGCCCCCAAAGCAACTTGCGCGACAGACTTTAGACAATGCACATATGATCGTGAAAATAGAGCCCATTATGTTATCGGCAAAATCTTCATACATTATTGGCTCAGAAATGCTATTACATTATTGGCAAGTTATCACGCTACTGGCTTTATTACATTTAAAATGCCCCAAACTATTGCGCTATTGGCATTTATTACGGTTTGGTTTGCTACACATCACTTGTTTGCTTTTCCAGTCTTAGTGGAGAAATGTGTGCCCCATATGTGTAGCTTTACCGGTTACACACACACACACACACACACACAGCGATTTATTATTGGCTATGCTTCTGATCCCCAGACACTGAGAACACAGAGTAAGCACTCTAACGGTGTGTGTGTGTGTGTGTGTGTGCCTGCTCATCATGTTCAACCAGTGGGCTACTTGAGAGTGTGCAAAGTGGTTCGGGCTCCCTGCCACACACACTCACACACACAGAAACACACACCACCTGATACTCTGCACAGGGTGTGACGTCAAGGAAACAACAAAACAGCCCAGTGCAAACAGCAGCATTTGTGTGGCATGATTAAGGATGTGCAAATGGAACTACAATACAGGATGTTACAGGTGTGTGTGTCTGTGTGTGTGTGTACCACCTCAGTTGGTGTGTATACATGTGTGTGAGTCGATGCACTAGGCCTGTGTGTGTGTGTGTGTGTGTGTGTGTGTGTATGTGTGTGTGTGAGCCAGTGCAGTAGGCATGTGTGTGTATGTGAGCGAGTGCAGTAGGCCTGTGTGTGTGTGTGTGAGCCGGTGCAATAGGCCTGTGTGTGTCTGTTGTGGATCTATACATGCGAGTGTGTATGTCAGGGAAGGAGGTCAGGACGCGTGTGTGTTTGTGTGTGTGTCTGTCTGGGCGTGTGTGTGAGCGGGTGCAATAGGCCTGTGTGTGTGTGTGTGGGTCTGTCTTGGATCTATACATGTGAGTGTGTATGTCAGGGGAGGAGGTCAGGACATGCATGTGTGTGTAGCCCGACTAAGGAACAGTCAGGAAGTCTTACAATAGCTCATACACACACACACACACAGACAATATCTCCTTATGCAATCTTTGGCTGCAGCTCCAATGCGTGTCTCAGGCAGAGAGGAACATCTATTTATAGACAAGGGCCTACCTAACACAGCTATGTGTGTGTGTGTGTGTGTGTGTGTGTGTGTGTGACCTCACTGCACTGTACCTCTGAAAGTCATCTTATCAGGCCTGTGTGAGTGCTGAGGGAGTGTGTCCCATGATGGTCTGCCTTCTCTCTCACACACACAAACACACACACGTGTGCTGAGGTCAGGTGGTGAGAGGGCCTCCCTATAGAACCGCAAACAGCAGGAAACTCAATCACCCTCAATGACCCCTCTATACACAAACACACACCAACTAAACGCCACCGACCCCTCTATACACACACACCCCAACCAAACGCCACCGCTCCCTCTATACACACACACACACTAACCAATTGCCACCAACCCCTCTACACACACACCAACCAAACGCTACTGACCCCTCTATACACACACACCAACCAAATGCCACCGACCCCTCTGTACATACAAACACACACACACCCACACCAACCAATCGCTACTCACCCCTCTACCCTCTATACACACACACCAACAAAAAACACCACCAACCCCTCTATACACACACACACCAACCAAACGCCACTGACACCTCTACAGCACAGACTCCACAACAACGTGTGTGCGTGCGTGCAGGGTCTGTGTGCACAGGGAGCTACAGTATGTTCTCTGGAGGAAACGTTTGTGTGTGTGTGTTTTTCCGTATATAAATATATGTGTGTGTCTGTGTGTGTGCAGGCTAACAGTAAGGTGTTGAGAAATGTGTATAATGACAGGCCCACGTGTGTGTGTGTGTGTGTGTGCAGGCTAACAGTAAAGTGTTGAGAAATGTGTGTAATGACAGGCCCATGTGTGTGTGTGTGTGTATGAGAGTGTGTGTGTAACCCCAGAAGTTCCCCATGATGTGTGGGGGTTGTAACTGCAGACTAAACTGTAACGCTGGCGCCCTCTTCTGATGAGTGTGTAACAGTAGATTATCCTGTGTGTGAGGAAGAGATTGCATGTGTGAGTTAGTGTGTGTGTGAGAGAGTTTGTGTTTGAGTTTGTGTGTGTGTGTTCCCTACAGGTGTGCTGACGAGGGTGTTGACTGTGTGTGTGAATGAGTGTGTTCCCTGCAGGTGTGCTGATGAGGTGGTTGGAGTTAATCAGCTGACTGGGTGGCCTCATCCTTTCAGGACTGCACACATACACACACACTACTGCTTTAAAGGCTGCTGCTCCACCACTCGTGGCAGCACACACCAGAAATAAACAAATACACAACCAAAAATGTTTCCAAAATGCTTTCAGTGGTTCATCAGCTTGTAACAGGGTGAACGGCACTTCCAAATTCACTTTGCCCTCCATGGGCTATAACACACACACACAAACGCCCTCCATGAGCTATAACACACACACACACACACACACACACAGAAGGTGCACATCCTATGACCTGTTTGCTATGGAGTGTGTGTGTTTGTGGCCTGCTACTTTGACTAATGTTGTGATCATATAACTGAATCATGCCTGAGCAGCCTTAGCAGCTGCCACGTGTGTCCTTGTGTCATTTAGTTTCAGATGTGAACACAAATAAAGAAATAAAGTTTGTGTGTATGTGTGTGTGCATTTGTGTGTGAGAGAGAGAGAGATTGGAGAATTCAGATCCACAGACACAACAAGGGGGTGGGGCAACAGATGCCTGCGAGGGGGTGTTTGGGGTGTGTGTGTGTATGGTGGAGGGCGGCATTTGTGTGTTTGGTGTGTGTGTGTGGGGGGGGTGGGTGTTTGTGGGGTATAAGTGTGTGTGTTGGGGTTGTGGGGTGACGTCTTCTCTCGAAGAGGGAACAATTACACCCTCACACACACACACAGCCAGCCCTCCTGAACTACACACACACACCCAGCACCCCCAAGCTACACACATACAGCCTTAAGCTACAGCTAGACACACACACACACACTCACACACAGCCCTGCGCTAGTCATCTGCACACGGCTTGGCCCATTCTTCTCCAGCTTTTGTTCTCGCATCTGCTCACTGAGGTTTGGGGGGACTAACTCTCACACGCACACACACATAAGGACCGAAGAGGTCAGAGACTAAACACACACACACAGGGACTGCAGAGGTCAGACACTAAAGCAGCAGTTGCTCATCTTTATTTCTTTGACACATTTTACTCCAAAACAAACACAAATCTGAGCACCAGCCACAGCTCCACATCTACACAACTAAAGCAAATAACAAAATAACTCCCTCAGAAACAAACACAGACACATGTCCATCATAAACAGAGAGAAAGAGAAGGAGGGAGGGACAGAGAGAGGGAGCGAGAAAGAGGGGGGGGGAGACATGTCCATAACAAAAAAGATAAATGTGTCCAGTGAGTCGTGTGGCCGAGTCGTATCTTGTATCTTCTATAAATAATTATAATGCCTTAGCATGTAAACACTGACTCCCCAACGCCCCCTCCCTAAACCCACACCCACCTGTGGAATGAACACTGGTGCCCCCCATCCTAACATAGGGACGGACACACACACACACACACACACACACACCACAGGAGTGTGTGACAAGTGTACTGCTTGAGTCCAATACAAGGGAACTCTGCTAGTTTAACGTACTTGAAGCAGCTTTGGCGTCATCAGCAGCACAGACCACCCTCATGGATGTAGCGCCCTAAGGTAGCACCCTACACTCATTTAGTACACATGGATGTAGGGCCCTAAAGTAGCACCCTACACTCATTTAGTATGCATGGATGTAGGGCCCTGAAGTAGCACCCTACATTCATTTAGTATGTATGGATGTAGCGCCCTACAACTGTAAGTATGCAAGTATGTACTCCACAGGAAGGCCTCGTGCACTACTGTCTGACCACTGCAGCATGCCCTACATCCATGGGGACAGCTGACAGAGACAGCTGACGCACGCACGCAGAGGCGCAGTGGAGCAGAGTGAAGGCTCTTCTTGATTAAAGGATGGGAAGGTGATGTCAGAGGGAAAGAGGACCAAAAGTACCAATGAGAGGTGAGATTAGAGAAGAAGGGGACCAAAAGGACCAATGAGAGGTGAGGTCAGAGGAGAAGACGTCCAAAAAGACCAATGATCGGCGAGGTCAGGGGGACATTAAAGTGTGAGGCTAAACCCTGA
Source organism: Coilia nasus (assembly GCA_027475355.1). NCBI lineage: Eukaryota > Metazoa > Chordata > Actinopteri > Clupeiformes > Engraulidae > Coilia > Coilia nasus. Next base: position 35,279,103 of record CM050212.1, on the reverse strand, counting down.
GACAGAGAGCATTATCGGTAAGGGGGTGGGGGCACAGGTGGTTCAAACTACAACGGCCTTCACTGAGGGTGGGGGGCTCAGGCAGCCGATGGACAACAGTAGTGTGTATGTGTGTATGTGTGTGTGTGTGTGCGCATGTGTGTTCACAGACTGGGGTTCTCCATGCCAGCCCCCTGACACTCGATGATGTGTGTGTCGTTGTTGGCATTCTCATCCTCTGCTTTGCGGATCAGAAACTTGGCCTGGAACACAACACACACAACATCCTCTTTAGAACATCTGCTTTAATAACATCGCCCTAGAACAGGAGTGTGAAATTCAGGCCCGCGGGCGAAATCTGGCCCGCAGTGTAATTATATTTGGCCCGCAAGGAATTATCAAATGTGTACTGGAACTGGCGCGCCAGTATATAGCATTAATACAGCACTAATACTACTAATCCCAGAATGCTTTGTTAGTGCGTTGGCGCGTCAGTAGAATCCTTGGTCCGCCACGCGCCCCCTCTTTTTTCGTTGCTGGGGGAGGGGGACAAGCAATGCCAGTTTGTCAGATGCAGACGCGAGTGTCACAAGAATATGCCTGAGCTGCTGTCTCTTGACACACCAAGTAGTATAGGCATTGTGTTCACCTTCATTAAGGTTCACAGGCCATCAAAATTTTAAATGAGCAAAACCACTTCAAATAAATGCATTTACATAACATAAAGTTCAGAATACATGCCTTAGGGACTGAATTTGCCTGCAATATCCAGATATTGTGGGCTAGCTTTAGTCGATAATATTTAAATTGCAGTTAGTTTGCTAACAGGGACATTAGACATAGCAGGGTAAGATAGCTGACTGGCTGACCTTATTAACTTTTAAACAAGACTGTATGGACATCTTGTATTATGTACATTGACATGAGGGTAAATTTCGTTTACAAGTAGCCTACATTGGTGGCGTTCTGAAGGTTAGCATGCCACAAACAACACTAAATGCGTAGAAATGTCTGGTGGTTCTGTTGGTTAACTGAAAGATTAGCAAAAGCTAATTATATTTCTCAGCTAAAAGATATCTCTTATATAAACCGCATGTTAAGAATTTTATTCTTGTTAGCTTACAAATTCAAAGTTCCAACAGCTCTTTCCTCTGAGAATATATCCAGTTAGCGGAAAACAAAACACCCAGTAGGTTACCAAAACCGAGTGTAGCTGTGACAAGGCATGTTACTGTGGTTGTGTTCCTTGACGTCGATCCTGTTTACATCACGACCGCCCAGTGTGTACCCCTCCAGGGGTTGTTAGTTAGGTTTTATTGTTGGATTTATTTGATACATATGATTTCACATGTTGCTAAAATTGCACTTTTTTTACTATACGATTAAAGGGAGAAGAGCTGAAATGTTAACATTAACAAACTTATTTATCCTACTACTGTTATAAAAATACAAGCTACTCTTATTGCACTTGCTCTGCTTACTTAAGGTTTCATTTTTGTATTCTTCCTGAAAGTGACTTTATTTTGGTGTTAGAGTCATACCCTACATCTGGCTTCAAGTTGCAATACAAATTAATTTCACTTGAACAAATAATAAGTAGAGATTCAAACCTGTATTGAAGGTTTGTTTTGTGTAAATTGTTAATAATTAAGCAATGGGAAAATAACTAATTGAAAAAAGTAATCGTTAATTTAGTCAATTAATCAAAAAAATTATCGCGATATTAATTGTCTAAAAACCTTTGGGACAGCCCTACTGGAGAGAAGGAAAAACATGCACAACTGCGACTTTGTCCCAGGTTTTAGTTTTGGCCCACTGTGATTTTGAGTTTGACACCCCTGCTCTAGAACGTCCACTTTAGAACAGCCTTTTTAGAACATCGCTTTAGAAACATCACTCTAGAACATCCACTTTAGAACCTCCTCTTTAGAACACTGCATTAGAACATCACTTTAGAACTTCCTCTTTAGAACATCGCTTTAGAATGTCTACTTTACAACATCCTCTTTAGGCCCTGTCCACATTAATGCGGATACATATGCAAACGCATAATAATGTATTCGTTTGCACCTCCCGTCCACATTAACACGGCGAATTCGAACACGGCAAACAGAGCTTTTGGAAAACGACCGCTGAAGTGGAGAGATCCGAATACGCCGGCTTGGAATGGAGGATAGAACTTTGAGGTGCACTGGAGTTTGGCGGGACTGGAGTGACGTAACAATCACAACATTTCGGAATTTTTGATAGCAGACATTTCTAAAAACAACAGTGTGGACGGAGATTGTTTTTACTACGGATAAGCGAATTTGTATTTATCCGCATTAATGTGGACATAGCCTTAGAAGAACAGGAGCAGCACCGTTAGAACACTGGCATCAGGACAAGAGAGAAAACAGTGGCATGAGAACTCTGCTGTTAGAAGGCTGGAGCTACAACCAATCTATCACAGCAGCAGATCATTCCTGGCTTAGAAGTATGGCGTGAGTGAGTATGACGTGGCAATGATGAGTATGACGTAACAGGAAGTGTTAGCGTGGTAACAATGAGTATGGTATAACAGGAAGTGTTGGCGTGGTAACAGTGAGTATGGTATAACAGGAAGTGTTGGGGTGGTAACAGTGAGTATGGCGTAAACAGGAAGTGTTGGTGTGGTAACTGAGCTAACCTTGGTGAGCTGCTCGGCTACGTGGATGGCAGTCTGAGTGTGTAGCGTCACAGGACCCGTACGCATACGAGATACGCCCTTCGCCAACGCCATGTACACTATCAGCTGCAGAGAGAGGGAGAGAGAGGGGAGAGAGGGAGAGAGAGAGAGAGACAGAGAGAGGGGGAGAGCAGAAAAAAGGCCAGAGGGGCAGAGAAAGAGAGAGATAGAGAGAGAGAGAAAACGTATTTAGCCCGTTTCAAACATACCAAATAAGAACATTAACACAATAACATTGTCTGACTTACATGAATAGTTTAAACGCACACTATGCACACACACACAATCTTACATACACACACACAAACACGCATACAAATACACACAGACACAAGCACACACGCACGCATACACACACACACGCATACCCCCTCACCTGGTCCTGCAGGAATTCGTCCACACAGCCGTTGTGTCTGATGTTTCTCAGGAGCATCTCAGCTGCCTCGATCCCAACCTTATCCGCATACACACCTACACACACACACAGGTTAATCTGGATAAAAACACATCTCAGCTGCCTCAATACCCAACTTATCCGCATCCACACCTACACGCACACAGGTTAATCGGGATAGAAACACATCTTAGCTGCCTCGATGCCCACTTTATCCGCATACACACCTACACACACACACGTTATTTTGGATAAATCATGCTGCCTTTAGCGAGTCCCTGTCGTGTGTGTATGTGTGTGTGTATGTGTTTAGTGTACAAGTGTGTGTGTGTGTTTAAGAGCGTACAAGTCTGTGTGTGTGTGTGTGTGTGTGTGTGTGTGTGTGTGTGTGTGTGTGTGTGTGTGTGTGTGAGAGAGAGAGAGAGAGAGCGTACAAGTGTGCGTGTTTGACAGCGTACAAGTGTGTGTGTGTGTGCTGGTGAAGCTCCTCTGCTGTTCTGAGGTGCACTCCTGACTAATCTCTCCAGGGCCATGAGTTCACACACACACACTGCACCCTACACACCCCTTCCCCTCCACTGCCACCTGTGCCAGCTGGCCATCACACACACAGACACACACACACACTCCTCCTTACCTTTCTTGCCGAGAGAGGAGCCAGCGAATATGCAGCCAGTGGAGGACTCTGCGATGATGCTGTCAGACAGAAACCAGAGAGTGTCACATACACACACACTACTCTCACACACACTATCCTGGAGCTGTAGACCACACCCCTCATTCCATGACAACGAGTCTCACGCCAATTCACACCTTGACGTCATATCATGTGGGGTGTGGTCTACAGCTCCACCTCCAGTGATCCAGAGATATAGCTCCTGGTTCCCCATCATCAGGCCAGAACTGAAGAAGCCTTTTGGATGAAATGTGAAATGTCTTCAAGCTCTAAAAAGAGGTCCAGTTGCTTACAACTTAGCTCCTTTGACTACCATGAACTGGATGAATGACAATCAACACAGACACACAAACACACTACTCACACACACACACACACACACACACACACACACACACTACTCACACAAAACTTTTGGACTTCTGAGTTCTGTGTGTGTGTAACTCACATGATGCCATTGCCGTTTCCACAGGCCTGGTCCTTCTCCTGCAACGACTGGATGTTGATATAAAGATCTTTGATCTCCTTACGGATGGTCCTCACTGCTGCTGCAGACATGTCCTTCGCCAGCTGCACACACACACACGCACACATATATACCTATACTATAGCAGACGCACACTCTTTGATCTCCATACAGACAGTCCTCACTGCTGCAGCAGACATGTGGTCATGGCCACTTGTAGCTTAATTCATGTACAATCCTAAACTGCATGTTATTTAGTTATTTATGGTTTCAGATTTATTTATTTGTGTGTAGTAACTTCATTTTGAGTTTTGCATAAGGCAGCTGCAGGTATTTAGGTCACGCCCGGTAAACTTTTCATTTGCTCATAAGTTTACCTTAGATTATTACGTTGAATTTGTGGATTGTTTTGGACCGAATAAATACAAAACCTTTTGTAATAACATGTCAGAAGTATGTGGAAAAACTCAACTCTGGTGCATGCTACCCACGGTCTTAGCTGGAAACAAACTTGGAACTTTTGGAAAAGGCAGATTCAAGTCCTTCAGCAGCTACACACACACACACAATTATAGTATACACACACACACACACAATTATACAGTGGTATGAGAAAGTTTGGGCACCCCCTCTGAGGTTGTATAATAATGGACTCTGACTTCACACAAAATTATCTTGGTGGCATGTCCTTCATTTGCCCATAAGAGCCAAGTGTTAGCTTGATTTCCAAACACAGATTTTAAGTATTCATAGTATGCAATTGTATGAAATTAAATCAAATGTAAAAAATAGGCTGTGCAAAAATGTGGGAACCCTTGTCATTTTGTTGCTTTGATGGCCTGTAACTAATCATCACAAGATAACTGGACACACAAAGTTGGTTTGGCGAGCTCGTTAAGCCTTGATAACTTAATTGACAGGTGCATCCAATAATGACAAAAGGTATTTAAGGTGGCCAAATGCCAGTTCTCATTCTGTTTGACTGTCCTCTGAAGAGCTGCAACATGGGAGCCTCAAAACAACTTTCTGATGACCTCAAAACCAAGATTATCTAGCATTATGGTTTAGGGGAAGGTTACAAAAAGCTGTCCAAAAGATTTCAGCTGTCAGTTTCCACTGTCAGGAACATTGGGAGGAAATGGAAGGCCACAGGCACAGTTCTTGTTAAGCCCAGAAGTGGTAGGCCAAGAAAAATTCCAGAGGCAAAGATGAAGGATGGTCAGAATGGTTAAAAACAACCCACATACCACTGTAGCACACACATTATAGCACACACACACTACAGTACACACACACACTATAGTACACAGACAGACAGACATTGTAGTACACACACACACACATTAGGCCTGTTGTGAAAATGAGATCGCTCTTTCACCATCCCTTCACACAACTTTAGGGACAGAACTCTGAGACATGCCCATTCCACATTTAGGACATGCCCTCCCTTAGGACACACCCATCTCATACAAAGGGCACAGCCATCCCTGCTTTAGGACACTGTATGTGTGCGTGTGTGTGTACCTTGAAAGGAAGGACTCCGGCCACGAATGCTCGTCCGTATATCTTGGTGATGTTCCCGCGTTCCGTCATGTTAATGGGGTTCAGCTCCTTAATGGGGTTCACTCTTAACACCACCTCTCCCCCACCTTTAGGGTAGTAGCCCCTACACACGCACACATACAAAGTCAGACAACCTCAACATACAGGACTCCACACACACACACACACACACACACACGCTGAGCCCAGAGCAGATACACTCCCCCCCTCCATCTCACCTCATTCTCAGGTCGCAGTCCATGTTGACCCCGAAGCGCTCCACGATGGGCTTGAACACCTGTACACACACACCCATGTGTCACCACATAACACCCTCTCGCAAACCACTCCCTAGGCCCTGCCCCCTACACTATAGACCCTCTCCCACTCCACTCCGTAGGCCCTAAGCCCTATACCAGTGGTTCCCAAAGTGGGGGTCGCGGGGGCGGTGGGTCGCGAGATGATTTCCACAAATATTGCTTTTGCCTCTTTGCTAACCAGAGGACCATCACCCTCCCATTAGCGGGAATCAAATGTATGTCATTCTATTGCCCTGCCCGATTAGCATAGCTATCAACAGAGCTCCTCTGGCGATCACCTACTGTTTAAATCTTCATCCCAACGTCGGGTTTTCAGAGCACGTGTATTATTATAAATCAGGTCCAACACTCTCAGTGCATTGCATGCTCTGAAGTCCTAAACCGGCGAAATTATTTAGGCATATGAACACCAAACATTCCAGCCTCACGGATAAACCCAGTGACTTTTTTTCACAGAAAAGAGAGTGTTACAGGGGCAGAAGAAAGCCTTCACTAAGCAAACAACTATCCCTGCAAAGGCGCAAAAGCCTTCACGTGAGGTGGCATATTTAGTTGCGCAGACAAAAAAGCCACATATGATTGGGGAAACTTTAACAAAACTAGCAGCAATAGTGAGTCGGATTATGTATGGGGATAAACTGACCGCGGAGCTGCAGTAAGTGCAGCTCTCTGGGACTGTCTCCTGTCGCATCTCCTGCAATCTCCCAAAATTAAGCCTAATTAAACAGCGCCCATCCATCACATTGAGTTTTTTCTGCATACATAACCTTATAACTATTCCAGGTTACTTGTTTGTTTGTAATATGTCTGTATGCTCAGCATTTTATAGAAGTTATGATGGGATGTTGCCCATTTGTTTTTGCTTGTAAGTTTGGTAATCAAATACACTAGCTCAGAGATTGCGTTCAGTTTTGTTTTTGCTCTACTGCCCTGCAGGCTTAAAACAGCCACATTATGAGAGAGAGAGAGAGAGAGAGAGAGAGAGAGAGAGAGAGAGAGAGAGAGAGAGAGAGAGAGAGAGAGAGAGAGAGAGAGAGAACGCATGCGCGCGTGACAGAGTGGGTGAGGGGGTTGCGGGTCGTCAGCAGCCTAAAACTGGGGGTCGTGGTCTGAAAAGTTTGGGAACCCCTGCCCTACACTATAGGCCCTCTCCCCTACACTATAGGGCCTCTCCCAATCTACTCCCTAGACCCTAACCCCTACACCCTACACTACAGGCCCCCTCTCACTTCACTAGACACTCCCTACCCCCTACACTATAGCCCTCTCCCACTCCACTCCTTACCCACTTCATTAGGCCCTACCCCCTACACTAAGGCCCTCTCCCACTCCACTCCCTACCCACTCCACTAGACTACACTAAACACTCCCTAGGCCCTACCCCCTACACTACTGTGTGTGTGTGTGTGTATAAGTGTATATGTGTGTGTGTGTGTGTGTGTGTGTATTATACCATGAGCGTGTAGTCTATCCGAGATGCCATCTCTGCCTTGGTAAGGAGAGGAAAGGTGTGTGTGTGTACCTTGAGTGTGTAGTCTATTTGAGGTGCCATCTCTGCGTTGGTTCCCCCCTTGAGCTGCAGCTGTGAAGGATTCTGGGAGAACAGACAGCATGGCAACGCCACCTGCATCAGAAGTGTCACACTCCTGCACACACACACACACACACACACACACACACACACACAGACCTCAGTTTAGCAGCTTTCTTATGAACCCCTCTCCCTATCAGCTTTTGATAAGCTGAATAACATTTTAAACTAGAAGCTGCACAGCGCAGATGCCAGCCAAGGCTGCCTTGTGTCCTTCATATGCCCTGTGTCCATCTACACCTCCTCTAAGATATGCCCTTTGTAAACCTCCACTAAGATATGCCCTGTGTACATACACACCTCTGCTAAGATGTGCTCTGTGTCCCTCTATACACCTCCGCTAAGATATGCCCTGTGTACATATACACCTCCACTAAGATATACCCTTTGTACATATACACCTCCACTTAGACATGCCCTGTGTCTATATATACACCTTCGCTAAGATATGCCCTTTGTACATATACATCTCCGCTAAGATATGCCCTGTGTACATATACACCTCCACTAAGATATACCCTTTGTACATATACACCTCCACTTAGACATGCCCTGTGTCTATATATACACCTCCGCTAAGATATGCCCTGTGTCTATATATACACCTCCGCTAAGATATGCTCTGTGTACATATACACTTTAGATATGTCCTGTGTCCTAGTGCAGACATAGCCTGGTACACCCGCCCCTCGTACTTCAGTTCATTTTGTACAGAGGGTCTGGAGTCAAGGCCGTTGAAATTCATGTATGAGGACCAAGCAACTCCTAGTCACAGAGTGAACAGAGGGAGTGTTCGTGAGCCATGACGTTGACTTTGTGTGATACATTTAAATTGTAGTGCGTACGTAGGCAAATTGCATATGTGACGACCAGATGTTAGCGATTGGGTTAAGGCACATCCACTTGTTTTAAACTTCAGCAGAGTCTACACCACCAGGAAGAAGTCGTTTCTCACGGCCTTGACTCCAGACCCTCTGTACAAAATAAAATGAAGTACGAGGGGCTGGTTTACCAGACTAGTGCAGACATAGTCTAAGCTGTCTGTCTAAGCTAAGCAGTCTATGCCCCGTGTCCTAGGGTTAGGGTTCGGGTTAGAGTGCAGACGTACCCTAAGATATGCCCTGTGTCCTAGGGTTAGAGTTAGGGTTATGGTTAGGGTGCAGACGTAACCTAAGATATGCCCTGTGTCCTAGGATGAGGATGCATTGTTGCCTTGTTTTTCACTCTGTAACATGCCCTTCTCACTAACCCCGCCCACATGCATCCATGCCCCGCCCCCTCACTGACCCGGCCGTTTGGGTGTCGGCGATGTGGCTCCCGCCTTTCAGCTGCCCGGGAGACAGAGCGATTTCAGACGAGCCAATTACAGCGCCCTCCAGACTCCCCTCACTCATGTCCCGAACCAGCTCCAGACCTGTCAGGTGCTGAGGCCTACAGGAGGAGGAGGACAGAAGAAGAGGAGAGGAGAGGATGAGAGAAGGAGAGGAGAAAAGGGGAGAGGAGAGAAGGAGAGAGGACAGCAGAGGAAAGGAGGAGAGAAGATGGACAGGTGAGGAGAGGAGGAGGACAGAGGAGCAGAGGAGGAAACGAGAAAAGTAGAAGAGTAGGGGGGGAGGGGCAACAGTAAAAGAGATAATGCTTAAGATTACATCACAAGACTCCATCAGATGAGGTGGCGATCTGACATTCCAGCGACACACCCAGACACACACACCATCCAGACAATAGTCAGCAAGACATCACCCAAGTTCAGATTCATGATCTGGTACAGGCTAAACGCATAGAAACTTTTGTCACTAACATATCTAGTTTTACAACAACGTCAATCTCTGATTATCTGTCATATGTGCATAAACTCAACATCAGACGTATTCCTGATGCGACAGAAAGTGTGTTTTGAGTCAGTTAAAACCGTGAGAAGCTGAACTGACGGTAGCCATGTGCGTTGGAGTTACTAACAAAGGAGCCATTAAAAATGGATGAGTAACGGCTCTTAGAGGGGGCAAATTAGGACCCACGGGCCTGAGCGCGCAACTGTCCCGGAGACGGGCTGTGCTACCGGGGGCCGGTGGGTATTAAATGTGGGAAATGATGGCTATAGCGCGTTGGGAGCTCTCGGTCCAACTTTGCTTTGTTGTGCGGCTCCCACAGGTTCCCTCTGCAGAGGGGGTGGGGTGCGTGCGGAGAGCCCCGCGGGGCGCCTGGCAGCCGCATATGCAACTTTCTTGACAAGATGTGAATCAGCAAAACACACCCTATAATTTAGCACAGCTACAAGCAAACTCTAATTTACCTCAGACCCGGCGTGCTCCTGCCGGCCCGAATTTTGTTTATTTTGATTGACGTGCCGTGAATGCAGCTCAGCGCGGCCGACAGCCTCAATATTTGGCCTCCCTGCATGAGGACAAGAACAGACAGCGGCACATCATTACAGCGGAGAGAAAGTTGGATAAAGCGTCGTTGGGGTGCTTAAATGTGTATTGATAAGTCAGTTCTCGTGAAAAAAAGCCTACTCACCCCCTCCATTACGCTTCCGTCCATTTCGAACGTTGTTGCGGCCATTTTTAAAAGAGACAGAAAATTATCAAAACTTGCCCACAATTTCACTGAGAAACAGAATGATGCGCCGAGTGTCTGTGGGGGGATAGGGTCCCGTAGCTGGACAGCTCCGCGAGACAAGGCTGACCTCCAAACGACAAAAATGATCTTAGCCGGCAGCTCTGCTTAAACAATACTGAGAGAGAGAGACAATCGCCAACTTCCCAACAGTCAATGCGCAGTCTGTACAATCTCCTCCCGTCAGGTAGCCAGCCAAATGTTCTGGGCAAAATCGCCTAATGTTGTCGCTGTGTGGCCTTGCGAGCACTAAGTGATAAATTAAGGTCTAAATCAGGCAGGATGACTCAGTTTCTGAGGTGAGCGCGCTGCACTAGCACTCTTGCCACACCGCAACAGCAGAAAGCTGGGGAGCATGCGCAGATAAAGGCCAACATGACGCCGCCGGCAGCGCATTGTTTGAGAAAGTTTTAAGACAGAAGAGCGACCGGCCTTCCCCCCCATCTGCGCCAGACAGACACCCCTCATCAGAATCAGATGCCCCTGTAATATTTATCTGGTAATCCTGAAAACTAATAGAATATTCAAACTCAAAAGTGCTCCTTTTTTATCTTATCAAATGGGTCAGAAATGAGGTCTTTCTAAAATGGAACTAAAACACAGACATCAGCAGTTTCAAAGAAGAGTTTCGAATTCATAACAGGACAGTAAGTGCTGGTGGTATTTATTGGAGGTGAAGCAATGTCTTATTTTATTACCTAAAAACACTGCTAAACTTAGAGGTCTTATGTCAAAACAAGATCTAGAAAAACATGTACACAGGGCCGTTGCTAGCCATTTGGGTGCCCTAAGCACAAATGCTTTGTGGTGTCCCCCCATTATGAACAATTCTTCAGAATTTATCAGTGCCATTCACTTTATTTTTGAAACAAACACACCAAACATTAAAGTTAATAGAGCAAATAAAGCAGGATCATATAGAGGGGGAACACATGTCTCCAGTGTCCCCTGCTGATGGCCTCTCAGTGACAGGGCTCGTCACTGTCGCCGTGGTTGTGTGTAGAGTTGCACCTGTACCTGAACTGGACGTTGATGGTTGTAGCTGGTCAGGGCTGGGAACTGTTGCAGAGTCTACACTGGTTGATTGTTTGGTTAATGTCCAGGGCTTGAACTGATGGTGGATGGTTGATCTAAATTGGTTGAACTGCTGGTGGATGGTTCATCCTCCTCCTCCTGACCTTGAGGTCCTCCTTGCACATATTTAAGCATTGGCCCTGCATTCAGAATTAAAAGACAACATATTCAGGGATTCTACTGAAATACAGTTTTTAACCACAGTTCCAAAAATGCATATATAAATTAGGTTTATGTAGGCCTACGTGTAAATCACTTCATTTCAAAATTCAAAACTCTATTTTAAATTTATAGAGGTGTCATATGGGACAACATAAAAATCTGTACATAATGTTATATGAATACGAAGGGGGAAAATCTACATAACTGTAAGATTGATTCTTTTCATATTACAATTTCACCAACAGATGTCGCCCTTGGCCTATAAACCTGAAAACCGATGAGAACATAGCCTGTATATTAGACCATGAGCCAGGGCCTCAAAATATGGAAACCGTTACCGAAAAAGTGGCAAAGGCTACCATACCTTTTCTGAAAGCCTGGAATCTCAGCTTTTCAGCGATGTATGATGGCCATCTGACAAGAGTAGCTGTTTTGAGTTATCACATATAATGTAAACTAAGGTAGAGAAAATAATGCGTATAAATTAAGCAGAACACTGACATAGCTGAAGATCTATATTGGACATATTGGAATATTTTATTTTGTTATGTTTGGTATCACTTTAAACTGGAGACTCTGGGCTTTCATTAAAGCCTTTTGTGAACATTTTGGATAAGTACAGCCAAACCTGGAGCTCTTCAAACTTTTAATCACACACATTTTCCTGCCATTTCCGCGAAAGTCATCTTTTGTCTTTTAATCCTGTGGCAACAGGGAGCATCAGAGAAACAAAATCTAAACACTGAAATACTGGCATGACCCTAAGGATTCAGAAAATGTATCATTTACCCATATTATCTAATTTGGAGGGGGTGTTTTTTGGTCTTATATCAGACATGGCGTTTTTTCAAAAACAGAAACAGTAGTGTACTATATGCTAATTTATTGTTGGGTTGCTAACATGCTCACAGCTAACATACTAACTGGCCTACTGGTTAAAAGTCTGACATAAATATTTCTTAGAAAAAGTTGTTATTCAGCATTTTTAGATAGTTCAAAGGGTCCTTGATCGGAGTCCTCCTCTAACACACACACACACACACACTCACACACACACACTCACAGCTAACGTGCTAACAGGCCAATTGGTTAAAAGTCTGAAGTAAATATTTTTTTGAAAAAGGTGTTATTCAGCATTTTTAGTTCAAGTGGACCTTGATATATATCCACCACATATCATTTATATCAGGTCCCCACTTTCATGGAATTTACATTAAAAAATTAATTGCTTGTTCTTGGGCGAAAAAATACTGATAAATAGATAGAAATAGATATGGAAATGTCCTCACTCTCTTTATACACCACTCTCAGAGGCGGTTTTTGGTATAGGCAAACCTAGGCATTTGCCTAGGGCCCCACCAAATTTGCCTTCTTTATGGGGCCCCAAATATGAGCAGCCAAGCCACGGTAAATAAATTAAAAAAAATATATTATTCCAGTAAATATCAGAATAATACTGAATTAATGTTTAAACAATATTTGTCCCAGGACACATACCCCCCTTCACTGTTGTGCATTGGACTAGTCCATATGTAGCAATGCGTGACACAACGTGACTCAAACCAAAGCGGGAACTGTAAACATGAAGCGGAATTATGAGTGGCTATGCTAAAAGAAAAAAAATGGGCAGAAAACAAAAGGAATACAGACACACTGCCAAAACTAACTTCATTTTTTACACCTGCTGCCACACACACACACACACACCACTCAATCTTTACTAATCAATCTTTTTTTGAGAACTTTACTAACTGCTACCCTAAACACACACACACACACTCTCTGTATCTGTGTCTCTCTCTCTCTCTCTCTCTCTCTCCTCACACACACACATTGTTATTCCTGTCCACATACACACAAAAAATATTTTCATCAGTCCTGTTGAAATGTAAATAGCAGTTTCCATTGGCTCCATCTCCATTTTGTATTCTAGTTCTTATAAGCACAAGATCAGGTTTTGTCTCTGGCAGTTTTCAAACATGATTTCAAACATGGAGCATAATAGTGCTCTCTCTCTCTCTCTCTCTCTCTCTCTCTCTCTCTCTCTCTATCTCTCTCATTTGATCTGAGCAATAAACAAATCATTTTAGCAAATGCTGGAGTAATCTGAAACTGATTTGCTGTGGAGTTAAGATCATTGTAATAAGACCATTGTTGGTGGTACTGCAGTCTTGGTTCATTGCGATAAGCCAAGAGGTATAGGGATGGTTATTTGACTTAGGTGTGTGTTTCAAATATGAGGGCCCCACATCTATATTTTGCCTAGGGCCCCCACGTGGCTAAATCCGCCTCTGACCACTCTGTGCTGACTATGGAATTGTTGACTCCTCCCCATTGAAGGGCCCACAAGTCTATTGGCTAATAATTCCAACAGTGTCTCCTCTGCCTGTCGAATATAAAGACAGTTCTTCTGCGCCAGAGCTCACTCACAGTTTGAATCTGCTACTCGTACAATATTTCTCTTCACGTTCGATATTTGCAGTTAAATATAATTGATTGTGTGCACAAGCTAGGACAGGATGGTGGAGTTACTCCAGACCAAGTGAAGCCATATGTGCACACGGCTCTAGCTTGGGACAATATTGACAGGCTGGAAGAGACACTGACAGGCCGTGGAACATCCCATAGGGTCAATGGTATAGCAGTGCAGCCTCGGATGTTCGGTCCTGAACTGCCTAAACCAGCTTGTCATGTGCCCAAGAGCAAACAGAGAACTGTCTCTGTATCTTTTCCAGCTCTGCCAGTGTATGCTGTGGGAACTTAGCCTGGCTATCGCGACTTGTCAATTCTCTGCGAGCATTGGTCTGGCCAAGCTGTGTTGTAAACCCATTTCTCAGAAGGCGGGCTTAACCCGCCTCTTTCAAATGCCTCTGTTTGCTACTGGACGAAGCTTCAATCAATCACACCCCTCTGCCCTCTGACGTATACCCCAGCAGAAGAAACTGCTTGATCCAAACAAAAAGTAGTAGTAGCCTGTAGTCATATAGAAATGGCGTTAAATGATTTTTGTCGGACTTGTGAGGTGAACATGAGAGTGGCTGGTGTTGGCCATTTAATATTGATATTCGAAAAATGAATCGGTGCGATCAAAGGCGAAATGTCCACAACAACAGCGTCCTCGCAAAGCCCAATGGACTTGGCTACCAGCGCGGCTAACTGATAAATTAAACTTTTACTGAAGCCGGTCGGTAGCATTGCAAAAACGCCCTTTCCCGCAACAAATGCTTCAAGGGCTGCCCTTTGCTCTGTTTTCATATAGAACTTCCCTTTGAATTCATCCTAAACAGCAGCTACAGATGCATTGAAATCTTGCGTTTGCTCCACGTTCACCATGTACACAGTGACTGAGATAGATTTCCGGTCGCTGAACTACCGCGTCATTGCCTTTTGAAATGCTCGATTTTCATTGGCCCCCTATCTGAGGACTGAGCAGAAATGGTTTAGATAGGCAGCTTGGCCAGACTGACTTGCTCGCGAAATGAAAATGCAGCGTCACAGGCAGTATGGGCGTGCCCAGGCTAGTGGGAACTAGGTGTGGTCCTCCAACTAGATCCTATGTTGAGGTCAAGACAGATATCTGTGCTGATGCTTTGAAGAAGAACTTCTTATGGTTGCTATGCAGACTGCACTCTGCCACAAATCAAAGCGTCCCTAGCTGGACAGGTTACAACATTTTAGCATTAAATTCTGTGGATATTATTCCTAGTGTTGTCAGCTATCTGCCAACCATCAATGCCCCAGCCACCCAGATGGCAACTGTTCATGAGATTCTTCTTCAGAGTAAGAAAATCATGACTTCCTTACACATCAGAAACATGTCAGTTACCTTTGATCAGGCTCTCTACTGTAAAGTTACAGAAATTATGTGGGCACATAGAGACAGGTTTCCCAACATTGTGCCAAGACTTGGAGTCTTTCACATCATCTGTATGTTCTTGGGTGTGATTGGGAAGCGCTTCCAGGCTGCAGGCCTTAGGGACATATGCATTGAATCTGGAGCTGTGGCCGAGGGATCTGTCAGTGGTGTTTTGGATGGCCATAAGTACAATAGATCTCTGAGATTCCACAAAATCATGTATGAAGGCTGAGGCTGGTCTGGAATCAGTTTCCCCAGTGGCTCACAGAGAACCATCCTGATATCCACAGTCTCTTACATATCCTGCCCCTACACTTGAGTGCCTTTTCTGAGGGTATATCATCAACCACTGTAGAAGAATCACTTGACCGTACAGTCTTCAGAAAGGTCCATCAGTACTTCTGTGAATTCCTGCAGCATCTCAGGTCTCAGCAAGGTCCACTGGCCAGCTTCTGGATGTCATATATTGACATGGTGGAGGTTGTACTAAACCTTGTGAGGGCATCACATGAAGGAAACTGGGCATTGCACATGGCTAGCATTCAATCAATCATCCCTTGGACCTTTGCCTATGATAATCTGAATTATGCAAGGTCACTCACTGCTTACTACTCAGAAATGAGCCACATTGAATCCATTTGCAGGTGGTGAGTCCCTTGTTTCTCTGTCTACTGGAAGTACTGCACCAGCAGATGTTGCTGAAGACCTTCCGAATGCACACACCATTGGCATGAATGCCTACAGAACCTTCTCTGCTGAGCGTGTTGACAGTAATCCTCCTGCAAAGCAGTTCCATGCACCACTCTCCAAGATGAAACTGGAAACATTCTCCTCAATGCAGGGAAAGGCAAAGACATGCAAAACCGGGAATAAAGAAGTTATCCTCAAAGCTGATAATCGAATATTTGCCCAGATGGTACTGATTGCAAAGAGTAGACAGCTCAACCTGAAGGAGGTGTTATCTCATCCCCTTGGACCACTTCCATGGGCTCTTGCTTCACCAGATGGCAATGTGAGGAAGACTTGCAAATCCTCACTTGCCAAGCAACTGCTCAAGTTCCCACGTGTTGCTGAATCATTGCCATTAAATTCTACCTGCGTAATAGATGGCATGGCACTTGTTCAGAAGCCGAACGGTGATGGCAAGACATTTGCTGATATTGCAGACTATGCCTTGTCCACTGTGCTAGCTGAAGCAAGTCACAGCACCCGTGTTGACATTGTTTTTGATGTATATAATGAGGCTTCTATCAAACACATGGAGAGAGTGGCCAGAGGTGCAGACTCTGTCTGGTCAGGTCAAACAGATCACTGCAGGGCACAGAGTTCAGCAATGGAAGAAATTCCTACAAAACAACAACAACAAAACAAATCTTGCTACCTTCTTGCTGAAAGAGTGGGGCAAAGACCAGTCTAGAACAAGATTCGGTGAAAAGGTTCTGTACACTACAACCAAAGATGAGTGTTACAAGCTGACCCAACAGGGAGTGCACAAGGTAGCAGACCTGTCGTCCACTCAGGAAGAGGCTGACACCCGTATGCTGCTCCATGCTTGCCATGCTTCAAGGACTGGTCACAAATCTGTCATCCTTGTGTCTGATGACACTGATGTCTTGGTGATAAGCCTGGCTACCAGTGACGCACTCACATGTGACCTGTTCCTGAAGACGGGGACAAAGAATCGCACCAGTTACATAAACATCTCACAACTCGCTCGTGGTCTGGGTTCACAGTTGTGTCAGGCTTTGCCTGGTTTACACGCATACACAGGCTGTGACACTGTAAGTGCATTTGCAGGTCGTGGTAAAGTGTCAGCCCTAAAACTTCTTCAGAAGAATGAAAAGTTCTGTGAGACCTTTCAGAAGGTTGGGGCAGACTGGACAATTACACCTGAGTTGTATGCAGCCTTACAGTGCAAAGAAAGGCATCCTGGCAGTTACCTCCATGCTCAGATTCTCTCACTAAGCACTGTCTCAGAGCTAACTATCAAGGTGCTATCTGGAGAAGATGCCTTGAGAACAACCCTGACGTTTCTTCCCCAGTTGAGCATGGGTGGTTTAGGGTGGACCAAGATGGTGACTTGCAGCTATCCATAGACTGGTTCAATGTCTCCATTGGTCCACAAGCAGTACTTGAGTTTCTGTCCTGCTCATGCAAGAGGGAATGTGTCACTCCATCATGTCAGTGTGTTGCCAACAACTTGCCCTGCACTGACCTATGCCATGCAAGACCAAAAACCAGAAGGATGACTTTGCTGATGAAGAACAATCATATTCCTCTGATGAGGATTCTGACGAGGAGTTTGATTAGTGTCGTGGCCTTGAATGATGCAATGTTTGTGAAAATGTCACAAAATTCTTCTTCGTATTATTATTTTCCTTTATTTGTTATAGAGGGACATTGTACATTAATGGACATTTTACTAATAAAATGTAAATGCACCCAATTATAGCCAAAAGGCAAATTTCCATTGGCAGTCCCCCTGCCAAAAGAAGCATGGTACCTGGTAATTAAAACAAAGTTACACACAAAAAAGTAAAACTACAATATATAAAACAGATACATTACATGTCTGTCTGTAAACCCCCACCCCTCCCCCACACAACACACATGCGCGCACACACCCCCACCCACACACACAAACACACATGCCCACACACATACACATTACACGTCTATCTGTAACCCCCCTCCCAAACACAGACACACCCACACCCAAACATACACTTACAAGAAAGTCATGACCTTGACCTTTTACAGTAATAGCAATGTCATAATTGGGGGTACCACACCTTAAAAGGAATCCATGTCTCATTTGTTATTTGTTATACCGTTTTTAGATTTTCAGCTATGTCAATGTTATTTTCTCAAACACCATGTCTGATATAAGACCAAAAAACACCCACTCCAAATTAGATAATATGGGTAAATGATACATTTTCTGAATCCTTAGGGTCATGCCAGTATTTCAGTGTTAAGATTTTGTTTCTCTGATGCTCCCTGTTGCCACAGGATTAAAAGACAAAAGATGACTTAGGCGGAAATGGCAGGAAAATGTGTGTGATTAAAAGTTTGAAGAGCTCCAGGTTTGGCTGTACTTATCCAAAATGTTCACAAAAGGCTTTAAATGAAAGCCCAGAGTCTCCTGTTTAAAATGATACCAAACATAACAAAATAAAATATTCCAATATGTCCAATATAGATCTTCAGCTATGTCAGTGTTCTGCTTAATTTATACGCATTATTTTCTCTACCTTAGTTTACATTATGTGTGATAACTCAAAACAGCTACTCTTGTCAGATGGCCATCATACATCATTGAAAAGCTGAGATTTCAGGCTTTCAGAAAAGGTATGGTAGCCTTTGCCACTTTTTCGGTAACGACCAACCCCTCTGGCTCACGGACTATATAGGCTACACAGTCAATAGACAAGAACCATTTACTTGAATGAAAATACATCTTTATAGATATCCTGAAATGCAGTAGCATGCGAAATAAAGATAAAATCTATCTTTATTTTTGACCATAACCGGTCACACCTTGAAAATTTTACCAAACAGTTACATTCAACGTTTCAGAATCTTTGTTTACACTGAACTTGACTAACAAAAGTGGTTTGTGAATGACTATAATATAGGCGTAATAACAAAAACTAATAGAGCATTCGTCACGAGACGAAGACAAAGACGAAATTTAAAACAGGGTGACAAAATTAACACTAGAAAATTAAGCTTAATCAGAAATAGCATAGCTAGCTAGCAACCTCAGGAAGGGAAGCGCTAGTCTTACCCGAACGTTAACTCAAAACAGTCAAGTGACCATGATGAATTGCTTTCAGTAATTCATAATTCATGTTCATATCCACAACGTAAACTAGCTAGATAGCATCAGTCATTTACAACTTTAATCATTTGTTAACACAGGCTGAACTGTTAACTGTGTTAACTGATTCACTTGTAATTAACACAGTCTGAACATAACTAGTAGACTAGGAGCTAACGTTACAGTTTGTTGACTGTAAGTTTATTGCCTGGCAAGGGCTACATTTTTTTTATTATTAATTTAAAACACTGTCTTACCTGAGCTTCATTTCGCTGTCTCTTCTTTTTTTTCTTTTTTCTGCTCCCGACACTTGATGGCTTTTCGAGGCCATGTCTAAACAGGTGTCTGCCAAACTTAAATTGAGACTGAGCCATAATCGAACAGACCACTGGGAGGGGAGGGGGGCACCAGGAAGAGAATGGAGAGAGGGCAGCAAAGGAGATTTGCCTTTTCTGGAGCAAATTGGCCTATGTTGCTTTTGTATTACTTATAAATATGAACATGCTTTACACATATTTTATATATCGTACGTAGCTTATTGTGATGATTTTTTCACAAGCCTGATTTTTTGGTGGTGCCCCCCAAGCACTTGGTGCCCTACGCACTGTGCGTAATGTGCGTGTGCGGAGCTACGGCACTGCATGTACATTTCCAGTAGGGTTGGTTACCACAATGGCATTTTCAGAGGCCTTCCTAAAACTACCATCAAACAGCTTTAACTGATCCAAAAGGCAGCACTAAGGGTTCTTAACAAGAACAAAAAGAACTGACCACATTACTCCAACCCTAAACTTAACTATAATCCTTTAAGTTACAGAATTGACTTAAAGGCATTGGTTGGATTTCAGCTGCGATGCAGTTCAGCTTTGGAACCAACTTCCAGAAGACATCAGAAATGCTCATACTAAGTTGTAAGCAACTGGACTTCTTTTTGGAGCTTGAAGACGTTTTACCTTTCACCCAAAAGGCTTCTTCAGTTCTGGATGAAGCCTGTTCTTCAGCCTTTTGGATAAAAGGTGAAACATCTTCAAGCTCCAAAAAGAAGTCCACTTGCTTACAACTTAGCTCCTTTGACTACCATGACCTGGATGAATGAGACACAGACACCTACTTTTGGCAGTTTTAAATTTAGACATAAGACCAAACTGTTCACAGATGCTTTCTGTTAATGATGTACTAATTTTACATATATCTCTTTAAGCATTTACACTTATTTTATCTTGTGCTTTACATATTGTCATTTAGTTTGAATTTTGTTAAGCACACTGAGCTGCCTTCATTCATGAAATGCGCTATACAAATAAACTTACCTTGCCTTAGACAGCACTAGAAAAAAAATCCTGGTGAAAACATGATGGTTCTAAATCAGCCAAGATCACTCATCTAGTCTACATCTGCCTTGCTGTGTTGGCCATAGACTGTAAGTGGAAGGTGTGCTGATTTGGTGTGGCTGATTCTGACCGTGTCTGAATGTTCTGAGTGTTTCTGCTCTGCATTCCATGTCACATGGCCTTAAGACATTGCGGGAGCAAGATTTCTGCTGCGCGGCAGCGCAGTTGCTCTCCACTCGCTGCTCAGTCATGGAACCACCTCCATGACGTCAGCACTTTCCCCTAATTGGGAATGGGCACGAAAGTGGGCTGTGCAGAACATTATGGGGTGAAATCAATGCGTGCCGCCATTTTTATAAGTGAGAAGAACAGCTTACCCCCTCCTCTCTCCCTTTCTCACACAGCTTCTGTGCACTGGGCCTTTTCAGCAGGGGCGCCTGCAGCCAGACGGGGCGCCAATTTCCTATTTCCTACACAGTGATATGATAGATAATAATGTTTTTTTTTTTTCAAGCGCTCGTGAGGTCAAAGGCGCCCTTCACGAAATTGCGCCCCTGGCAATTGCCCCACTCGACCCCCCCCCAAGAACCGCTACTGTGTGCAGGTCGCGAAGTTGCAGTTCTAGTTGGAATTCCTGTAATAGGCCTAATAATTACAGTCCACAAGATGGCGAGCTAAAATAGATTCAGCCAGGTTTTGTCTGGTCTTGTCATGTCTATGGGCAGTAGAAGCATAGACATCCTATACTGTGTAGGATGTCTATGAGTAGAACGTCCAACATGTTTGCAGGGTTTGTATCCCCGCCCCTCCAGCATCACGCAAATCTCGTTGCCGCAGCAAGTCAGCGGCCCAAGATGAACGCGCTGTATGGCTTGTTCAGTAGTAGATCTGATAAATGTCTCCCTCTAGCGGACAGATTGGAACTAGTTTCTTCAGCGACAATGCGCCCACAAACATGCCATTTCTGATTGGCTTTTCTTGAGGGGCGTGCAAGTGTCGTAGTTTCCGGATGATGAGAAGCTAGGGGAAAGATGGCTGCTGTTATCTCACTGAGGGGTTCATTCACTCTTGTGAGACGTTTGGTAAGTTTGCGTTATTGAGCATTTACACCGAGGACTCTTGCAGAGTGTCACAGAGTCATGATGGCCAACCGCCGAGACTAGAGTCCGGTGAAGGCAGTGATGAGAGGAGCGAGTGTCTCTTGAGGCGACTGTGTTCGGCTAGGAGGACCGGGGAGTCCTCGGCGTTAGCTCGCTAGCCACAACACCACGGTTTGCAACCTTAGTAGCTAGTTTTCTTGTCCGTGGATGAGGGCAGACATTGTTGCTTTAAATTATTTTTCATATGTTAGTTGTATTTGCAGGGCATGTTGTATACACCTTTGTAGACCCCCGTGCCCTTTGTGTCGGTCATCAGGCGAGTGATGAGGACTGACCAAAAGGCTACTACTGGCTACTGTCTCCTCAGTTTGGGAACCATCAGCAGATACAACCTGGTCCATTTTTTTCACAGTCGGAAGTAGATTAGAAGAACTAGCAGCAAATAAGTCATAATGCATTTTATTTCACACTGTTGTTGGTGAGAATGTCCTATGCAACTACAATGCTTTGGTGTTTGTTTACATTGTCTATCCAACCGAGTTGCAGGTTGAAATATGAAATGGCAACGTGGTTTGTGTGACGATTTTTGTTTCAGGCGTCTGCACATCAGTTCAAGCACTGTTGCTCGCGGGTTCGACCGGCCCGTCTCGAGCGCCTACCTTATGCCTACCCCGTCACTGCCCAGGTGCCACACCGACACTTTCGAGCCAGCTGCGGTATGTGTGTGTGTCAATGTTCGGTTCACTTCACAATCCGTTGGCACGAGGTGTTGGAAAGTAACGCCACTTCTCTTCCTCTCTCTCTCCCGTCAGTGGCGGCAGGACCGGTTTTGCAGTTCAAACTCTCAGATATCGGGGAAGGTATTCGGGAAGTCACTGTAAAAGAATGGTATGTTTGTTTTCATTGGACAGTCTTTGATATTTGAAGTATGCTATTCCTAAAAACCGCCTGGGGGCGCCATAGTTCTTTAATTTCTTTTCCAAAGAGCTTCGCTTGACAAGTGCCAGGCCAGCTTTCCTTAGGGCTCATTTCCACCGCCTTGTTCAGCGCATAGCCGTGTTCAGCGCGTGGGCGTATACAATAGGTTTGTATAGGGACAGAATACGCTCAGAACACGCTTGCGGTGGAAATGGTCTCATCTGTTAACGTGCATTCTAAACGAATACGGACAGAATACGGCCACGCGCTGAACACGCAGAGAGTGCGGTGGAAATGGGCCCTTAGGGCTCATTCACACCAAACTCTCTGCGTATTCAGCGCGTGGCCGTATTCTGAGCGTATTCATTTAGAATGCACGTTAGCAGATGAGACCATTCCCACCGCCACCGTGTTCTGAGCGTATTCTGAGCGTATTCTGTCCCTATACAAACCTATTGTATACGCCCACGCGCTGAACACGGCTACGCGCTGAACGAGGCGGTGGAAATGAGCCCTTAGGGCACATTCACACCAAACTCTCTGCGTATTCAGCGCGTGGCCGTATTCTGAGCGTATTCTGTCCGTATTCATGATGAGACCATTCCCACCGCAACCGTGTTCTGAGCGTATTCTATCACCATAGAAACATATTGTACGGACAGAATACGGCCACGCGCTGAATATGGAGAGTGTTTGGTGTGAATGAGCCCTGAGGGCCCATTTCCATCGCACTCTCATGGTTGCGGTGGGAATGGTCTCACCTGCCAACGTGCATTCTAAATGAATACGGACAGAATACGCTCAGAATACGGCCACGCGCTGAATACGCAGAGAGTTTGGTGTGAATGGGCCCTCAGAATACGGACTGCAGCTAGAGAATAGAAACCGAGTCTATTTTTCTGCGCATATTCTGCGCGTATTCAGCTAAAATCCCATTGAAAGCTATAGGCACAGCTATGCGATTCATGTCAGCTGTGCTATCAATGTATGTATTGCCACAGGGAATACCTCAAAAACCTAGCGACTGTTTAGACCACTCGATTACAACTCGATTACAACTGCATGAAACAAACGCTGGAAAGCTATCAATATTGGGGTCATATCAGATCTGCACTACAAGGGCATTGACTAGCCTACATAAACACACAAACTGAAATACCTTTCAAGTTGTCACGCTGTCCAGTCAAACATGTTGTAGGCAATAGTGGTGGAGCTTTTATGTTCTTAATAGGAAGAAGCAAGATATCGCTGAAGATTTCTTCGTCGGAGTATTCTTAATGCAAAAAGAGCCTCAATCGGTCTTCTGTCGACCACTCGAGCTATAAAAAATAGTAACCACGTTCTTGTCATTCAGTGTTTCCTATTTGGTTTAATACATCTAACGTCAATAAGCCACTGGGCAAAATTGAGGTCCATACGTCACTACATTTAATAAATACATTTATTTATCCGAGGTAGGACAAAGTGGCCAAAGAGGCAGAGTTTATCATAACTTTATGGAAGGGGTTAAAAATAAGTCCGCTTTTTTGTACTGGGAGTGAATAAAGGCTTTGACAACAATCAGCCTACATGATTTAGAACAATGTCAAATATTCCGTTCGTCTTATCAAAGTGCCAAGTTGTACTATTTGTGCAGTTATGCTTTCTAAACAACGCTTAACATGAGGAAATAAAACCAGAGAAACACATGTTGTGTTTACTAAAGTGAGAGATAGGGAAACGTGGCTATGTGCACTTAAAGACATTGGCCAAGTGCATTTAAAGAGGGGGCTGGCAGCTGAATTCCCGCTCCCGCGCTGAATACGCAGAGATGGCCGGTGGAAATGGTCATACGCTCAGAATACGCCCACACGCTGAACACGGCTACGCGCTGAACACGGTCAAGGCAGTGGAAATGGGCCCTTAGCCTGGTAAACCCGCCCCTCGTTTTTCAATTTGTACAGAGGGTCTGGACCGGAAACTCTTGAGGGTCATTTAGTCAGCCCCAGCAAAACCGATCCAATCAGCCAACAGAGGGTGTTTTCGTTAGTGGTGACGTTGACCTTGTGTGCTATATGTGACTGACCATGGCAAAACCGACCACAAATCGTCCCAGAGGCATTTTGAGTTATTCACAGATTCGGAAAGTGTAATTTCTAAGCTTTCCAAAGATGTCTTACACATGGAAATCTGAATTTGTGGCCATTTGAAAGCATGCACACCTTAAAACACAAAACTGAGAAAACTCCTCTTGAATATTGCCTCACTCTAGCGCTGTGGGGCAGAATGCTGTCCATTTGCATGACATTAAGGGCCCGTCCACACGACAACGTTTTCAGGTCAAAACGGTAAAGTTTGTTTGCGTTTTGGCTTTCTGTCCACACGGCGCCGGCGTTGAATTTGAAGTGAATAGTAGTAACTGACAACACCAATGTGCTAAACGCTAATAGTGATTGACTCACCTTGAATATAACATATTGCTGTAACCTTATACCTTTATATTACTTTGTCCACTTGAGCTAATATCAGTAACAGTATCTAGGTGGGTGTTTCCGCCTGAACTGAAGTAAAGCTCATTTTCTCAAAATCCAAACAGTAACAACTTAGACTAGATCTAACTAACTTGAAATAATCACAAACAGTTACAGATTATGATACATTGTTCCAAAAAAACATCAACAACTCCAAAAAGACGTAACGACCAATTTATTAGTTAAACTCCACACGCGTCCTATTCATTTCAATGAAACAAGTCTTGACTCTTGCTCTGCATAAAGGGGGATCCCCCCCCCCCGTCAACTTTCTGTTCGTACTTGCCTCTCTTTCGGCAGCTAGGCGATCCGATTGCATTCTGTACACTCTGGAGAAAATTTCTGACTACGTGAACGTCCCAAGGAGAAAGTTCTCCTTCCTTCTTATGTAGCATTTACAGTCAAAGTTACATAGCTTAAAGGGCATGTTGCAGGGTTCAATAAATAACAAATTTACACCACTTTCTTGTTGATAATACACATTTAAACTGTTATCCATTGTATTTGATTTTGATGGGTATCACAAAGCAGAATATAATACGAAAAAGTGTTGCAATTCGCAGACCCTCAAAACATTCCGTGACGTCACGTTGGGGAGACGAACTGTAGATGACAGACCGAAAGCCATAGAGACAGACGAGAGCAAGAGACAAGCCAGCGTGTTTAGCAGCAGTAGATAGATAGATACAATCCATATACAATACATACAATCCATATATATATGTAGATAGATATACAGATAGACAGATAGCCTAGATAGACTGATACATATTTATATAGAGAGAGGGAGAGCGATAGGAGACCGCTAGATAGCATAGTATAGATAGTTAGCCAGATAGCTAGACACACATTTTTATAGGCAGGTGGGTTGGTAGGGTTCATATAAAATTGTCAACTATTGAGTTTATTCTGGCTGTAAAAACACAAATCTAACAGGGCACAGGGTCCATGACTCTCCACCAGCGATCAAAACGCACTCACTTTCCTACAACACAAGCTTTCCACAGCAGTTTCCATGGGGCAGCACCGCCCACACAAACGTGAAACACAGCAACACGGACGCTTATTCTCTCCTTGTTGGTATGCGGTGTTGATGATAGTGATGAGGAGTGTATGAAACGTGCTACAAAAATAAACTTGCCTTGCCTTACGAAATTAATCATACCGAAGAAACTTTGTGAAGATATGAACAGCCTATTCGGCTTCGGCAAAGTCTGCAACATTTAGCTAAACTCTACTAGATGAAGATGTTAGAGCTAGTAGGCTGTCACTGCAAAGTGAGATAACTAAGTGGATCTTCCAAATAGAGTACACCGGCACTTATCTGAACTAACAACATAACCACTGTCACTAGATATAAAGACAACCTGTTACTCACTCAGTAAAACATTTTATTGTATGCACTGCTGATCGTACACTAGGTCCAGCGTTCATTGCTGCGTTGCTAAATGATAGCAACTCACCAGGAGGCTTCACCAACTCTCCACTCATTCTCTGACCACGAACTGAATTGGCTTTGATGACCATCAGTTCTTGGCAATTGCTCATTTAGACACTCACGTCTAACAGGTTCAAAACTGTGTGGCTGCGTAAATACTATTAATGGTTCTTGCAACCTCTTCCTCATCCCAGCTAGTCGCAGTTCTAGCAAAGATCGTATAGATTAGAACCAGTCTCTGCTGAGGCTACCTTCTCAAGTCCCCAATGTGACGTCATCACTAAATTCGTGAAAAAAACAAAAAGGACAATAAATGGTCTTAAACAGATTTTAGAGACATTTTTTAAATGGTATACATATCTTGAGTACTTTAAGCACCTACTAATCGACAGTGGTGGTTAACCTGCAACATGCCCTTTAAGTAGCCACGAGGTTTGCTTCTAGCACACAGTTGATTGGTGGAAAAACAAGCAAAAGAGCACTGTAATTGTCACGTGAATGTCCAGTATTGTCAGTATGGTAATTCTTATATACAGTCAATGGGTAATTATGGTAATTTACACACGTCCCAAGGAAGACGAGATTCTTTCCTAAAAACTAGCCATTAAAGACAAAATGTATGCTTTTAAAGCAATCAATACTGTTATCTAAAACGTGGAATGGCTTCTTTATGATCTCTACTCTCACATTTTGCAAAAAAATGTAAATCACAAATTTTGTGAAAAAAAAAAAACTTCTAACGCGATTTTCTCCGTTACGCTCTGGCCGACATGAGACCGGTTTTGCTGTGGTCGGTCACATATTTGAATTGTAGTGCGTAGGTAGGCTAATTGCATACGTGATGACCAGGCGTTAGCGATTGGGTAAAGACAAAGGCTTGTTTTAAACTTCAGCAGAGTCCACACCTCCAGGAAGAAATCGTTTTTGACGGTGTCTGGTCCAGACCCTCTGTACAAAATGAAATGAAGTACGAGGGGCTGGTTTACCAGGCTAAGGTTCCCTGACCACTAGAAAAAAAATGCTGTTTAGTTCTGACGTGCTGCCCTACAAAGCCAAATGTAAAATTGAGTTTAGACTGTAAATTGACTTTATAACACCTCCTTTGTCTTGTGACTAAATATTTCTTCTTATTAAGAAGACATAACATAATAGTACTGTGACAACTTTAAAGACGTTTTTCTCAGTTTCAGTAGTTACGGCACTTTGTAGTACAGTGTCTAGCGTGTGGACCTTTCAGCTTGTAATGAAGTGGCTGTACTCTGGTCACATGTTGATGTGTGATGTATGCAGTGTGAGTGTATGTTGATGTGCAGTGTGTGTGTGTATGATGTGTAGTCGAAGTGGCCATTCTCTGCTAGCCGCGCTGCTTTTAGGAGCTACTGAATATGTGCTCAGTTTGGGGAGAAATCTCAGCCGTAATGCAGTATGAATATGAGCCTAATGTAGTGTGAATATAGGCCTAATAGAGTATGAATATGATCATAATGGAGTATGAATATGATGTGTAATAGAATATTAATATGATCTGTAATATGGTAACAGGACAAGGCATGCTGTTATGCGGAACAAAAAGGACAAATGATGTTTTTTATCCAGATGTCTGTGTGAGGATAGGAGTGTGTATGTGTGGTGTCAGAGCACTAAGTTCCTGCATCACACAGCAGTGAGCTCACCTGTAGACGAGTGCAGGTCTCTGGTGGGTATGTAGTATGCTGTGGTGTGTGTGTGTCTTGTTATATGCTGTGGTGTGTGTGTGTGTGTGTGTGTCTTGTTATATGCTGTGGTGTGTGTGTGTGTAGGCATGTGAATCAGGTGGATAAGGTGGTGGTGATGGTGTGTGTGTTTGTGTAGGTATGTGAAGCAGGGGGATAAGATGATGATTGTGTGTGTGTGCAGGTCTGTAAAGGAGGGTGATAAGGTGTCCCAGTTTGACAGCATCTGTGAGGTCCAGAGTGACAAGGTGTCAACCATGATTGTGTGTGTGTGTGTGTGTGTGTGTGTGTACAGGTATGTGAAGGAGGGCGATAAGGTGTCCCAGTTTGACAGCATCTGTGAGGTCCAGAGTGACAAGGCGTCGGTCACCATCACCAGTCGCTATGACGGCATCATCCGCAAGATCTACTACGACATCGAGGCCACCGCGCTCGTGGGAACACCCCTCGTTGACATCGAGACAGACGCTGGAGAAGGTGATGCCAACTCCACTGTGGGGGCTGTTCTCCAACCAACATTACTGCTACACAGCTAGTAGCTCACACCACAGCCTCATTATAGGCAATGGCTATGAGGCATAGTAACACAGGGACCTCATGAGTGTAGAATTGAACTTTTAGCTTGCTAACACTGATACACTATAGGTGTTGAATGTGAAGGTTAGCATGCTAGTTCTGTGTGAAGCAATGCTTGAGATGCTTTAACTGCTGCTGGTGTCTTTTGTATATGTGTGTGTGTGTGTGTGTGCAGATGTGGCTCCGGAGGAGGATGTGCTGGAGACTCCGGCGGTGTCGCACGAGGAACACACACATCAGGAGATCAAAGGCCACAAGACCCAGGCCACCCCCGCTGTACGCCGCCTGGCCATGGAGAACAACGTACGTGTGTGTGAGAGAAAGGGTGTCAGGGCTCATTCACACCGCCTTGAGCGTATTCAGCGCGTGGGCGTATTCTGAGCGTATGACCATTCACACCGGACATGTCAGCGTATTCAGCGCGGGAGCGGGAAGCCCCGTCTTTAAATGCACTTGGCCAATGTCTTTAGGTGCACATAGCCATGTTTCCCTATCTCTCACTTTAGTAAACACAATATGTGTTTCTCTGGTTTTATTTCCTTACTTTAAACGTTGTTTAGAAAGCAGCACTGCACCTATAGTGCAACTTGACACTTTGATAAGGCCAGTGGAATATTTGACATCGTTCTAAATCATGTAGGCTGATCATTGTCAAAGCCTTTATTCGCTCCCGGTACAAGGAAAGCGAACGCGTTTTAACCCCTTCCATAAAGTTATGATAAACTCTACCTCTTTGCCAACAGTCACTTTGCCTACATCGGGTAAATAAATTATGGACCTCAGTTTTGCCTAGTGGCTTGTTGACTAGATTTATCAAACCAAGTAGGAAACACTGAATGACAAGAACGAGGTTACTATTTTTTTTATAGCTCGCGTGGTCGACAGAAGACCGATTAAGGCTCTTCTTGCATTAAGAATACTCCGACGAAGAAATCTAAAGCGATATCTTGCGTCTTCCTATTAAGAGCGTAAAAGCTCCACCAACATGTTTGACTGGACATCGTGACAACTTCACAGGTATTTCAGTTTCTGTGTTTATGTAGGCTAGTCAATGCCCTTGTAGTGCAGATCTGATAACCCCAATATTGATAGCTTTCCAGTGTTTGTTTCATGCAGTTGTAAGCGAGTGGTAATATTTTGCAGACAGTCGCTAGGTTTTTGAGGTATTCCCTGTGTCAATACAGGCATTGATAGCACAGTTTACATGAATTGTATAGCTGTGCCTATAGCTTTAAATGGGATTTTGGCTGAATACGCTCAGAATATGCGCAGAAAAATAGACTTGGTTTCTATTTTCTAGCTGCAGTCCGTATTCTGAGGGTATTCTACGCTCAGAATACGCTCAGAACACGGTGGCGGTGGGAATGGTCTCATCCGCTAACGTGCATTCTAAATGAATACGCTCAGAATACGGCCACGCGCTGAATACGCAGAGAGTTTGGTGTGAATGAGCCCTCAGGGGGAGAGACAGAGGGAAAGGGAGAGAGGTTCACAGCACTCCTGATTGGAACTGACAGCCTTCCCATTGAGAAGAATGTGAGTGGGAGACAGGGACTCTTATTTTGACACGTAGGGAAAGACATGTACTCTTATTTTGACACATAGCTGCAGCAGCTGGAGTTTAGAGTAGCCGCATTTGAGGTTTGCATCCGTTTGCAGTCTGACGCTGAATGTGTTCCATGTGGTTAGAAATTGTGTCCGACTTGCCCGAAATGTGTGAGGATGTCGTAAGCACATGTGCGTCATTGCCACTCAAATGTCACATAAGTAGCATCCGTATGGTCGCACCTCAGCGCACGTGAACATGAATAAACATATAAATTACTTAATGTAATGCAACAACCCTGAAGCGTGCCGTAAATAAATTGGTCAGTTCTCTCATTCAACTTGTATTCAGCAGTAATGATAGCGAAGTGAATAGGTGATATTTATTATCTGCTTCTTTCAACAACTTCAAGGTGGATACGGTGGTGCAGTGGTAAAACTAGCAGCTGTCATGTAAGTCAGTTGTATTATGTTTGACAAGATATATTAAATGTGTACTAAATATTGTGGAACTGACTATGCAACAATCAATTATTTTGCACACACAGGCCACTCAAATTTGATTGTTGTGCAGGTCGCGAAGTTGTAGTTGTAGTTGGAATTCCTGTAGTAATAATTACAGTCCAAAAGATGGCGACCTAGAATCAATCCAGCCAAGTCTCGTCCGGTCTCGTCATGTCTACGGGCAGTAGAATGTCTGTGTTTGCAGGGTTTGTATCCCCGACCCTCCAGCACCACGCAAATCTCGTTGCAGCAGCAAGTCAGCAGCGGCCCAAGATGAACGCGCTGATTCTTATGCCACAGTAGTTCGGGAACCTTGCGAGTGAAACATGACTGAATTGCAGGTTTACATCATGATTTGGGAATTAAACTGGATAAATCCGAAAAGGCTTGAGTCAGTGTGTATATTTACAGTGTTTTCAGCTTTATAAGACCTTATGAGTGATGATAGGATAAAGCAAAAAGTTAGCTTAATAAACGAACTGCAGCTTTGCACCTAAGTTTGTTTGTGGATAATCTGAACAAAACTGAACTGAACAAACTGAACAAAATCGTAAAAGTTTTTAGTCAGTGGTTGTGAGTTTCCAGTAATATTAGCTGATGTGTAGCAATGAAAAATACATGTTTAGGCTGGTAGTTACTAGGCTAAAGTTAGCTGAAACCAGACTAGCCATTGCCTATTGTTTTCAATGGGGCTGCCGTGCGCAAGTTACAAAAAATCGAGGTGCAGACACGGCAAATATGCGCTTGAGAACGCCGTGCCAGATGTGCACTGACGTCATTTTGACGTCACTTTTGCGCGCGCAAGACTGCCCACGGCGAGGATATCCAAGCCTTAACGCCTCCTTGTTTGACGCTGGTTTGCCGTGGTTAGTTAAAAGTTCACTGACGTCTGTGCAGGTGTATTGTCCGGTGCTCCCCCACTCAACTTGTCATCTAAAGTGTACGTTATTTAACTCCAATTTAAAGACATATCTGATGGTTTTGGTGCGTTTATTTAATGCTGTGAAGCCCGGCCTTTCATCTCATTTCTATTTCATTGTCCGTAGTAGGCTATATACCTACTTATGGTCTTTGTTTTATGGTTTTGCTGTCTTAGTTTTCATGTTTGTGTTGCGGAGCACTTTGGGGCAACTCGTTTTGTTCCAATGTTAATCAAAAAAATAAGAGACTCGACTTGAATTGAACTCTCAGTGCACCCCACTACAACAGGCTCGTTCGAGATTTGAGCCCGTCTGTCTGCGGCTGTCTACATATGTCAACGAGAATTGCTGGTCACAGCAGGGGTGGGCATTAAATGCGGAAAATAAGTCAAACACAAATCTTAAACGAGACTGAGCTTGCGCCTCCCCGATCTCCGTAGCAGATGACACACAAGTCATGTGTGGAGAGGGAGGGAGGGGGTTGTAGTCCTCTACAGTCTATGGTTGTAGTGGTGTGCACTGAGAGTTCAATTCAAGTCGAGTCTTTCTTATTTTTTAGATGGAACAAAACGAGTTGCCCCAAAGTGCTCCACAACACAAACATGAAAAGTAAGACAGCAAAACCATAAAACAAAGACCATAAGTAGGTATATAACACGGACAATGAAATAGAAATGAGGTTAATAATTAAATAAATATAAGGCCAGGCTTGACAGCGTCAGATAAATGCATCAAAAATAGGTAGGTAAAAATAGAGAGAAGAGATTTGTCTTCAAATTGAAATAAAATAACGTACACTTTAGAATGACAAGTTGAGTGGGGGAGCACCGGACAATGCACCTGCACAGACGTCAGTGAACTTTTAACCAACCACAGCAAAGCAGCGTCACCAAGGAGGCGTTAGCTAGCCGCTTGCAGTTGTGTGGGAGCAACTACAAGAGTCTGTAAGATTTGTCTGTAAGCGTCTTGCTCCCGCGAGTTTTCGGGTCATGTGTCATGGTCGCATTTTTGTGAAATCCTCACACATTTCGGGTAAGTCGGACACAATTTCTAACCACAATGCAACATTTTCATCATCAGACTGCAAACGGATGCAAACATTTTGATCGTCAAATGCTGCTATCCATAGACAGTGGAGGACTACAATCCCCGCC
The DNA here is from genome assembly GCA_027475355.1 of Coilia nasus. NCBI lineage: Eukaryota > Metazoa > Chordata > Actinopteri > Clupeiformes > Engraulidae > Coilia > Coilia nasus. Next base: position 35,246,189 of record CM050212.1, on the reverse strand, counting down.
CTCCGTCCCCACACATGACTGCTACGGAGATCTCGGGAGTGCGAGCTCAGTGTTTTTTAAGATTTTATCGACTTTATTTTCCGCATTTAATGCCCACCCCTGCTGTGACCAGCAATTCTCGTTAACGGGTCTAGAACGTTCTACCTCGTGAAGACCCTTCTCTAGCTTGTGAAGACCCTTCTCTTCCGAGACTGCTTTCCTTTCTAACAAAACTAATTTCTACTAACCATCTCTTTACATAGGTACCTTCGATGTTCTCTACACATGTTAGCTATTATGCCCTCCTTTTGTAAGTCGCTTTGGATAAAAGCGTCTGTTAAGTGTAATGTAATAATGTAATGTAATAGAACAGCGGGTCCAGAGGCAGTGTCAAGGTCAGGGCGGCATCAACATTTGGAAGCAAAATAATGCGAAGATGACAGGATTAGTCTAGAGGATTATCTGCCCCTGTATTACCGTCGTTACTGAAGAATATGAAAAAGATGGATCGCTAGTTCTGGTCAGCTGAAGATATCCGTGCTCTACCCTTGGTCTGGGCAGAAGACGACGTGAATAAAAAAACAAAAAAAACAACAAGGTTTGCAGACACTAGGAAGTCATGAAGCAGCACAGCAAGTTGGACATTCAGCGAACAACAACCCGGCAAATTCGCGAGAAGCATTACAAAACTACGGCTAAAAAGACATGGTATAACAAACCAATCCCCCTTCCCCACATAAATAAATCTGAATTGCTTTTACTCAAGCGAGCTTAATTCTAACATTCTCTGTATGTCTTGTATTTGGCTGGTAACATTTCAATTGCCCACCATGATGCTGTGGATTAAATGACTCCTTGTCAAATTAATTGGACCGAACAAATGACTAGGCTTATAACATTGCCTTGTGTCATTTTAGGCTACTTTTTATGCAGTTTCGCAGTGCTGAAGTGTGCAGCTGCCGACATAAAATCACAACTTTTCAGTATCTCTCCTTCACATGCCTTGTGCATCGTAACGTGGTTCTTCGCGTTGACTTTGCAGTTAACTGTTCTAAACGTGTGTGTCAAGCCAATAGGTCAAAATCACTTGGTTTTCTATGAAATTGAAATGATATTTGCTATTTCCGACCGTTTGGGCTGAAGGTATTGGTACCGTTGGTTTAAAACAAGCCTTTTTCTTCCTTTAGCAACCGTTGCCATCGGTAAACAAAAGTAATGCAATATAGATGACCCAGCTCATATTTGGCTGATAAAAATTGCAATTTGTTGATCTAATTAGTATTAAAATGATCTGTTTCTGTCATTGTTATACCTTAAAGTAGCAGTAAATTGTGTCATTTGGTTACGTTTTGTTGGCAGCACAGTGTGGAAATATCAGAATGTGAGATGCATTCCCTAACAAACATTTGACGCTCCGTGGCAAACATAAGGACGGTGTATTTTTGCTTTATAGCCTATAGTAATATATAGAAATACATTGGAACATGAACAACATGGAGGACAATCTGCGGCAGCAGAGGTTCCATGGCGTCTATTATTCTCCAAAGATGTATTTGCAGTCAGAGGTATCGGCAGTAGTTGCTGTTCTGATACTTGGTCATATAGGTAATCGTCTTCTACTTTCTTCTACTACTGCTACTGAATTGCCCACCTATCCTGCTTGAAAATGGGCTGTATCAGTGACGTTTTTGCAAACGAGGGCATAACCCAGAGGGGCTAGTAGCTGAGCAGTGTGGACACAACAGCTCTCGGGGCATGGGGCTAGTGGGGCCGAGGGTGCCCCCTAAAGGCCAAGCCCGGCCTGGCTCCGCAATGTAAATGCGGCTACTGCGTTGTCATTGCGGAAGGTGTGCTGTGGCCATGGTGTGACCAATGTAGATGGGGGTCCTCCCCTGGAAAATGTTTAAATTGCTCTTCAATGGCATGGTATCATACACAACTCTACTGTGAAAACTAGATGTACCGCATAGCGGTACATGGTATGACCGCCACAGTGTGAGAACTGTTGGTATGATGAATGTGTGGTAGAGAAGTGTTGTGAGGTGAGAAATTGTGTGGAAATGATTTCCCGGAAGTGGGCATGGATGTGGGTTTTGAGTGAATGACATTGTGTGTGTTTGTGTAGTGTGTAGGAGTGCTTTGTGAAACAAATAAGCAAAATGACATTTTGTACAATTACAGCGCCCTATGGACCAAATTTTATGGCATGTGCTGTGCTTTTAGAGGTCTTTGTGCTGATCGTGCATGATATATTTTGTGCAGTTCCCACCTTCTTGGTCCAAGATATTGGCAATTCAAAATCCGAATTTTTGCATTTACACATATCAATAGGTGGCACTATGCTTCAAGTGAATGTTTGTTGGCTGGGCAAAATTGTTGACGACACCTAGCTTCGACGATAAACATCGCCTCCTATAACGAAATGTGACAAAATTTAGTACACATAAAAAGAAAGATGTTTAGAGTTGGCATGTCAACTTGGACCAAATTTGAGCAATTAGAAGCCAAGATATGGACTTTTGAAGAATTTTAAGCTACGCGGTAAATGTTCATTGACATGTAACTTCAAAACGGTTTGTCTTAAGATACATATATTGATAACTTTTTGTCAGCATTGTCTGTAGATGACATATACCAAATTTGGTGAGATTCACATGAACGGCCTATGAGGAGTTCGTTTGGATTCGTTTTCGCAGTGTTAAAATTTCACGTAAATTGTTTTCGTTGGAAGTGGGCATCGACCAGTGTTTTCAATGCGTGGAGGTCAATAGATTTCACGACAAAAAAATATTGGTTGTAAACATTCGCGTTTGCTAGATAATAGACAAAATGACATTTTGTACAATTACAGCGCCCATATGGGCCAAATTTTATGGCATGTGCTGTGCTTTTAGAGGTCTTTGTGCTGATCGTGCATGACGTATTTTGTGCAGTTCCCACCTTCTCGGTCCAAGATATTGGCAATACAAAATCCCAATTTTTGCATTTACCCATATAACTAGGTGGCGCTATGCTTTAAGTGAGTGTTTAACACGCGGCAACACTCTAATAAAATGGTTTCCTGTGTGCTTCTATCATAGTTATGCCTTAACATGCACCTACTGCTTAATAAGATGTTTTGCTGTGATATTTCTGAAGGACTGCATGACATGCCAAACACAATTTGGAAAAAATAACTAAAGAAATATGACGTAAGACATGTTTGGCAACTTCTATGAAGAAGTAGACCGAGACCGCCAGTGGACACGTGTCTAAAGATTAACTTAGCCTTGGTATCTTGTTGAGTCAACTGCATGATTATAACGTGAACCAAAACATCGGGGTTATTAACCTGAAAACGTTAAGTTTACCATTTTTTCTTGAACTCTAGTTGAGACATATTACTCACATTAGCAGCAGGGGTAGCCTACTGTTACGATGCTTCAGAAATCCATGTTTGCTTGTATCCATATTTGTTGACTATACAATTTCTCATCGAGATGAATTCTGACTCCACAGATAACCGGCATGTTTCTAGCAGCTTCTTTTTTAATTCCACACGTATTCCCCACAAATAACATTCTGCCCCTGCAAGAATTGTAGTAAATGTCCCTCTAGGCTTGCCGTAGCTGGGTAGTTGCCTCACTACCTTTCTTTTTTTAAGACGCAAAGAATTCATATCTGTAAGTCACAGTACACGTCGTTAAATTGACCCACTTAAGCAATACGGAGCAGAAAATGAAAAAAAAAAAAGAAGGAGCTGCAAATAAACTTGAGACAACTGCGCAATTATTTGCTTAAACCATGTCATATGTTGATTTTACTGAGGGGAGTTAGAAGCAGCGACAGTTGTTCTTTAATCAATTAAGAATAATGAAAGCCTACAAGAAGTCTTTGTTATAGCTTACAAGCCTACTAGCCATACAGCCAGTTAATGGCAATAGAAACAATTGCATAACAGCCAGCCTACATTGCAAGCTAATCAAATCACAGTTTGTTCGACAGCAAACAGTTTGTAAAAGTTTGAAGTTGTTGTTATGAGATGTGCAGCGCAAGGTGAAGGGGGGGGTGACGTCATCGTTTTCAAAAAAACAGCGTTTTGCTTGTGTACATGACAATGCAATGGCGGTGTTATCAGACTTTTTCAGTCTGGAACCCGTTTTCAAAAAGTATCGTTTTCGGGCACCCAAAACGCCTGCACCGTGTGAACGAAAGGCCAAAACGCAAACAAACGTTACCGTTTTGACCCGAAAATAATGTTGTGTGGACGTCCCCAGGTCAAAACAGTAAAGTTTGTTTGCGTTTTGGCTAGTGCTGCCACTAACGACTAATTTTCTAACCATTAATCTCTCGACTAATTTTTCGATAAATCAACTAATCTTAATGACTATTTTTCAAAAAAAAAAAAAGCAGTCACAATTTTCATGTGTTCAAACTTAAAGGCATTAATGTAAAAGTACTATAAAACTGATTCTCCAAAGTATAAATATATCAATACAAAAGAAAATATATAGATAAATATGAATACAATAAGCCCTTCCACTTAGTATTCACAGTTTTAACAGTGCAAATGTATATATTCAAAACAACAAACAATGTGTTCTGCGTTTAATAATCATACTTACATTGTCTTTTTCCTGTTCTGAAACACCTTCAGCAACTCCTGTGTGTTTTCTTTTAAGGTGCTCATGCGTCGTGGTAGTGCTCCCGTGATAAGCCAAAGAAGTCTTACAGAGTGTACAAACCACTCTATCACCATCGGTCCTGAAGTATTCCCATACTTTCGATGCTTCAGGTCTTGCTCTTGAAGAAGTCGCTGTTCTTGAGTCCGATTCTGACTCACCTGCTGCTGCCATTTTCATACCGCTCAAAATAGTAAAACTCAAAACCATGCTCGAAACAGAGGAAGACAGAGGGTAGCCACTGTTTATAAGGGTAGCCATTAGGGTGCGCACAGGAAATGCAAGTGGTGTGAAGGGGAATCACCTGAACTCAGACAAGCAAAGGTTCTCTGGACGAGCCGTTATAAAAATAAATAGGCACATATTCGACCAAAAAAATTGTGTTCGAATAATTTTCATATTCGATTACGTCGACTATGTTGAATAATTGCGGCAGCACTAGTTTTGGCCTTTCGTCTACACGGTGCTGGCGTTTTGGGTCCTCGAAAACGCAACTTTTCGAAAACGATTACAAACTGGTTGCTGTCGAATAAATTCGAATGCTGTCGAATAAATTGTGATTTGATTAGCTTGCAATGTACTGTTATCAAAATGAATGTTCATGAGCGCAAGCCCGGGGAGCCTTGTATCACTCATGGTATTGCGCAAGTACGTTTTGAGACGTCTCAATGTACTGAAAGAACACTCAGCATAGGCTGTGGAAACTGCTAAGTTGCTAAGAGGTGTAAGATACTGCAGCAAGCCCTGGATAACAGTGATGGAAATGATGAAGTCAAATGACTCCATTGATCTAGACAGGGCGTTCGCCGTAGCACAGCTTTTAGCCTTCCCCTTCTATCTGGAGCTTCCCAATGGTCAGAAATATGCGCTCATAATTTTCAATGACAGTGGAAATGCATGCATCATGCTGGGACCAGCGAGTGTCTGAGAATTTTTGGAGTTGGTTGTTAGCGCTTTGGTCACCTAAAAATATCTGTAACCTTTTGGGGGAACCAGATAGGAAAGACACAATGTCTTGGACCGTATCAAGAGAGTTGCAAACTAGTGCGATTTGCTTGGAATGCACTATGGCCAGGTTCAGAGCATGGTTTCTGCAGTGCACGTAGGTAGCAGCAGGATAGAGCTGTCTGACTTGAGCCTGCACACCTCGCACCTTGCCACTGACATTGCCTGCGCCGTTATAGCCCTTTCCCATCATGTTCTTTGGATCTAGCTTCAGTTCCGTCAGTTTGTCCAATAAGACCTTGATTAAAGCCTCCCCTGTAGTATCGGCGGAGAAAACAAAACACAAAAAGTCCCCCCTTACTGAATAGCCCCCTGACTCATTAGGGACATAATGCACTAAAATTGACACCTGCTCTGTGTTGCTTACATCAGCTGTTTCATCCAAGATCACAGAAACCATTCGGTGGACCGTCATTTTCGAAGAATAGCATTCTGTATCTGATTGCCACAGAGTTCAGTGATCTCGTTCTGACCGCAATAATGGCAGAGGGCAGCTGCAAGTACTGTTTTAAAGTGGTGTCACCTTTTGCACGGTACTTCAAAAAAGCCTGGAAATTAGTCCATTCGTCTGTATGACCCCTAAGAGCAACATTTTGCCGTCCACAGGTACTGACCAAGTCAATAGCGGGGTTCCCATTACCGGGCCAAACCCGAGCCGACACGGGTGTACCGGTGCTAAGTGGTTTCACACCTTCAGGGGGAGGTGCTAACACGGGCCTACAGGGGCTGTCTTGGGTGCTAGTAGCCCGCGATTTCTGGCCCAACTAAAACGATGGTCCTACAGGGGCTAAAGGGGGTCTAGAGGCGGTGTCAAGGTCGGGGCGGCGTCAACATTTGGAAGCAAAATAAAGCGAAGATGGCATGAGTATTATCTGCACCTGTATTACCGTTGTTACTGAAGAATATGAAAAAGATGGATCACCAGTTCTGGTCAGCTGAACATATCCGTGCTCTCTCCGTGGTCTGGGCAGAAGACGACATGAATAAAAAAAAACGACGAGGTTTGCAGAAACGAGGAAGTTGGACATTCAGCAACAACAGCCCGGCAAATTCGCGAGAAGCATAAAAAACTACGGATATAAAGACATGGTATAACAAACCAATCCCCCTTCCCCACATAAAATAAATCTGAATTGCTTTTACTCAAGCGAGCTTAATCCTACATTCTCTGTATGTCTCGTGGCTGGTGGTGAATGCTTGGCTGGTAACATTTCAATTGCCCACCGTGATGCGGTGGATTAAATGACTCCTTGTCAAATTAATTGGAGGAAACAAATGACTAGGCCTATAACATTGCCTTGTGTCATTTTAGGCTACTTTTTAAATGCAGTTTCGCAGTGCTGAAGTGTGCAGCTGCCGACACAAGATCCCAACTTGCCAGTGTCTCTCCTTTAGGCTATGCCTTGTGCATGGTAACGTGGTTCTCCGTGGTGACTTCGCAGTTAACTGTTCTAAACGTGTGTGTCGAGCCAATAGGTCAAAATCACTTGTTTTTCTATTAAATTTATATATATTTGCCATTTCCGACCGTTTGGGCTGACGGTAGTGGTACCGTTGGTTTAAAACAAGACTTTTCTTCCTTTAGCAACCGTTGCCATCAGTAAACAAAAGTAGACTCTCTAATAGTCTACAATAGCCTATAGATGACCTATCTCATATTTGGCTGATAAAAATTGCAAGTTGTTGATCTAATTAGTATTAAAATTAACTGTTTCGGTCATTGTTATACCTTAAAGTAGCAGTAAATTGTGTAATTTGGCTACGTTTTGTTGGCAGCACTGTGTGGAAGTATCCGAATGTGAGACGCATTCCCTAAGCATTTGACGCTCCGTGGCTGTCGGTGTTGTTCCATTAAAACATGGAAGAAACAAAGGACTAGGCCTATAACATTGCCTTGTGTCATTTTAGGCTACTTTTTAATGCAGTTTTGCAGTGCTGAAGTGTGTGGCTGCCGACATAAAATCCAAACTTGCCAGTGTCTCTTCTTTAGGCTATGCCTTGTGCGTGGTACGTGGTTCTCCGCGGTGACACAGTTAACTGTTCTAAACGTGTGTGTCAAGCCAATAGGTCAAAATCACTTGTTTTTCTATTAAATTGATATATATTTTCCATTTCCGACCGTTTGGGCTGAAGGTGGTGGTACCGTTGATTTAAAACAAGACTTAATTTCTTCCTTTAGCAACCGTTGCCATCGGTAAACAAAAGTAATGCAATATAGATGACCTAGCTCATTGGCTGATAAAAATTGCAAGTTGTTGATGTAATTAGTATTAAAATTAACTGTTTCGGTCATTGTTATACCTTAAAGTATCAGTAAATTGTGTCATTTGGCTGTTTTGTTGGCAGCATTGTGGAAATATCCGAATGTGAGACGCATTCCCTAACAAGCATTTGACGATCTGCGCCAGCAGAGGTTCCATGGCGTCCAAAGAAGTATTTTCAGTCAGAGATATCGGCAGTAGTTATAATCGTCTTCTGTCTTCTACTGATGCTACTGAATTGCCCGCCTATCCTGCTTGAAAATGGGCTGTATCAGTGACGTTTTCGCAAACGAGGGCGTAACCCAGAGGGTCTAGTAGCCAGGGAGTGGGAACACAACAGCTCTCAGGTCATGGGGCTAGTGCAGTGTTTCCCCTAGAAAATGTCTGAAGGTGCGGTGGCAAGACCTGCGCTCAGACGTACGACGTACGACGTACGAGTATGAGGATACGGGAGCATTATGAGAGGTTTTTTTTTTTGACACAACACTCTAAAATGGTGACCCTTTGTAAGGGAATAAATGAATAAACCTAGTCTTGAAAGAAGAACCATAACCTTTAGAAAACAGCCAGGAAGACTAAATCCCCCTCCCCCTTCACCAATGCCAGAGCGACCTCTTACCCCCACCCCCCTAAACATAAATCTCACAACCCATGATTACTACAAGTACACATTTATTGGAAATCAGTGGCAAAGTTTGCAGGCTTGCTCAGAGCACTTCATTTTCCTGGGTTTTAAAAAAAAACAATTTTAAGGCTTGCTCATGGAGGAACTCGCTGACAGGAGGTCCGTGGCCCTGTGTTTGCCCTTCTTTTGGCTGCTCTCCTCTCTGTCTACCCTCTCTTCACATTCTCTTTGTTCCAGCCTATTTTGCTCCCCTGCTTGATTACTGCTACTCTAATAAAACATTCATATTTTCAAAACATTTACGTGCACATTTTGAAATTAACGTGGTTTTGACCATTTCTGATCTGATATGGCATTTGGCAGATGAGCAAACACTGACGTTTGGGGAGAGGACTGTGTTTAATCATACATACTCGAATTAGGGATGGACATCACATATTCTCTATGTCCAAGTTTACTGTCATCACTGTAATGGAGCGTAAATAAATAGCCAAGAATTCACCTGCAACAACATTTGAACAGCGCGCACCGGAGCTTTGTAAAATGACGGTGGCGGTTCATCTCAATTCCAGCTGTCGACTCGGTTAGACTCGGACAAGAAGGAGCTTGAACATCTCATAGTAAAACTGAGGTGGGCTAGTTAATACAAACTTCATGGCTTTGATAGTAAAACACGAGGAAGAGGGTCTGAAGCTTCCACAGGCTATCAATATGAATAGCCAACTTTAATATTAATTATTAAGCAATGCCCATCCTTAGCTCGAATGACTTTAATTTTGCACGAACGAATCTTCCCTGACGAGTTTCTTCATCTCTCTCCTTTCTTTTTTGGGCGAAATACTTAAGCAAGCTCATCGGCAATCGAAAGATATCGTTGACGTTAGATCTCTCTCTATCAGTCAGCTCAAATGAAAACTAGCGCTCTGGCGATTAGCTGTAAAAATCGTCCTTACATTTATAATCTATCTAAGAGAGCTATATGGATGTGGATGTGCCTATGTGGTTTACTAATGTTCTACGCCAAGCTCTGCTAGCTGGCATCCGTTACACCTATTTATCCCCTCAGTGTGTGAGCGCGTGATCTACCACTGAAGACCGGGAGGCCAAACGAGACGTCTTGTCTAACATAACCTAACCGTTGCCTACTAACAGTTTTACATAAGGTTTTACATGAAGTAGCCTACTTATGTGACAAAACGAAACATAATCACTGGAAATATAAGGTAACACAACATCTTCAACACTTACCTTTCCTAATTTGGCATCTTAAGTGACAGCTCTGTAGTAGCGATTTATTTTACCTCAGTTTGGCTTGGCTATGCTGCTTTAGGCAGAACGTTGTCCAATCAGAGCTCACGGCGACCCGTGGAAACCAATCAAGTAACTGCTAAATCGGCCGGTGGAACTCCGCTTCGGCCCAAATGCAAAGACTGGGCAAGCAACGTAAAATGGGTAGTGGGTAGTGGGAATTCCTGAAGGTGCGGCGGTAAAAATTAAGGTGCGGCGGCCCGCCGCAGTCATTTGTACATAGCGGAAACACTGTAGTGCCCTGGGTCTACAAGCACCGAGGGTGGCCCCTAAAGGCCCGGGCCGGCACCGGCCCCGGAATGGGAATGCGGCTAATGATGGCCTGAATGCTATGCCTGTTGCGCTATAACGCAACGTGGGGTACTTAGACTCGTTGAAAAACTCATCAGGTACTTTTCTGAGTTTACCGAAAATCAGGGTAGAAGGGGGCTTCCACCCCCTGTCTGGTCTGAAGCGGTTCTGTAGGACATTGAGCCTTACAGAGTCTGGTGCACATTTTAAGCCATCTGGTTGAAGTTTGCCTATGTCTGATAAATCTGATGTCAGTGATAGCGGGCTGACACATGGCTCATTGGCAGAAGTAGCTGAACCATCATCTGCTTCTGATGTTAAGGGACATGGGGGGAATGTAGGTGATCTTACATCAAATTCAGAGGATGCATGGCTAGGTCGTGGACATTCAAACTCAGCAGGGACTAAGCTAGAATCCAGCTGCAGCGCATTACTGCTGCTAGGTGCTGGAGGACGCTCGTTACTAGCTGGCTCATTAATGTCTGTGACAACTGGAGAGGACTGGCAAGCAGATGACACTCCCGGGTCTAACACCCCTGGCCCTGGGTCATTGCTTTTTGACTTTTTAGTAAAAGTCTTGAAACAAACTCATTTGTTTCAGGGGTCGTTTACTCATTTTGTCTTGCACAACATCCAACTACTGACTACTATCTGTCACTGTTTTTCAATCCTGGAGGGATTCTCAGTAATGCAGGAAAAGTAGATGATCTGCAGTAACCAAGGAGCTTTCTTGCTCACGCACACCCCCACCCCGTCCATTCCATACTACAGGCTTGCATGAACCACCTGACCACGTTCGCGGCGAGATCAAAGCGTGTCTATGGTCTGAACGCTCTCTCCCCTGGAAAAGGATCTGCGGTACCCCAAACAAGAAAAAAAATATATTGCTGCAGTATTAAATGTTTCTAGTTAGCAACATAGCATAGCACAACCCCTGCATAACATAGGCATTGAAACAACCAGATTGTGCTGCTTCGGACATGAATCCATGTGAATAAGACGTCGGTGTAGCTTTACGACTTTCCAGAACAGTGTTTTCCCCAAAGCGTCTAAGCGTATCGGCACCGATACGCTTCTTTTTTCGCTGATACGCATCAAGTTTTGCCGAGACGCTTTCATAAAATGCCGATACGCTTAAAAATCATGCACAAAAACATTCCCCCGGGATTTTCCCCGAACAAGAAGCCCCAATGTAGTCAAATGTAGGCTGCGTTTTTAGGAAACTTCCGTGGTGGGTGTGTAAACTACTATACTGGCGAAACTGGCCAATCACATGCCGATTACAGTGCTCCTTTGTTTTTTTTTTCCGCCAGTCAGCTGTATCAGAGAGTATTGTAGAATCTAAGATCTTTAACGCAAACCTCGGGGCTACTAAAACTGCCTGACGTTGAGTGTAAATGCTACACAAGAAGGAAGGAGAACGCTCTCCTTGGGGCATGCTGTAGCAAGAAAACTTTCTCCACAGTGTACAGAATGCGATCGGATCATCTAGCTGCTGAAAGAGAGTGAGAGAGAGCGTGAAAGGCAAATCCTCCTTTATGTAGAGCAGAGTCAAGACTTTCATTGAATAGGACACTCGTGGAATTTAACTAATAAATTAGTCCTTACGTCTTTCTGGATTTGTTGATGGTTCTTTTTAACAAAGTGTCACAATCCGCAATTATTTGTGATTATTTCAAGCCTAATAGTGTCCGTTGTTACTGTTTGGATTTCCAGAAAATTAGCTTCATTTCAGACCAGGCTGCAGCCTGTATGGGGTTGTTAGCGCGCTAACGCTAGCGAACTACGCTAACATAATGTTTTAAACTGAAAGCTGCCACTTTACTCACCAACACCCACCTAAATAGCCTACTAATACTGTTATTAGCTGAAGTGGAGAAAGTAATATAAAGTCGTAAGGTTATTGCAGCGTGTTAAATTCAAGGTGAGTCGATGACTGTTAGCATTACCACATTACCAATCATTTCAATGAGCTAGCTCGTTAGCTTGTTACATGAACACTGAAATAAGAATTTGTTGTCATCAGACATCATTCTAGATAATACTACACTACACTGAATTATATTTATCTGCAGAATCTAAGATCTGTGGTACCAATTCAGCTTTCATGTGGCCATACAGGGAGATATTTAGCGTGGTGCTCATTAGCATCGAGGGTCCACCTGTCCGAGAGATGTGGTTGGAGGCTGCCGCAGACAAGTGGGCGGCCCAGAAAAACAGGAGGCTCAACATTTAGTTTAGACATTTTAGTGACAGCCTAGTCAAATTCATATGACATTATATAGTGCTTGCAGTATTTCTTGTGTGACAATAAATTAGCCTTCCCACCTGGGAGTTTTGGCTCTTTCAACTTACCAAGTGCAACGAGTTTTTTGTTCTATTTGTGCCAAAAAATGCAACATTTTATTAAAAGTGTTATGTTTCCACCAGCCTTCTGGGACCAAAATTTTGCTTCAGATCTTTCTAGAATGCACCATTTTAGCTCTAGAATTTTTTTTTTTCCCAGGGTGCATGCCCACCAATCCTCCTAGCTACCGTGCCACCGCGTCATCGTATTTACATCAAAATTTAAACCCTTCTTTTTATTTCTGGGGAAAACACTGCAGAAGAAGTGTTTGCCTGGCACACTAAGCATAAGCTCTGTGTGACCACAGTAAAATGCAACCCAGCAGAAAGACACCGTTAAAATGGGAGCTATACACATGTCCCACAACAAAGTAAATTCAAGGACGTCTACAGAACTAAGTTGTAAATTAAGTTGCAATCAAAAACACTACATCGCCTCTGTTGAACAGATTATAATCTGTATATTCAACAGATTATTAGGCTACTAGCTAAAGGTTTAGGCGCGCGGTCAAAAGTATGCCTTTCTTAAGGGGGTGCTAGCTGTCAGATAGCCCGCGATGCTATGGATTTGACGCTAGTAGAAGTCACAATAAATAGACAGTAAATCCTACGTGAAATGACTTAAAATGCAATGAAAATAATATTTATTGTGTTGTGACTGTCTTGGTAAGTAGTGCCACGGCAGGCATATTATAAAGGAAACCCGCTGTCCTACCTTAAGTTGGGGAAGCTATGATCCACTTGTTTTCTTGCTAGTGATACTAACATCGTGCTTAGTTATGACCGCCGCTAGCGAAGCTAGCGAAAGCGGTCATATTGGAGTTGCTGCAAAAATTTTCCCTTTTTTTAAAACATTTTTATTTTTATTTTATTTTTTCACCGATTTTTCGTCAACGATTCCCGGGACACTGAAACTCGGGAGACATGAATGTTTGTAGGCATGTAGCCCAAGAAGTTTGTGAGCGAATAACGCCTTTTGGTCCCCCAGGGCCACCCCCCTGCTGTGCCAGTGTCCGTTAAAGAGGGGGAGACCGGCAAAAGTTTTTGCTGAATAACTCGATGAACGTTTCACCCAACAACATGACATTTTTGTGATATGTCGGTGTTACAGAGACGTATCGACCCAGCCCATAAACTCTCACTTGAAGCATAGCGCCACCTAGTGATATGGGTAAATGCAAAAATTGGGATTTTGAGCTGCGAATATCTTGGACCGAGAAGGTGGGAACTGCACAAAATACGTCATGCACGATCACCACAAGACCTTTAACACCACAGAACATGCAAATATGGATACAAGCAAACATGGATTTCTGAAGCATCGTAACAGTAGGCTACCCCTGCTGCTAATGTGAGTAATATGTCTCAACTAGAGTTCAAGAAAAAATGGTAAACTTAACGTTTTCAGGTTAATAACCCCGATGTTTTGGTTCACGTTATAATCATGCAGTTGACTCAACAAGATACCAAGGCTAAGTTAATCTTTAGACACGTGTCCACTGGCGGTCTCGGTCTACTTCTTCATAGAAGTTGCCAAACATGTCTTACGTCATATTTCTTTAGTTATTTTTTCCAAATTGTGTTTGGCATGTCATGCAGTCCTTCAGAAATATCACAGCAAAACATCTTATTAAGCAGTAGGTGCATGTTAACGCATAACTATGATAGAAGCACACAGGAAACCATTTTATTAGAGTGTTGCCGCGTGTTAAACACTCACTTAAAGCACCGATAAACCGTTACAAAGTTACACGTCAATGAACATTTAACAAGTAGCTTAAAATTCTTCAAATGGACGTATCTTGGCTTTTAATTGCTCAAATTTGGTCAAAGTTGACATGCCATCTCTAAACAGCTTTCTGTTCATGTGTACTAAATTTTGTGATATTTCGTCATAGGGGGCGATGTTTATTGGCGAAGCTAGTTGTCAAAAAACAGTTTTTGTTAAATAACTCATCAACAATTTTGCCCAAGACAATGATTTTGCGTTAGTATGTCGGTGTTACAGAGGCATATCGACCCAGCCCATAAACACTCACTTGAAGCATAGCGCCACCTAGTGATAAAGGTATATGCAAAAATTGGGATTTTGAGTTGCCAATATCTTGGACCGAGAAGGTGGGAACTGCGCAAAATACGTCATGCACGATCAGCACAAAGAACTCTAAAACCACAGCACGTGCCATACAATTTGGTCCATAAGGGGCACTGTAATTGTACAAAATGTCATTTTGCCTATTATCTAAAGAATGCTAATGTTTACAACCAATCTTTTTTTATCGTGAAATCTATTGACCCTCACGCATTGAAAACACTGGTCGACGCCCACTTCCAACGAGAACAATTTCCGTGAAATTTTAACATTGCGAAAACGAATCTGAATGAACTCATTATAGGCTGTTCATGTGAATCTCACCAAATGTGGTATATGTCATCTACAGACAATGCTGACAAAAAGTTATCAAAGGATTTATCTTGAGATAAACCGTTTCGAAGTTACACATCAATGAACATTTAACACGTAGCTTAAAATTCTTCAAAAGTCCATATTTTGGCTTTTAATTGCTCAAATTTGGTCAAAGTTGACATGCAATCTCTAAACAGCTTTCTGTTCATGTGTACTAAATTTTGTGACATTTCGTCATAGGGGGCGATGTTTATTGGCAAAGCTAGGTGTCAAAAAACAGTTTTAGTTAAATAACTCGTCAACAATTTTGCCCAAGACAAAGATTTTCTGTTAGTACGCTGGTGTTACAGAGGCATATCGACCCAGCCCATAAACACTCACTTGAAGCATAGCACCACCTAATGATAAGGGTAAATGCAAAAATTGGGATTTTGAACTGCCAATATCTTAGACCGAGAAAGTGGGAAATGCACAAAATACGTCATACACGATCAGCACAAAGACCTTATATAAAGGGTCCATAGGGGGCGCTGTAATTGTACAAAATCTCATTTTGCCTATTCCTTGCCTTGACAAATCACTCCTACACACTACACAAACACACACAATGTCATTTATTCAAAACCCACATCCATGCCCACTTCCAGGAAATCATTTCCACAGAAATTCTCACCTTACAACACTGCTCTACCACACACTCATCATACCAACAGTTCCCACATTTCAATATACTGCGGCGGTCATACCATGTACCGCTATGCGGTACATCTAGTTTAATTTTGCAATTGCAATTGGACTTTAATTACATTAACCTGAGTTCTTTTATTGCAAGCCAGCATGTTGGTATATTCTGGATGCGAGGAGTCCTTACTGTTTGAGCACTCGGGACTCATCCAGTTGTGCATGTCTACAGTAGTTGACTGGAGGTAGTCTGTGATGGAATTCTTGACTAATGTATCATTTTTTTGGTGAGAGTGGGGGAGGGGTAGCCTTTGAAAGCATACTGTAAGTGTTTGTATAAACTCGGTGCTTTAAATCGCGCCCAGTTCTCTACTTCTCTTTCTCTCTGTCTCTGTCAAATTCAATTAAAATGTAATGCGCTTTATTCGCATGACATCATATGTTGCATTGCCAAAGCATTCAGTGACAACAATGACAAAAAAAAAAAAAAAACACATCTCTCTCCCCAAAGGCACCACTGATGCTTAAATAGGGCACCTGTCGCTGCATCCGACCCATCTAAACGAGAACACACATTGCTAAAATCAACATACATTACATGTTTGAAGTGAATCATTGCGCTTCTGATCGTGCCCCTCAAGCTGGGACAGCACACCTTCTGCAATGACAACGCAATGAAAACATTCCTGCCTGGACGTAAATATTTACTGCTCCGTTGTCGTGTGGACGCGACTTTTTTTTAACATGTGAAGAAAAAAATCCAGTAGCGTTGTCATATGGACGGCGTCTCTGTCTGTAGCAATCTGTTCCCATGACAATGGCCTATGTGCCTCAGGCACCTGCTCCATCTACCTCTAAGGCCAGTCACTTCAGCAGAGTGTGTGTGTGTGTGTGTGTGTGTGTGTGTGTGTGTGTGTGGTGGAGCCTGTTGCTCTGCATTAGACAGCCTCTACATTATGGAGATAGATTTGTCTCATAAAGATTTGTATAAATAAAAAAAGATATACATAAATATAAATACATTTATAAATATTCAAACACAAAATACAAATACAAAAACGCGACATACAAATAAATGATAGAATATATATAAATACACAGGCATTTGTATATATATTTTCAAGATTTGTAAATATATTTCTGAGATTTGAAAACAAATGTAGTTGATATGTATGTGGAGTCTGCATTTGTGGATCCATTTTTTTCTTTTGTGTCTATTACGCAATTGTGAGACATTCCTACCGCACACCACGGTTTCACAAATAAATGTCACCGGATTTGAATACAAATACCCTTGACTGGACATCCAGCAGATGGCAGTCTTGAGCAAAGGTGTCGTGCAGCTCGTCGGCAGCTGCTAGTTTGGTATTACATCCAGCTATCCAGTAAATGCAACTACATGACAACATGGAAGTGACGATCAGTGGTTTAAATGGATAGGTTAAGTAGTGTTATTTATTACTTGTGTTTTAGCGTGTCTTCCCCAACTGGAGTGTACTTCACTGTACAGATATAGCTCTACAGATGTTGACGCGACGTCTGTGAGTGTTTGCCAGGTACCGATAGCTGCTAACCTGAGACGGTGAACAGGCACCAAGAAAATCACACCCCACGTCCCTAGAAAACTAAACCGATCAAACAGTTTGAGCACCGGCTAGACTATATGGTAACAGAGTGAATAAGGACGCTACTCCCTGTTTTCATCTAAAACAAGTGTTGCCCACACAGTGCTATATTGTTACTGGCTAAACCATACATCTGACAGGGCGCTCTGTCAGAAAACGGGAGAGTTGTCACCCCATAAACTGGGCCATCCCAGGTATTGATAACCATGCAAGCGAAAATGTATGGTTTATCCAGTAACAATATTGCAGTCTGTGGGCAACACTTGTTTTATGTTTAATAAATAACACTACTTAACCCATCCATTTAAACCACTAGTTGCTTCCATGTTGTCATGTAGTTGCATTTACTGGATAGCTGGATATAATACCAAACTAGCAGCTACCGACGAGCTGCACGACACCTTTGCTCAAGACTGCCATCTGCTGGATGTCCAGTCAAGAGTATTTGTATTCAAATCCGGTGACATTTATTTGTGAAACCGTGGTGTGCGGTAGGAATGTCTCACAATTACGTAATGGACACAAAAGCAAAAAATGGATCCACAAATGCAGACTCCACATACATATCAACTACATTTGTTTTCAAATCTTGAAAATATATTTACAAATCTCGAAAAAATATAAAAAATGCCATTTATATACATTCTATCATTTATTTGTATGTCACGTTTTTATATTTGTATTTTGTGTTTGAATATTTATAAATGTATTTATATTTATATATATCTTTTTTATTTATACAAATCTTTATGAGACAAATCTATCTCCATACTACATGGATAGTGCTATTTGGCACAGCTTATTTAAGTGGAGAGATCTCACCACACACACACACACATTCAGGAGAGAGAGAGGGAGAGAGAGACTGTGTGTGTGTGTGTGTGGTTGAGACAGCATTAGGCAGCCTCTTGATGAATAGTGCTGTTTGGCACAGCTTATTTAAGTAGAGAGGTCTCATCACACACACAACACACACACTCAGTTAAAGTCACATTGCCTACCAGTGAGGGTCAGTCGCCATGGCTACAGGTGGGGGCAGGGACACAGCTCCCAATGTCCAGGATTAGGGACATGGGTTTGTGTGAGAGAGATTATTGACAGAAGTGTGTGGTAAGGGACAAGGGTGTGTGTGGTTAGGGACAGATGTGTTTGTGTCTGTGATTAGTGACCGGGGGGTGTGTGTCTGTGGATGTGTGTGTGATAAGGGACAGGGGCAGTGTGTGTGTGTGCGTGTCTGATAAGGGACAGTGTGTGTGTGTGCGTGTCTGGGGATGTGTGTGCGCGCGTGTGTATGTGTAATTGAGATCTTCCTGCACAGTCCAGACCCTGTCAGAACCTTGCTACCAAGTGAGCTAAACGCTATGAGGCTATTAGCTCAGTCAGTATCTTATCCTCTAAACGCTATGAGACTATTAGCTCACTTATTACTGTATCCTCTAAAAGCTACTAGGGTATGAAAGGCTAGTAGCTCAGTCAGTAGCATATCCTCTAAAAGCTATTGGGCTATAAAAAGCTATTAGCTTAGTCAGTAGCATATCTTCTAAAACACGGGTTCTCAACCTTTTTCAGGCTGGGCCCCCCCAGAGCTGGTTCAATGCAGTTAGGGCCCCCCTCCTAATAATAATATTAGATAATTTTAAACTCCTCCCGCCCCCACCATTACAGCGCTGAGAGAAATAGAACTTGATGACAGGGCTACGGACTGAACAACAGCTCAATCTTAGCAGTTCTGCTAGCTGGGCTAAGGTCACATATGCAGCTATGCAGGTTGTGGATGGAAGTTGTTGAATGCCAAAAAAGACAACGTGGACGCCATTAAACATTTAAACAAGGACCATCGGCAACAGTATCTACAAAAACACTTTAGCCAGTGTTAGTTAGCAAACGTAAACACAACGTAAACTAGTTTAGCAAGTCAGTGTAACCTTATGTAGAAGCAACGTTAGCCAACCAATGCTACCCTCCTCAAACTGTCAAAAGACCCACGCATCCTACCTGCAGTCTTTTACCCAAGCGCACAACTTTTTCCTCATTCTATCCGCCACTTTCTCTTTTCCTCTTGCTTTTTAACACTGTGAGTGTGCCCCAGAAAGTTCATTCATGGCTGTTTTTTTCAATTGTGACTATGCAAAACTACAGACTGTATATAAAATGATACACGTTGCTGGCAAGCCCTCCGTCTCAACCCAAGTAGAATGTTGAAAAGGAGCAAGACCACTAACCATAAGGCTTCATTTCCACCTACTTGAGCGTGTACAGCGTGTATCCGTGTACAATAGGTTTGTATAGGGACAGAATACGCTCAGATCACGCATGCGGTGGAAATGGTCTAATCTGCTAACTTGCATTCTAAACGAATACGGGCAGAAAACGGGCACACACTGTACACGCAGAGTGTTTGGTGGACATGAGCCCTAAGAGTACAGGAAGCCGTGGATCGATATCTAAATTTATTTTAACATACAAAGATTAATGGCATAGACATGTTCAACCAATAAACACAAGGGTAATATAAGCAAACAGGTATTTCTCTCTGTCTCTCTCTTTCGGCGCGCCTATGCGCTGCATATATTGCCCCCTGCATTGACGTTGCGTCACGGTTCAAAATTGAATACCTTCTATTTTAATTAGATAGATTTAAAATGAAACAGTGTGGTTGATTCATTTGTGTGTTACAACAGTCCAACCACTTGCATTTCGACATAGGGGAATCTGGTGCATCTCCCTTGTACCAATAGCAAGTGAGTCCGTGTTTTGTTATTTGTCCTCACGTCCCGTGCTCGCGCCCCCCCAGTTGAGAACCACTGTTCTAAAAGCTGTTAGGCTATTAAAGGCTATTAGCTCAGTCAGTGTACCTTTCTGAGGTGTCGGGAGGGAGGTTCACTAACATTCTAAGCACTAACATCCTATGCTCATTCTATATTCTAAGGCATCTGTTACACCTGTGTGTGTGTGTGTGTGTGTGTGTGTGTGTGTGTGTGCGACGGTCTGCTGTGTGTGGGTGTGGGTGTGTGTGTGTGTGTGTCTGCAGATTAAGCTAAGTGAGGTGTTTGGTACAGGTGTGTGTCTGTATGTCTCCAAATTAAGTTGACTGAAGTGCTGGGTGTGTAATTTTTGACGTATGTGTGTAATATTTGACCTGTGTGTGTGTGGTAGGGCTGTGCGATATATCGAATATACTAAATATATCTTAGAAATAGATTTGTGAGATATATAAAATTATTATTAGGCTTGTCCCGATCCAATATCGGCATCGGATCGGCCGCCGATATTGGCAAAAAAATGCGTATCGGTATCGGCGCGGTGGCACGGAAAAAAATCCGATCCGTTTAAAAAAAAAAAAGTCCGGTCCGGTAATCGCTCAGATAATCCATTCCAGTTTTTTGCTGTGGTTTCGCTAAAATCCGGTCCGCATTTTCCAGCACACCAGCATTAGCGTCTCCCAGTTTGTAGATAGAGATGGAGCAAAACGTGTGGAGGAGATTGGGCAGTAGAGGGCATTTTTGTTTTTAAATAGTTAACGATATTATTTGCACTGGTTTTTAAAGCCTTGGTTTACACCTGCTCAAGAGCAGAGTACTGATGCTGAGTTAATAGACTATTTTACACAGAGGTTATTTGTGCGTTTTGCTTTTTTTGAGTTAATAGACTATTTTACACTCAGGTTATTTGTGTGTTTTTCTTTTTTTTTCCATACAGTTTACAGTCTGATTTGCACTTTTACTGACCACTGATGCCATCCCTGTTTGTTATTTTTAATGTTGTCTATTTTCTGTTTATCCCTGAATAAACAGGTCAGTTTCTTGTTACCAACCATTGTGTATTCAAACTCACTTAAGTCAGCTGGCTAGTTGTTATCAATAGTACTAAAACCCTTTTCAATATGAGTCTAATAACTAAGTAAGAAGGCTAAATAACTTTAATACATGCTCGGTTGGATAAGCCGGTATCGGTATCGGCCACCAGTATCGGTATCGGCTCGGAAGTGCAAATACAATATCGGTATCGGATCGGAAGTGCAAAAAGCTGGATCGGGACATCCCTAATTATTATATCGTATGTGTTGTCGTATTGTTTTTTTCAAGTGGCAGCCGAGACTCTCCTTGCTTTCGTGTTTAAAATATTAGCCTTATTTCCATTAGGGGAGGTTCCGGGGTTTCAGGGAATGTTTTTTGTGTGGTCCTCGCACCCTGTGTGTCTCCACTACAACAGAACGTTCGTCGGACCCCACATGAACAAAGGGAAACTTTGTGTCTCAGATCAGGAAACATGACTGATTGCAGGCTTGCATCTGTGATTTATGAATTAAACTGGATTAATCCTAAAAGTTTGTGGTTAGTGTTCCTATTTATTGTAAGTTTCCAGCAGTATTAGCCAATTTATATGTAATATGTTTCATAAGATAAGATGTTCTGAGTGACGTTAGCACAACAGGATTAGTAGGCTAAAGTTAGCGAAGTAAACATACTTTAAGCATAGATCTTAAGAAGGTAATTAATTGTCCGAGGAAATCGTTGTGCTCCACATAGCAAGTAGTTAAATGCTTTATCACGGAAGCGGCCAAATCAACCTCTCCTACATCTCTGAGTTTGATAGACTGTAAGTTTTCCTGTAACTGGCATATGAAAATATAGCATAGGAAGCGTTAGTCTGCTAGCATGCTAAATTAGTTTGCTAATCTGAAATACGAGTGTCTTCAAGTTAACCTCTACGTTTAGGGAAAATATAGTTACATGGGCTTGTAATGGGTTTGTAATGAGCATCGTCTGTTGTGATATTTTCGTATGGCATAGTGATTTTCAGATCACCTATGGCTGGTAGTGTTTAACAACAGCCTATCAGCATCGAGTTTTACTCAACCCTCTTTGAGAGAGGATGCTAGTCTTGTTGCTCCTGGAAGTTTGTTCCACCACTGAGGGACAATTACAGAAAAAAGTTTTGCCTGGTATCGCTTAGAGCGAGCAGGGGGCATGGCTAGTCAGTTTGTGTTGGAGGAGCGCAGCTCTCTGGCAGGAACATACGGCCTTAGTATTTCTTTCAGATAAGCTGGGGCTGATCCTGAGATGGTTTTGTAGGCAAAGGTTAGGGCCTTGTGCTTGATCCGGGCAGCCACAGGTAGCCAGTGCAACTGGATAAATAGAGGAGTAACATGGGCCCTTTTGGGTTGAGTGAATACCAAATGTGCTGCTGCATTCTGCACCATCTGCAGTGGTTTTATTGCACAAGCAGGTAGACCAGCAAGGAGGGAGTTGCAGTAATCCAGGCGGGAGATAACCATGGCCTGAACCAGAAGTTGCGCTGCATGTTGGGTCAGATAGGATCTGATTTTCTGTATGCAATATGGTTGGAGAATGACAGATGGTCATCGATCATGATGCTAAGGTTTTTGGCGACTTTGTTTGGGGCCACAGTGGCAGAGTCCATCTTGAGGTTGATGTTGTGACAAATTGAGTCTTTAGCTGTGATAACTAGGAGTTCAGTCTTGGACAGGTTCAACTGTAGGTGGTGTTCCTTCATCCATGTTGATAGGTCGGTGAGGCAGGCTGAGATGCGTGCCGAAATGGTGGAGTCATCTGGCTGCAACGACTGACGAATGACATGTCCCAGGGAGGTGGTGTACATTGTGAACAGAATGGGCCCCACCACTGATCCTTGGGGAACACCTGTGGTGAGGGTGTGAATTGAAGACAGTTTTCCTTGCCATGACACCTTGAAGGAGCGACCAGAGAGGTAGGAGTTGAACCAGGAGAGGAAGGCACCGGTGATTCCCATGGTTGTGAGTATCCTAAGGAGAATCTTGTGGTTGACCATGTCAAAGGCTGCTGATTGGTCTAGTAGGATGAGGACAGAGGAGAGTCCTTCCGTTCCTGCAGTTCTCAGAGCTTCAGTTACTGACAATAACACCGTTTCAGCAGAGGAGGGAGGGTCGCTGAATTGCTTGCTGATGTTTGCTACTTTTTCAGTGAAGAAGGTGGCAAAGTTGTCTGGGTTGAGATATGTGGCAGTAGGAGGGGGGGGAGGGTTAAGCAGTGATTTGAAGGTTGAAAACAGTTTCCGTGAGTCTGTAGTGTTGCTGATTTTTTTCGTTGTAGTAGGCCTTCTTGGCAGTTGTTACCAAGGTGGCGAAGGAGGCTAGTAGAGATTGTAGATTTTCTAGGTCAGAAGGGTTGCCAGTTTTGTGCCACTTCCTTTCCGCCGCTCTGAGGGTAGTACGTGTAGGGCACAGCTGTTATGTGTCATCCAAGGTCGGGGTTGGGAAGATTTTGCAGTGGCTTGAGTTTAGTGGCACATGCTGTCCAGGCAGGAGTTTAATGTGGAGCTGAGTGACTCAGTAGCAGTATCCACATCTAGTGAAGACAGTGTGCTGGGAGGAGGTAAGGCAGAGGCGACCACTGATGCAAAGCAAGTAGGTGAGAGCTTGCGTTGGTATGTGACCATGGGAGGAGCGCTGGCTGGTAACTCTGGTAGACTGATTGTGAAATTGATGAAAAAATGGTCTGATACATGCAGTGGTGTTATCTTCATGTCATTTGTCTGGCAGTTCTTAGTGAAGATCAGGTCAAGTTGGTTTCCATTTTTGTGAGTCGGAGATAGGGGTGGGCGGTATAGCCTAAAATTTATATCACGGTATATGTTGAAACATAGACGGTAGACGGTATATATCACGGTATACTTTGGTATGTAACAGTATTAACTGGTAACAGCTTCCTAATGCTGAATGTCAATATTTCTGAACGTCACCAAACACGATATAAGACATTGTAACATTTTCGTGTGGGAACTTGGCTCAGCCAGAGGTTAGGCAAACCGGGACTGAGCTAAATATACAACACGTTTACAGCAAAATAACGTTGTATTCCACAGGATCCGCACACAAAACAACTAGATGAACACGTGAGAATGATAGCACAGGAAATTATGATGTTGGGAGAGTGCAGTCAATCCGTGCGCTTTGCCAAATGGACAGAGCTGGGTCGTCAGTGACTTGCTGTCGGCGCAGATGGGTCAGTCAAATGTAGGTGTAGCTGTCTAAGAAACAGCACAACAGGCTCCTCATTAAGCATTACCTAAAGCAGTGGCGGTTCTACACTGAATTACTCCCCGGGCAAATTGCAAATGTTGAAACTACCATAATAACATTCTGTTGGCTAATGACAGGGCTCAACGTTAACCCAAATTATGGAAATCAATAATAACTAAACTTGTAACCGTTTTGTTGCAAAGCCAAATCTTATGGTGAAATTACATCTTGTGTTTGTTGAGCTAAGACCGAATTATTGTTGAGTATAGCAATCGTAGCATCAAGAAGGCTAACAAACGTAAGAGTTATAGGCCTACCATGATTAACATTAGCCCTTCATTCATGGCATGGATAACGTGATCATGCAGAGAGAACAGTTGCATACCTTCATCTTTTGCTCGTTTCTACACTTCTAATGGCTTTGACCTTTTTCTGTCCATCTCCTTCTGTTTGTAACTCGACAGTAAACATACTGTTTTTCCCATCCCTGAACACGTCTGTGACTGCCGACCAGGAGTTAAGACTAATTCACCTTGGTGACCGCCTACTCGTTTTGTATTGCCCTGTTTTATTAGCCTTTCACACAATTAAAAATTTTGCATGAATTATAAACTTGTAAATATAATGTTAGGAATAAAATGTGCGTTATTGGGAAGGAAGCTTATGTGTGACTGACTTCGCTCACTAATTGCAGAGTATTGCCCACTTGTGCATTGCATTTGAGAGACTCAGAGGTGCTGTCCCCCGCGCCCCCTCCCCTTTGCCCTTTTCTCACAACTTCTGTGCACTGGAACTTTTTTACAAGGTTTTCCAACGTAGCTGACTTGCTGTAGCAAACCGACCGTAAGTAATGTTACAACCGCGGAAGATGAGCATTTTTGAAAATAGGCGTGTCAGAATAACGTGAATTCTGCAGATTATGTTTTCCTGTTCAGTATCCGACACCTCGTAGCCAAACCATGACCAGATTACAGAAGTTGAGCCGGTATTTTTTACGAGCTCCTTCTATTCCATGTGTTCACTGCTCGCAGCTATTTTTCCTTCTTCCTTGTTGTGGTGACGCAATTAACTATCGCGGTAGGAAGGTATAACCCAAAATGTCTACCGTTGGCCAAATTTATACCGCATACCGTTTATACCTTTTATACCGCCCACCCCTAGTCGGAGAGCAGTTGGCCAAATGGAGGTCGAATGAATTCGAATGTTATTTTTTCTTTTAATCTTTAACACTTAGAAATATACATCAACATATGATATATAGCTTAATTATCCACAATTTAGGATACAGCACACAAAGATTTAAATACCAAGTGGAAGAAAAAGAGGGGAGCTCTTAAAGCTCAGACTTTTGAATAAGTCAGAATAGGTTAAACGATAGCCTAAAAATTAGATCATAACAATAGCAAAGGCCACAAAAATAAAGTCTGTTTAACCAGCGAAGCACGCAAAGTATGGCCCAAGTCCTGCTGCTAAATCGATAGCATTCACTATATTTCTTGCATTGTCTGTTTCTCCAGTTTCCATTCCGCCACCGTTTCTTTTAGTGTTTCAGAGAGGTTTTCACTTGTGGAGTCACTGTTGGGTAACTTTCGGTGGCCCTAGATGCCCATCTGTCTGTAGTGAGAGCGACGTGAGCTGTGTCGGACAATTCCTTGACTATTTCGTCTCGTGTCTTGTCATACAGTTTTGGAATTAGAATGGTGCCAAAATGTCGGTAGGAGAGTATATTATACCGCAGCTCGAGTACTTTGATCAGATTACGAAAACCCTCATCCTCTATCATGCTTGTACAGCTGCATATCTTTTGCTATAAACATTGCCAATGTTTCAGTTATGGCTTTTGCTCTGTCCGACTCACCACTGAGAGGCTGCTTAAATGCTGCGGAGAGTTGGAGTTGCTTCCTAACAGACTCTGTTCTCCTCACGCTGTCTACCGACACATTCGAGTGATGTCAGATGACCTGACATATTTGAAGTGTTTCCACTAGCATATGGAATGTGTGTTGCACAGTACTTGCACATAGTCACAGTTCTATCTGTGACTTTTTTTTTTTACTGCTGTCATCACAGGTCACAGGGAATCCAAAATGTCCGCACACGATAGACTTAAACGACACTGGCGCATCCTCCATCTTAGGGCAGGCTTTCTTTTTCCCCACTTGCCATTTCTACACACGACGTGACCTGCAGCACTCACGCAACTCAAACTCCACCACACTTCTTTTGCGCAAAAGGGAAATGGGCTACATACGGGCACGAGACCACAATGCGCATGCCAAGAACCGTCGAACCGTATGGAGCACACACATTCCGAACCGTGACAAGCGAACCGAACGGTTAGGTTTTTTCCAATACCCGTGCCACCTCTAGTATGTGTGCATATTAAGCTGAGTGACATATTGGGTATGGGCAGAGATGGACGAATCCTAAAGAAGGTATGTCTCTGCGTGTGTGTGTGTGTCTGCAGATTAAGCTGACTGAGGTGTTGGGCACAGGCAGAGATGGGCAAATCCTAAAGGAGATGTGTGTGTGTAATGTTTGACGTGTGTGTGTGTGCAGCTTAAGCTGAGTGAGGTGTTGGGCACAGGTAGAGATGGGCAAATCCTAAAGGAGCTGTGTGTGCGTGTGTGTATGTGCACGTGTGCGCGTGTGTGTCTGCAGATTAAGCTGAGTGAAGTGCAGGGTGTGTGTGTGATGTTTGACGTGCGTATGTGTGCAGATTAAGCTGAGTGAGGTGTTGGGTACAGGCAGAGATGGGCGAATCCTAAAGGAGGTGTGTGTGTGTGTGTGTGTGCAGATTAAGCTGAGTGAGGTGTTGGGTACGGGCAGAGATGGGCGAATCTTAAAGGAGGACATCCTCAACTATCTGGCTCGCCAGACGGGCGCCATCCTGCCCCCCTCCCCCTTCCAGGAGATCCAGCCACCGCCGCCCCGCCCCACGGGCCCCGCCACCCCTGCAGCACCCAGAGCGCCACCCCAGCCCACACACACCCCCTCCTTCCCCAAACCTGTCTTCACCGGCAAGGACCGCACAGAAGCCCTCAAAGGTTAGACGCCTGCCGCATCTTACACACACACACACACACACACACAACTACTTTTCATGCACACACACCCTTAGTCTTCATACACACACACCCTTACTTTTCTTACACACACACAGCTAGCTAACAAGAACGTAGCAAGTGGTAGCTGCCTGACCTGAAAAAAGTTTTATTTTGTCTACATCCAAACAGGGTCCCCCACTAAGTGGAGGTTCACCTTTTGGGGTTGCACTATATTGAGGATTTGTTTTTCATTAACATATGCACGCAATGTCACTATGCATGCTAAAAATGTTTGTCAGTCCAATATTATAATTATGATTGCTGTGTGTGTGAAGGGTTCCATAAGGCCATGGTGAAGACAATGACGACGGCGTTGAAGATTCCGCACTTCGGCTACTGTGACGAGGTCGACCTGACTCAGCTGCTGCTCCTCAGGGCGGAGCTTAAGGGCGTGGCCGAGTCCCGCGGCGTCAAGCTCAGCTACATGCCCTTCTTCATCAAGGTAGACCACACGAATCAAACTCAGATCCATGATCCAGCTAGAATGACCAATCAAACTCCGCTACATGCCCTATTTCATCAAGGTAGACCACACTAACTAAACTCAGCTACATGCCCTTCAAGGTAAATCAGACTAATCAAATTTACATCCATAATCTAGCTAGACCAGACTAATCAAACTCAGCTTCAACAAGGTAGACCAGACTAATTAAACTCAGATCCATCATGTATGTAGACCAGACTAATCAAACTCAGGTTCTTTATCAAAGTAGGCCCTTCTTCATCAGGGTAGACTAGACTAATCAAACTCAGCTTCAACAAGGTAGACCAGACTAACCAAACTTAGCTTCATGCTCTTCTCTGTCAAGGTAGACCACACTTATCCAACTTAGATTTATCATCAGGGTAAACCAGACCAGACTAATCAAACTCGGCTTCTTCATCAAGGTAGAACAGACTAATCAAGTGCAAATCTATCATCTAGCTAGAAAAAATGAATCAAACTCAGACCCATACTCCTCTTTACACCGGTAGACAATTATTTTATACAGCGTGTGTGTGTGCATGCTTACGTGTGTGTTCTGTAAACAGGCAGCCTCACTCGGTCTGCTCCACTTCCCCATCCTCAACGCCTCTGTGGACGAGGCCTGCCAGAACATCACCTACAAGGTCAGTGTGTGTGTGTCTTTGTGTGTGTTTTTGTCTTTGTATGTGTGTGTGTTTCTTTATGTGTGTGTCTTTGTGTGTGTGCGCTTGTCTGTGTGTGTGTATATGTTGGGGGGTGGGGGGGTGTTTTACTTTCTTGTGTGTGATATGTGCTTTTTTTCATGTCTGATCTGATGTGCGTGTGTGTGTGTTTTTGCTAGCATCATTGCTGTGTGTGTGTGTTATGCTGGAGGTTAATGTATTATCTTGCCCCAGGTAGCTCCTAACATTGGTCTGGCAGACATGACTTTGGGTGTTGTATGTGTGAGTGAGTGTGTGTGTGCATTTCTGTGTGTGTGTGTGTTTGTGTGTGCGCATAATGCTGCAGGTTAATGTTTTATGTCTGTCTGTAGGTGGTCTGGCAGACGTGACTTTGGGCCCTGTGTGTGTGTTAATGTGCTATCTGTTTCTCTGTATAGGTGGTCCATAACATTGGTGTGGCGATAACACACCAATGTTTCTCTGTATAGGTGGTCCATAACATTGGTGTGGCGACCCAGGGCCTGTGTGTGTGTGTGTGTGTGTTTGTTAATGTGCTATCTGTCTCTGTGTGTAGGCGGCCCATAACATTGGTCTGGCGATGGACACGACCCAGGGCCTGCTGGTTCCGAATGTAAAGAACGTGCAGGTTCTGAGTGTGTTTGAGATTGCCACGGAGCTGAACCGGCTCCAGAACCTGGGTTCCACGGGCCAACTGAGCACCCAGGACCTCACCGGCGGAACCTTCACGCTCTCCAACATCGGATCAGTACGTCTGTGTGTGTGTGTGTGTTTGTCTCTGTGTCTGTAAGTGTGTGCGGAGTGGCAAAACACCGACATTTGGATCTGTAGGTGTGTGTGTAAGTGTGTGTGTTAGGTTTTGAAAGAACACTAAGGGTTGTGTCCATTTTGCATAGTTCATATTTGTTACATTGCTCATCAACATGTTGTGGTAATTTCTACTGAACAGGGCTGCGTTTCCCGATAACGATGGATCTTAGGCTTAAGAGCAACGTAAACGATCTTACGAGCGTTCTTACATTTTCTACGGTTCTTAGAGCTGGAAGTTGGCGCTGTTAAGTAACGTAGGAGCTTTCTTTTGAACTTCATTGGGCACACAGTGAAGTTGGCTTCAATGCAAGAAAATACATTTAAAAAAAATACACAAACCTTTTAACATTTGCATAGTTTATCTCATTCAAGAATAAGCAAAAAAGACCGCCCACCTGTTTGAGGACACTAACAAAAATATATTTTATTTAAATAGTCTATGTATGAATAGGACACTGTATTCAGATGTTTTTGTTGCATGTTTCCTGCACACGGCCAAAATAAGCCCACTTACTGTAACTGTCCTTGTGCGGCTGTGCTAAAGGCACTGGATATAGGCTATTTGAAGACATCGGGGGACAAGACAAAGGAGACATAAAGACAGTATGCCTACAAGAAATGAGAACCGTCTTTGATAGATTTTAAGATTGCAGCAGTGTGATAAGGCAAATTAAGCTGTACAGTATAGGCCTACTGTCATTGTGTAGTGATTTTCAGCAGGTTCAAGGCCTTGACAGCCACACTATCCCTGCTGTTTTTAAATACTGCCCGTCAACAATGTCTTTGTCACTCCCTTTTTGTTATGTCCATGGAACTGTCATGTTCCAAGCTTCTTTTTCTTTTTGACGGACTTTATATTGCGTCTGGGTTATTTTTTTCTTAGTTACCTCGATACGCTCCCGTTCATGAAATGCCCATATAAATCACATGTATGATCACCATGTCATTATGCCCAATATAGTTTACTATAAAATATAGTTGACGTATGTTCCTGGATGCAATCATATTGATTTGATTCCAGGCCCTTGCGTAATTTAGGCCACTTCTTTTTTTCCGTTGGTCTGCTGTGTCAGCTACATGATGTCATGGTGGTTATATGGTAGTGAAGGAAGAGGTGGCGTCCGCGCCTCTGTCTTTAGAGGAAAGTTTTGCTCGGTGCGTAATTCCAAACAACCTGAAACAGTGAGGAGAAAAAAGGAGTCACACTCAGGAGCTAGATGCCAGTCAGACAACTGTATTAAGCCGAAAATAAAGAAGAAGCCAAACAAAAAATGGGGAAACAAACGTTTCGGGGTTCTAGCCCATCATCAGTGTTTCCAATGTGAAATACGTCACCGCTTTTTGGAGAGCTCTTATAGGCTCCGCCGAACATAATATATACATACTATATACAAACATCTACAATATAGGATCCACAGAAAGTTCTGCTTAATACATTTTGGACACGTTATGGTATTTATCAAATGGGTCCTTCTTTTAAAAGGCCACACCTCCATGTCAATCGGTGCGCGCTGTCAAAGCCATGCGCGCTCACAAAAAACAACCCATACGCGCTCACAAAAAACAGGTCAAAGACAGTTCCTCGTTCATACCACCAGGGTGAAGGCACTTCAGGGTCCAAATCCAAAAACATTCCCTTTGTAAAAGTCTTCTGTCCATGTCACCACCTCTACGTGCATGTGTGATGTGTTCAATGACAGTAAAAGAGAGAGATGATAATGGGTGACCAGCTTCCATAAAATGTTGCGCTACAGGAGCTTTATTGTCTCTGCGCCTTATTGCGCTGTTATGTTCGATAATGCGTCTTTTAATTGGTCTGCTGGTTTTCCCGACATATTGTTTATTGCAAGGGCATGTGATGAGGTATATGACATTGAATGTATTGCAAGTGGTGAATTGTTTAATGGAAAATTGTTTGCCAGTTGCTGCACAAGAAAAGGATGTGGCCTTTTTAGTTGAGTTCCTGCAAGCAGCGCACGTTCTGCACGGAAAGAATCCAGTGATATTCCTTAAGCGCCCATCCCTGTTTGGTTTTTTGTGGCAGTCCGCTCGTACCAAAAAGTCTCTCACGTTTTTGGCACGATAATGGAAGAAGAGGGGGGGGGGTCAGCGAAGAGGGTACTGCACGTTGGGTCACTACCTAGAATGTGCCAATGTTTGCGGATACAGTCTTTGATTTGGTGGCTATGTGCTGTATAGGTGGTGGTGCATGCAACTGAAATTTTTTTATCCCGTTTGGGTCTGGGGTCGGTGTTGCGGACTTTTTCCAGGGCATCGTTTAGCCACGTCTGTGGGTACCCCCTTAGACTAAACGGCTTGTACATTTTTCTGAGTTCAGATTCAAAGTCGGCTGTGTGTGTACATATCCTCTTTAGTCGTAGGAACTGAGTGTATGGGAGGCCTTTTTTCAGATTGGGTGGGTGTGCACTGGATGCGTGTAAAATGCTGTTTTTATCTGTGGGTTTGGTGTATAGGGTGGTGGATAAAATGTTATTTTGCCGAATGAAAGTGGTGTCAAGAAATGACACTGACTTAGCGTCAACCACAGTGTTAAACTTAATCGAATAGACCATGTTATTCAAATGAGTGGCAAAGTTATCAAATTCTTCTCGTGACCCCAAGAAAAGGCAAAACACATCATCTACAAAACGCTTCCAGAGCACAATGTTATGAAGAAAGGGATTATTGTTAAAAACATACCTTTCTTCCAGGAAGCCCATGAATAGACATGCATAATCGGGTGAGAATCTGGACCCCATGGCAGCACCTTGTTTTTGTGAGTAGAAGTCCGATTGACATGGAGGTGTGGCCTTTTAAAAGAAGGACCCATTTGATAAATACCATAACGTGTCCAAAATGTATTAAGCACAACTTTCTGTGGATCCTATATTGTAGATGTTTGTATATAGTATGTATATATTATGTTCTTTCCTATTTTGGGTATGTTTTGGGCTGTATGGTGATCACTCGGCGGAACCTATAAGAGCTCTCCAAAAAGCGGTGACGTATTTCACATTGGAAACACTGATGATGGGCTAGAACCCCGAAACGTTTGTTTCCCCATTTTTTGTTTGGCTTCCTCTTTATTTTCGGCTTAATACAGTTGTCTGACTGGCATCTATCTCCTGCGACTCCTTTTTTCTCTTCACGGTTATATGGTAATTGCATGATAGTTACAAAAATAATGTCTTGTGACAACATCTTCAGGCGCACGTAGCCTATTTTCACTTCACATCCTCTGGGTGTCTCCACTGTGCAACGCCAGTTAAGATCAATCTTAGTGCTCTACAATTACTCCGGACCACACGTAGAGTTACGAGTTATCTTACGATGGTTCTTGGCCAAAGAAGGTGTCGGGAAATGGTCCGTAAACTCTACGATGGGGCTAAGTGTGAAGTTAAATACTACTTAGGCTTAAGTACTACTTGACGCTCGTAGTGCTTTTGGGAAACGCAGCCCAGATCTGATTTTTCTGTGTAGAATATCCCAGTATTTAGAGATCTGATATTTTTGTGTGGAATATCCATTTGGAGATCTGATATTTCTGTTGTGTCTGCCCTGTGCAGAGGACATTGCTGTGAAATTGAATTTCGAACTACGGAATTATAGAAAACATGAAGATGAAAACATTATAGAAAACAACTGAAGGTTATTTAGCTGTAGTGCAGCATGACATATTATGTCACAAGCCTGTGATGCTAACGCACGTGTACTCTCAGCAGTGGAATGGAATGTTCATGTTAATGTTTATGTTTATCTCTCTCTCTCTCTTTTAGATCGGGGGCACCTATGCCAAGCCGGTTATTCTTCCCCCAGAGGTGGCAATTGGTGCTCTGGGGAAGGTTCAGGTGAGGTCCTAGATCAGCCTCCATTATGGAACACATGTAGCATACATTAACATGACTGTAAACACGTGTAGCACACACCAGCATGACTGTAAACATGTGTAGCACACTAAGATGAGCATTAACACATGTAGCACACTCTAACATGACTGTAAACATGTCCAGCACACACTAGCATGACTGTAAACATGTGTTGCACACGCTAGCCTGACTGTAAACATGTATACCACATGCTAGCATGACTGTAAACATGTGTAGCACACGCTAGCATGACCGTAAGCACGTGTAGCACACTCTAACATGACCATAAACATGTGTAGCATACGCTAGCATGACCATAAACATGTTGTGTAACTCATGCTAACAGAGTGGCTAAGCTGTTATGGCGCTAATACCAGCCTTATAGCAAAGCTGTAGCTCATACTAACATTGTGTCATGTATTATTGTCATCTAAGTTAGCTGTATAGTCGATGTGTAGTCTAAAATGCCTGAAATCTTCATATTTTACGTTTTATCTGTTGCTGCATCGCAGGCCTGAGAGTAATGCAGTTTGAATTGCGTATATGTCCAGTACATCTTTCGTGTTGACTGTAAAACTGGCTTTGACTGTGGCTGTGGTCTTGACTGTGTCTATGTCTGTGACTGTGACTGTGGCTGTGACTGGCTGCCAGGTGCTGCCGAGGTTCGGGCCGCGTGACGAGGTGGTGAAGGCCCACATCATGAAGGTCAGCTGGTCAGCTGACCACCGCATCATTGATGGGGCCACCATGTGCCGCTTCTCCAACCTGTGGAAGTCTTACCTGGAGAACCCAGCCACCATGCTGCTGGACCTCAAATAAGGAACTCCGACCCCCATGCCCCCACCTTGCAAAAACCCCCACCCCTCCACCCCGATGCCCCCAACCTTGTAACAATCCCACCCTCCCTCTACCCCCAACCCTCATCTTGTAATACCCCCCCCCATGTGGACCACAGCCTGCGCCAGCCACACCTCCCTGTGGTGTGAGAAATATTTACAAGACTGAGGGCTGGTGCAAGAGTGGAGCCTCCTCTGACCCAACAGCCCAGACCTCGCCTTGGACCCAACCAACCCCCAATTCAGCTGCATCGATGGCTGCAGTCAGGACCTCTGTACTCTGGTGGCTGTAGGTGTTCTCGTGTGTGCAGGTCCCTCCTGTCCTTTCCTGGTCCCTTACTGATGAGACTCGTTTCCAATAACACTTGTTACTCAGCTACCTGATGCTACCCTTGTCATTCTGATGGCCCCTGCGCCCAGGTGAGCCATTCTGATGCCCCCCAAGGCTGCCATCTTCAGACCGGGTCCAGCCCAGATCTGAGTCGGTTGTCAGGTGATGACACACTGGGCAACTTTTAGAGCTGTGTTTCCAGGCAACAACATACATGGCAACGCATTTCTTTGTCTTTCTCTCTCTCTCTCGCTCTCTCTCTCTCTCTCTCTCTCTCTCTCTCTCTCTCTCTCTCTCTCTCTATATATATATATATATATATATATATATATATATATATATGTATGTATGTATGTCTGTATATATATATATATGTGTGTGTGTGTGTGTGTATATATATATATATATATGTATGTATGTATGTATGTATATATACACACACGTTGTTGCCTGCTGCTGGTCCAAGTCCTCCTGATAGGAATGTTGCCTGATATGAATGGGAAAGTGCCTCTGAGTCATGTTAGTAAAGTTAGCAGTAAAACATCATCTGTTAGTAACGTTGGCAGTAAAACCTCATCTGTTAGTAACGTTGGCAGTAAAACATCATCTGTTAGTAACGTTAGCAGTAAGAGTTGCCCACTGTGACATCATCTGTAGAGTCAGGCGCTGTCCTCATGAACTCAGTTGGGGAGAGCACACCTCATTGGCTGGTTGGGGAAAGCACATCTCATCGGTCAGTTGTGGGGAGCACACCTCATTGGTCATTTGGGGAAAGCACCCCGCTGGTTGGGGAGTGTAGACCTGATTGGCTGGTTGGGGAGAGCACACCTCATTGGTCAGGTGGGGAGTGCAGACCTGGTTGCCTGGTTGGGGAGAGCAGATCTCATTGACTGGTTGCCCAAATTGTTTATTCTTCTCTTCTGTTCTTGGATGGTCCACTAAACCTGAAAGATTGTACTACTCTTGTAGAAATGTAGATGGGGTTCTTGGATGGTCCTGTAAACCTTAAATGTCACCTCTACTGCCGCCTGTTGAGGAGTATCTTTAACAAAGCCTTAAGCTAGCTGCAGCCACGACAGTGTTCCCTGTTGTAGATGTTTTTGCTAGAAAATAATTTTCTGTCAAAAAAGCGCCACGTAGAACTGTTCCAAAGGGACCTGTGTTTATGAGAATGTAAAGGTTTGTTTTTTTCCTTTTCTTCACCCAGCTCTGTAGTAAAGGGGTTTTGTAACACAGCTCTGCAGTGAAGGGGGTTCTCTAATAAGTTGCACAAGTAAATACATGCCTCAACGCTGTTATAGGAGAAACCGTTAGAGGTAACCGTGGCGACACATGGACAAACTGAAAGTGCATCTTCTGTGTTTGGGTCTTTTGTTTCCTGGGATGAACTGAACTGACCTGCTCTGGTTTGCTGTCTGCTTATGTCTTCATATGGACATCATGTGATGGGTAGGTCATGTGATGTTTATATGCATATATATGGGTATATGTGATAGCACCTATAGCTGGCTGGAGCCTTTGGGATTCTGTACTGTATGTAGCCGTATGTAGGGAGTCACTGCTACTGGTAGAGTGTGTGTGTGTGTGTTACAGTGTGACATACTGCTCTGCCTCTTCTGTGTGTGAATGTGTGTGTGTGTATCTTGAAGACCTTTTAATAAAGTTGACCTTTCTGTGATTTGTGTGCTGTGACAGTTCATTTTTAAAGGAAAAAAAACGTTAGAAATATTTTGACATTTAACAAATGTTTTTGTGATATTATTTTTTTGTAGTGAGCTATGTCTCCAGTCACTTTCAAACAGCCCTATCACACATCCAATCCAAAAAAAACGTGTTAAAATTCACGTTTTAACACGTGAATATGTGTTAATATCAAACAAGACTCACAACTCTTGAGCTGTGTGATGATGCCAGCTAGTGCTGCTCCTATTGGTCCTACAGCCCTGACGTGTGTGTTGGGAAGCCTCGTGAAAGCCCTTCAGGAGAAGATTAATGCGCCTGTCAAGCTCTCCCGAGTGTCGAGGAAGTGTCCAGTAGTTCTCGCGCCTTGGTATCGACTGTGCTTTTTGTTCAACTTGACGGAACCTTTTCTAGGCTGAACGGGAGCTCCCCGGCTAACACATATCTCCAGGTTATAATGCAGGAGAGACGCACCGCCAGACATCTGTCACAAAAGGATTCGTTCCGAAATGGTTGGGTAGTTTTGGATGCGGGACAACGAGCCAACGGAGGCATGAAACACAGCAAGTGTAAAAACGCCTGGCAGCGTCAGAGTAGCAGTTCCGCAGTAGTGCAAGACACACGCAGACGAAACTCAAATTCCACTTGGTTAACCATAAAAGAAGACGGACTACATCACGAGCGCTGTACGATGCCCAAAAGTCCATCCGTGGGGAACTTTTCCTGCAGTGGCAACATCCTAGAAGCCCCCGCGCGCTACCAGATGTACCAGCCCCTCCCTGAGCAGCGCTTCTCTGCAGAGGGGGCCCGATCCGCCGTGAAGGCGCTCGTGCAGGCGACGCTTGGCGACACCGACTACAGCGCGTCCTGCGCCGAAACGGCCAAGGATCTGTCCGAGCGCGTGAAGCAGGTGGGCAGAGCTCAGCTGTGTGACCGGTACAAACTCGTATGCTTCGTGGCCATCGGGCAGGTGAAGGACTGTGATGTGATCTGCGCGAGCCGGGCCGTATGGAGTACCACAGCGGACACGTTTGTGGAGTACATTTTCAGAAACAAGTCCCTGTTTGCGCTCTGCATCCTGTACGCAGTCTACCAGGAATAGGTTGTTTACATATGTATTGCGCTGGAGCAGTCTGCAGCATTTAGATAGATAAATAGCAGATTATCAAACATGGATCACGTTTAAAAAAAAAAAGTGGGGTGAGATCAGCTAAAATGGGACATCAGCTAAAATGGGACAAATAAGGTTTTCAACCTTTATCTCTGTAAATATCAGCAGGAAATAAAAGCACATGTTATAATATTGTTACTGTATTTGTCATTTACAATCTTTTTGGACTTAAGTATCATAGATTGGAGGAGGCAAGGTTTAAAAAATCAGCCAAAACTTGCAAGGTGAGCCCCCTGACATGTCAATTCTGTCTTCATGATAACTTCATGATAACTATTGTAGCAGAAGTGATAAGAATATAACTCAAAACATTATTGAAATGTGTATTATATTATGTTAGATTTCGCTTAACATCAAAATAATTTGGCTTTCTGCTTTAATTTGTAATGAAAAGAGAGTTTAGTTACTAAGTGATGCTTCAGCTAAATTGGGACAAAAGCTCAGCTAAAGTGGGACACTTTTGTCCTATATAAAGCCTAGGTATTTTGGGGGCATTAGGATCAAACTGTCAGAAACTGTAAATAGTTTAACAGCTAAAAATGAAAAAATATCAGTTTTATTAAAAATTAACAGTTTATACTGTTTATAATAGTTATTAGCATTAGCCACTAGCCTGTAGTTTTTAGCATGTACCCCTCTATGTAAACACATACAAATGCCCCCCACACATATGCATGCACACGGACACCCACACTTTCTTGCTGTTATGTGGACACACATACACGTTTGTTTTATTTATGTTGGGCATCATGAAGTAATAAATCCGATTAGAAAATAAAATTGAAAATATATTAAATTGTTATTATTGATTTTGTTGCAAATTCTTTATAGCACCACTGACTGTCCCATTTTACCTGACACCTGACTGGGTGTCCCATTTTACCTGAATGTTTACCCAGACCTAACAATGGTGACATGTGGTCTTTAAAGGCTAAAATCTTTAAAAAATATTCGTATTGTCAATGTATTTTCTGCACATAAATGATTCAGAGACCCATATGAAGTTATACAGTTTATCACCTTCACCATCTTTAGCATTTTAAATAGTTTTATTTGCGATCAACCAAAAAGTGTCCCAATTTACCTGATTTCACCCTATATATCATGAAGTTTTGCAGTATCATTACTTTGCTGTATTAAACAAAAACATTGGCATGGGCTCAGTGCTGTTAAACAAATCTGCCTTCATATAAAAGCTTTGGTACACATGTTCTAAAAATGTTATTTTAACAGCAAAATCTCTCCAAATCTAAAGAAGCATAAGGCTTAAATAAAGAATTTTACAGATTTCTTTCTAAGATGAAGTGATTAGATTGTGTGTACTTTTGTGTAGTTTTGGAGGTGCACTGACATGCAGTACAGGTACCACACAGTACAGGTGAATGCCCAGTAGTGCAGTACAGATGACACGCAGTACAGGTTTCCATTGTTATCTTCTGTGACAGAGCAATAAGGTTTCCATGATGGCTACAGCATCTGATCTTTTACCACTAGGACACTCCAGTCTGTGCACCTGTACTGTGTGTGTGTGTCTGAGTGTGTAGCTTAAACACCCATGTGGTGTGTGTGTATGGCTTAAACACCCATGTGATGTATGCTGTAGCATACATCACTGTAGCAGTCCTCTGAGGTCCTAGTGGCCTGGGGCCAAAGCAGTCCTCTGTTGCCTGTTGGCCAGCAACACCGCTGGCTGTGCGTAACCTATGTAGCCTTTAGCCTTCTGTGCATCCTGTAGTCCTGTGTTTAGCCTGTAGTGCTGTATGTCTCCTGTAGTCCTGTGTGTAGTCTGTAGGCTGTGTGTAGTCCTGTGTGTATCCTGTGTGTAGTCCTGTGTGTAGTCGTGTGTATCCTGTTGTCCTGTGTGTAGCCTGTGTGTATCCTGTAGTCCTGTGTGTATCATGTAGCCTGTGTGTAGTCCTGTGTGTAGTCTAGTGTGTATCATGTAGTCCTGTGTGTAGTCCAGTGTGTATCCTGTAGTCCTGTGTGTATTCCTGTGTGTATTCCTGTGTGTAGCCTGTGTGTATCCTGTTAGCCCTGTGTCATGTCTGCTACAGCTCCAGCTCTGTCCACCATGTCTGTGCTCCCAGAGATAGAGATCGCCATAGTTACAGCTCTGGCTAGGGTTAGGGTTAGAGTCAGCCATTTCTGTGCTCCCAGAGATCGCCATAGTAACAGCTACGGTTAGGGTTAGAATCTCTGTGATTGCCATAGTTACAGCTCTGGTTCGGGTTAGGGTTAGAGTCCGCCATTTCTGTGCTCCCAGAGATCGCCATAGTAACAGCTACGGTTATGGTTAGGATCTCTGTGATCGCCATAGTTGGTGTGTGCCACAGTGCTGGCGGCTCTTAACTTCCTCTGGGGTTATTCTTGAGGTCTGGTGCTGGTGTGTGTGTGTGTGTGTGTGTGTGTGTGTGTGTGTGTGTGTGTGTGTGTGTGTGTGTGTGTTTGTGACAGCTGTGGCCATGCCAACTGCAACATGTGACTTCGCTATTCCCACTGTTACTGCCTCTCGACACATACACACACACACACAGCTAAAATTAGCATCCCCACGTCTCCCCTGAGCTCACCAATCACAGGTCCCCTTGACTGGGACACACACACACACACAGGTCACCCAGAGCATACTCCACAGGCCAGATTGTCTGCGATTGGCCAGCTGCACACACACACTGCATGGACTGATCGTGTCACAGAGGTTGTGAGAAGGGTTTGATCGGCACACACACACACTGTGGATTTGAGCTGAGAGTGTGTGACGGTGGTGTGTTCGTTGTTGCGTCTGGGTCGCGACCTGTTAGTGCCATGACTGCAGGAGTCACACCATGATGGAGGTAGGTCACTCCATACACACATACACACACTCACACATCCACACGCACACACATACACATAAGGTAGGTCACTTCATACACACACATACACATAAGGAAAGGACACCATCCACACACTCTTTAGGTAGGTCACTCCACCCTCCACACACACACTCATGAAGTAGGTGACTAACAGTCTGTATTGTGTCAGACATGCCTCAGCTGTCTTATGTGCAGCACAGCTCAGTTGGGGTGTGTGTGTGTCTGTGCAAAGCTGCTTAGCTGGGTGTGTGTGTGCGTGTGTCTGTGTGTGCAGCGCTGCTCAGCTGGGAGCCGAGAGGACCATGCTGGACTGACCACAACACGCACTGGCTCTTCACAGATAGAGAGAACTTTACATTTATGTATTTGGTCTGTTAATTCATAAAGCAGGTGAATGTGCATATAAAGCAGGTGAATGTGGTCTGTACAGAAAAAATTATATGTTAAATACAGTTCTGTGGGATTCATGTTGTTGAATGTGTGGAATGAGGTCAAGGGGACTGTCAATAATGTTTGGTGCCCCCTGCCTGTGCTGCTGAATAAAGCCCTTGCCTGAAGGCTAGGGGGCGCTTGTGTCGTTCAGGACTGGCACCCCTATCTGTGTCACTGGGTAAGGCATGACAGAACTGGTACTGAGCTCAGATATCTACTTGTGTGTGATGCCTCCTAGCTGTGTCACTGGGTAAGGCATGACAGGACTGGCGCTGTGCTGAGATGTTAGATGCAGGGGGTCAGGATTTGGCTGGTTAGCTTCAGGTGATTAGCAAGGCACTTCCTCGTCGCCATTTTCCAGAAATGTCATTATATCCGCCCCCGTTTCCCTCATGCTGATTGGTGGGTGCTCCACTCTCAGCTCATGCACAAGGGTGTCCCTGAACTACGTCACTGTCCATTTTCCAACATCCAATGCCCTTCCTCGATATAGCTTTCTGCTGATTACCTCACATCAATCAGTAATGTGGCACTGGTGAAGTACAATGGGGGGTGGAAATGAGCCCCATGAAAGTCCATTTTGAAAGTTGAAAAACGTGTTCAATTTTGGCTGATTCGCCAGCCTAGCATCTCCCATTGAAATGAATGGGAGCGGGACGTCCTCACTTCCTCCAGTTACTATAATACCTCCATGTGTATGCGTGTGTAACGCCCCCTCTCTGTGTCACCAGGTAAGGCATGAAGGGGGTGGTATACATATTATAGTGGTGTGTGTGTGTGTGTGTGTGTGTGTGTGTGTGTAAGGCATGATGGGCGTGGGAGTGTGCTCAGGGACAGTAAACTCCATCAAGGCGCTTTGGGAGACGCGCATCAAGAAGACCAGAGATGACCTGCAGAAACAAAACCAGCAGAGAAACAAGGCAGCCATTGGACGGTGAGAAGTGTGTGTTTGTGGGTGTGTGAAAGAATGAGTTGATGAGTTGTGCTCAGCCTATGGCCTCTAACTACTGAAGTGGTGGTGTGCTCTACTTAGAAGCTCTCCACACCTGCACACCTTCTCACCTGTGCATCTCCTCACCTGTGCATCTCCTCACTTGTGCATGTCTCACCTGTGCATATGTCTCATCTGTGGATCTCCTCACCTGTGCATGTGTCTCACCGGTGCATCTTCACACCTGCTTGTCTCACCTGCATGTCTGTCTGTCTCACCTGCATGTCTTACCTGTGTGCGTGTCTCACCTGTATGTCTCCTCCCTGTGCGTCAGGCTGACGGGCTCATGGGAA
Source organism: Coilia nasus (assembly GCA_027475355.1). NCBI lineage: Eukaryota > Metazoa > Chordata > Actinopteri > Clupeiformes > Engraulidae > Coilia > Coilia nasus. The sequence continues at coordinate 35,204,461 of CM050212.1, read as the reverse complement.
GACCGCATCACCCTCAACAAGCTCCGCCAGCACATCGTGACAGAGGAGGGACGAGTCATTCTTCGCATGGAGAAGGAGGAGTGTAAGGTAGCCAGCGGCCTTGGTGCTAGTCTACAACATAGCTAGCGTCACTGGTGCTAGTGTAGAACATAGCTGGCTGTCTAGTGCTAGTCCAGAACATAGGCAGCGTCATTGGTGCTAATGTAAAATATAGTTAGCGTCTGGTGCTAGTCTAGAACATAGCTAGCGTCCTTGGTACTAGTTTAGAAGATAGCTAGCGGCCTTAGTGCTAGTCTAGAACATAGCTATTTGCCTTGGTGCTAGTATAGACCAGAGCTAGTGGCCTTGGTGCTAGTCTAGAACATAGCTAGTGGCGTTAGTGCTAGTCTAGAAAATGAATTTAACCCATCACACACATGAGCAGGGGGCAGCCATGACAACAGCGCCCAGGGAGCAGCGTGTACCTTAGTGGCACTACTGGCGACTTAGGATTCGCACCTGCTGTCCCAGGTCCAATACCTAAATTGCTAGGCCACCACTGCCCCAAACACTGCTAGAACAGAGCTAGTGGGCTTGGTGCTAGTCTTGAAGGCAGCGGTAATCTAGAACTTAACTAGCATTCCTAATGCTAGTCTAGAGAAGGTAGCATCCTTAATGCTACTGTACAATAGGTAGCTGTGTGCTGTGTGCTGTGTGTGTGTGTGTGTGTGTAGACGCTGCCTGCGGTGCTTGTCCAGTTGACTGAGGTTCAGGAGTGGCAGCTGCACCGGACGGGTCTGACGAGGATTCCGTGCTTCATCGGCCGCTTCCAGCAGCTCATCGTGCTCGACCTCTCACGCAACAACGTCACCGAAATTCCCCGAGACATCGGTCAGCCACTTACATCACCTCACCTCATGGTCACCAACACATCACTGTCACTAGGCTCGTTCGAGATTCGAGTCCGTCTGTCTGCGGCTGTCTGTACATACGTCAACGAGAATTGCTGGTCACAGCAGGGGTGGGCATTAAATGCGGAAAATAATATAAAGTCGAACACAAATCTTAAACGAGACTGAGCTCACGCCTCCCCAGTCTCCGTAGCAGATGACACACAAGTCATGTGTGGAGAGGGAGGGCGGGGGTTGTAGTCCTCTACAGCCTATGGTTGTAGTGGGGTGCATTGAGAGTTTAATTCAAGTCGAGTCTTTCTTATTTTTTTGGTTAACATTGGAACAAAACGAGTTGCCCCAAAGTGCTTCCCAACACAAACATGAAAACTATGACAGCAAAACCATAAAACAAAGACCATAGAGTAGGTATATAACACGGGCAATGAAATAGAAATTAGATTAATAATTAAATAAAAGGCCGGGCTTTACAGAATCAGATAAACGCATCAAAACCATCAGAACAAGGTAAAAATAGAGAGAAGAGATTTGGTATGGTACATGGTATGACCGCCGCAGTATATTGAAATGTGGGAACTGTTGGTATGATGAGTGTGTGGTAGAGCAGTGTTGTGAGGTAAGGCAAGGCAAGTTTATTATAGCGCATTTCATACACAACGGCAATTCAATGTGCTTCACAAAAATAAAAGCAAAGGACAATATATAAAGGCATAAAAGATAAAGTAATAAAGTGAGGTGATAATTTAAGTAAAGTGAGGTGATCATTTCTGTGGAAATGATTTCCTGGAAGTGGGCATGGGTGTGGGTTTTGAATGAATGACATTGTGTGTGTTTGTGTAGTGTGTAGGAGTGATTTGTGAAGGCAAGGAATAGGCAAAATGAGATTTTGTACAATTACAGCGCCCCCTATGGACCAAATTGTATGGCACGTGCTGTGGTTTTAGAGGTCTTTGTGCTGATCGTGCATGTTTAGAGATGGCATGTCAACCTTGACCAAATTTCAGCAATTAAAAGCCAAGATATGGACTTTTGAAGAATTTAAGCTACGTGTTAAATGTTCATTGACGTGTAATTTCGAAACGGTTTATCTCAAGATAAATCCTTTGATAACTTTTTGTCAGCATTGTCTGTAAATGGCATATACCAACTTTGGTGAGATTCACATGAATGGCCTTTGACGACATCGTTCAGATTCATTTTCGCAATGTTAAAATTTAACGGAAATCGTTCTCGTTGGAAGTGGGCGTCGACCAGTGTTTTTAATGCGTGACGGTGAATAGATTTTACAATAAAAAAAAATTGGTTGGAAATATTAGCATTGTCTAAATAATAGGCAAAATGTCATTTTGTACAATTACAGCGCCCCTTATTAACAAAATTGTATGGCACGTGCTGTGGTTTTAGAGGTCTTTGTGCTGATCGTGCATGACGTATTTTGTGCAGTTCCCACCTTCTTGGTGGGACCAAAAGCTTCTAGTCGCTCAAAAAGTTCTAGGGCTACATGCCTACAAAGATTCATGTCCCTCAGACTTCCAGTGTCCCGGGAATCGTTGACGGAAAATCTGTGAAAAAAAAAAAAAGGGAAAAAAGTTGCGGCAACACTATAATGACCGCTTTCACTAGCTTTGCTAGCAGCGGTCATAATAACGTACACTTTAGATGACAAGTTGAGTGGGGGAGCACGGGACAATGCACCTGCACAGACGTCAGTGAACTTTTAACCAACCACGGCAAAGCAGCGTCACCAAGGAGGCGTTAGCTAGCCGCTTGCAGTTGTGTGGGAGCAACTGCAAGAGTCTGTAAGATTTGTCTGTAAGCAATTTGCTCCAGCGAATTTTCGGGTCATGTGTCATGGTCGCATTTTTGTGACATCCTCACACATTCCGGGCAAGTGGGACACAATTTCTAACCACAATACAACATCTTCAGCGTCAGACTGCAAACGGATGCAAACGTTTTGATCAAGTCAAATGCGGCTACTGTCATCCCCCCGAGACATCGGTCAGCCACTCATATCGCCTCTCAACACTCAGACACTGCATCATCCCCACATCCCCTCATGGTCACTGACACAACATCCATTAGTGTTACCATCCTCTGAGAGATCAGTCAGTCGTTCACATCGCCTGTCCGCACATTTACCGACACATCACATCAACACGACATAACAGTGTCACCATCCCCAGAGAAATCAGTCAGACACAGACACTGCATCATCACTGCATCATCACCGACACAACATCTCTTAGTGTCACCTTTCCACGAGACTTCAGTCAGTCACAGCCACCACATCAGTCACTGCATAACCTCATGAGCGTATGAGCGTATTGTGAGCATATTGACCGCGTGAGTGTATTGTGAGCGTATTTGCATTCACACCGCAAATCTCCGTGTATACAGCGCGCGAGCGGGAATTCAGCTGCCAGTCCCGTCTTTAAATGCACTTGGCCAGTGTCTTTAAAAGGAGAACTTCGGTGTAAAATGAAAATTGGCATGTTAAAACATCATACCGAGTTGGTATGTGTACTGAGGAGCAAAATTGATTTAGCCTGTTGCAACTATGTTTGTTTAACTGTTTAACTATTTTTTATCGTTTGTCCCAGAAGGCTAGCAATGGAAGTGGTAGGTGCCCTTAGACGAAGCATGATGACTACGCTATTTTTAAACCATTAAAACAGCTTGAAGAAATCTTCAGCAAAGTCTTACTTCTTCCAATTAAGATAGGGTGACCAGATTTCCAGAGTCTAAAACCGGGACACTATGTGTGACGTCATGCGCGTGCACATTCTCTTAGGCATTGTCGTGTAGTAGTCTAGTCCAAAGATTCTAAAGCAGAGCGTAGCGCTCTAGAATCTTTGGTCTAGCTGCTAGTCTGCTATCGAAGAAAACCGTTAAAACACGGCCGCTGTATACTGCAAGATACATTGTAACATTGACTGCGAAGATTTCGCAGAGCGCACCTTCCATTGTCACTCACACACACACACACACATTGACTCTGAATTACTGGAAACTTCATTAGGCTTTAATTTAACAGTTTTGTATATGCGATCGCTGTAATTTGGGCAGCTTGATGTGGTGTTGGGTGGAAACCGGGACATTTTTGCGTCCCGACGGGCTTCTGTCGGGACTCGGACACGCGACTAAATATCGGGACTGTCCCGGTCAAACCGGGACGTCTGGTCACCCTAAATTAAGAACATAACAGTTCCACCACTATTATACCTACAACATGTTTGACTGGACAGTGTGATAACCTTGCCACTGGGCAAAATTGAGGTCCATAAGTCACTACATTTTAGCCTGGGTGTGCCCATACTGCCTGTGACGCTGCATTTGCATTTCGCGAGCAAGTCAGTCTGGCCAAGCTGCCCATCTAAACCATTTCTGCTCAGCCCTCAGATAGGGGGCCAATGAAAATCGAGCATTTCAAAAGGCAATGACGTGGTAGTTTAGCGACCGGAAATCTATCTCAGTCACTGACTACATGGCGAACGTGGAGCAACCATAAGATTTTAATGCAACTGTAGCTGCTGTTTTGGACAAATTCAAAGGGAAGTTCTCTCTGAAAATAGAGCAAAGGGCAGACTTTGAAGCATTTATTGCGGGAAAGGACGTTTTCGCAATGCTACCGACCGGCTCCGGTAAAAGTTTAATTTATTAGTTAGCCCCGCTGGTAGCCAAGTCGATGGGGCTTTGCGAGAACGCTGTGGTCATTTCGCCTTTAATCGCACTGATTCGTTTTTCGAATATCAATATTGAATGACCAACACCAGCCACTGTCATGTTCACCTCACAAGTCAGACAAAAATCATTTAACGCCATTTCTATATGACTACAGGCTACTACTTTTTGTTTGGATCAAGCAGTTCCTCTCGCTGCGTATTATGTCAGAGGACAGAGGGGTGTGATTGGTTGAAGCTTCGTCCAGTAGCAAACAGAGGCATTTGAAAGAGGCAGGTTAAGCCCGCCTTCTGAGAAATGGGTTTACAACACAGCTTGGCCAGACCAATGCTCGCAGAGCATTGACAAGTCGCGATAGCCAGGCTAACTACATTTAATAAATACATTTATTTATTCGAGGTAGGAAAAAGTGACTGTTGCCAAAGAGGCAGAGTTTATCATAACTTCATGGAAGGGGTTAAAAAAGAAGTTCCTTTTTTGTACCGGGAGTGAATAAAGGCTTTGACAACAATCAGCCTACATAATTTAGAACAATGTCAAATATTCCGTTCGTCTTATCGAAGTGCCAAGTTGTATTATTTGTGCAGTTAGCTTTCTAAACAACGTCTAACATAAGGAAATAAAACCAGAGAAACACATATTGTGGGCAGGTGTGGCCTAGTGGTTAGGAAATTGGTCTTGCAATCGGAAGGTTGCCGGTTCGAATCCGGTTGAGATGCCTTTGAGCAAGGCATCTAACCCCACACTGCTCCAGGGACTGTAACTGAAACCCTGTAAATATCTGTAAGTCGCTCTGGATAAGAGCGTCAGCTAAGCGTAATGTAATGTAATGTTTTGTAGTTCTGCTCAGCTGTTTCCCCTGTTTCAAAAACCCCGACATTGGGTGGTGGCAGTTGTGAAACCATACCACACCCCACGCCCCATCTCGCCTCGTGTTCACGTACGCCCGGGTTGCAAAAAAGTGTAGGGTCCAAGGTGGGTTGAATTGTTTGGACACGCCACCCCCTGTCGGCAGTGTGAACGCAACAGATGACCCACTAATTTTGGCTGAAATTACTGGTAATTTTGGCAGTGTAAAAGGGCCTCCTGTAGTGTGTGTGTGTGTGTTAATGAAGTATGTGTGTGTTCAGGTGAGTTGGTTAGACTGTGTTGAGTTATAACTGGGTGAAGAGTGTTCCTGTAGTGGGTGTGTGTGTGTGTGTGTGTATGTGTGTGTATGTAAGGTAATGAGGTGTTGTTACCTAACAGGGTCAAGAGTGTTCCTGTAGTGTGTGTGATAATGAGGTGTGTGTGTGTTCAGATGAGGTTAGACTGTGTGAGTTGGTGTTGAGTTCTAACCGGGTCAAGAGTGTTTCTGTAGTGTGTGTGTGTGATAATGAGGTGTGTGTGTATGTTTGTGTGTGTGTGTGTTCAGGTGAGTCAGTTACAATGCGTGACCTGGTACTGAGTTACAATCAGGTGAAGAGTGTTCCTGTAGTGCAGTTGTGCCCAACCTTTTTTTAACCAAGATTTACTTTTGAAGTTGATTGTATGCCAAGACAAAACAAAAGCCATGATTTCCGATTCCAAATGGCAAAATTTATTGTGCACCTATATAAAATATGTTCATAACAAACAGAAGAACAACAACCTAAAATCCTAAATAATACAATGCCAAATTCAAGTTATAAACATATTTATTTGCACACACACACACAAACACACACTCATCTTCAAGTATACTTCAGTTATGCACATACACTTTAACCACAGTTTATACAGGTTGTACACACTCAGTGGGCATATTTTTTATGTGTGCAAGCAAGCAAGGCTCATCAGGGCTGCGTTTCCCGATAACGATGGATCTTAGCCTTAAGAGCAACGTAAACGATTGATCCCACGAACGTTTCTACAGTGTTCACGGACCATTTCTCGAACATGATCGTACGTGAACGCGCGTGCCCTGCTCTTAAGATGGTTCTTAGAGCTGAAAGTTGGCGCTATTAAGTGACGTTGGAGCTTTCTTTTGAACTTCATTGGGCATACGGTAAAGTTGGCTTCAATGCAAGAAAATACATTTTTAAAAGACAAACAAAACTTGTAACGTTTGCGTATCTCTCATCTATAATTTATCTCATTCAAATGTAAGCAAAAAAGATCTCTGACCAGTCTGAGTACACAAACAAAAATATATTTGATTTAAATAGTCTATGTAGGACACTGTATTCAGATGTTTTGTTACATGTTTTTTGCACACGTCCAAAATAAGCCCACTTACTGTGACTGTCCTTGTGCGGCTGTGCTAAAGGCGCTGGATATAGGCTATTTGTAGGCATCGGGGGACAAGACGGGAGACGTAAAAACAGTATGCCTACAGAAAATGAGGACTGTCTTTGATATAGTTTAAGATTGCAGCAGTGTGATAAGGCGAATTAAGCCGTACAGTATAGGCCTACTGTCATTTTGATTTTCATCAGGTTCAAGGCCACACTATCCCTGCTGTTTTTAAATACTGCCCGTCAACAATGTCTTCGCCACTCCCTTTTTGTTATGCCCATGGAACTGTCATGTTCCAAGCTTTTTGTTTTGACGGACTTTATATCGCTTCTGGGCTATATTTCTCTTAGTTGCCCCGAAACGCTCCCGTTCATGTAATGCACATACAAATCACATGTAGGATCACCGTTTCATTATGCCCAATCTTACTATCAAATATAGTTGACGTATGTGGCTGCAATCATATTGATTTGATTCCAGGCCCTTGCGCAATTTGGGCTACTTCTTTATTTCCGTCGGTCTGCTGTGTCAGCTACATGATGTCATGGTAGTTATATGGTAGTTGCATGATAGTTACAAGAATAATGTCTTAAGACAACATCTTCAGGCACGCGTAGCCTATTTTCACTTCACATCCTCTGGGTGTCTCCACTGTGCCACGCCAGTTAAGATCAATCTTAGAGCTCTACGGGTGCTCTGGACCACACGTAGAGTTACGTGTGATTCCACGATGGTTCTTGGCCAAGGAAGGTTTCGGGAAACGGTCCGTAAACTCTACGATGGTCCTAAGTGTGAAGTTGAGTACTACTTAGGCTTAAGTACTACTTAACATCGCTCGTAGGGCTTTCGGGAAACGCAGCCCAGATCAGTAATATGTAAGCTTTTCTCAGTGTGTCATATAAAATACTGTATACAAATTGACAGTCATAGAAAGACATCCATATTGGCTCATGCTTTTATAATTCCAAGGAACTGCACAGATTTTATGCGCACACACACACACCCATACACACACACACCATGAAGGAAACACTATCAAACAAAGACAACAAACAAGCAGGCCAGCACACACATGCAAGCGCATGCGCACACACACACAAAGAGGGAGAAAGCGAGAGAGAGAGTGCAGACTTAATGAATAGAGGGAGAAGACAAACAGGCCAGACAGCATGACTAAAACCCTTGAGTGATGTTTACCTACCTTAGTGGGACTTCTGGCACTGGGAGGATGCAGCTAGTTTCTCATCGTCCGGACAGTAACAGCTAAGTGCCAGCCTTAAGCAGGCCGCAAGGTGGTCATCAGTCATTGTGGACATTGTAGACTTGATGATTTTCATGTGTGAAAAGGCAGACTCACACAAGTATGTTGATCCAAAAAGGGCAGTCAAATTCAGTGCACACTGTCTGAGGTTGTGGTACTTCTCTTTCAGCAGGAGATTCCAGAATTTGCCATTAATGCCAGGTGTTCCTCTGGATTTGATCTCAATGTCATTTTGCAATGAGAGAATCTCATTCTCAACAGCACAGCCATCCAGGTTGAAGAGTGATACTACTTTGGATGTAATACAATACACATCGATATTGTCACCAAATGGAAAACAGAGATAGCTGGCAACAGGCTGAATGGATGCAAAGTCAGTAAACCGCCTCTCAAATTCTGACAAGATGCTCTGCACCTGTTGCTCATAACGAGCACTCTCAATCTGCACACAGTCTCTGCCCTGACGCTGAAGTTCTGCCTCCATGTGCGGGAAGTTCCGCAGATCACACTGTTGATAGCAGGTGTAACTTGCTTTTAAACGTGTTCACAGAACTGATCATGTTCACGATGTGTTTTTCCTTACCCGGCAGCTCTAAATTTAAGTCATTGAGTTTGTTGGTCAAATCGGTGAGAAAAGCTAAATCCATAAGCCACCTGTCGCCGCCTCTGCGCACGGAACAACCGCCTTTGTAGACTCCTGGCCCAGAACACGCAATTTTCGTAGCAACATCCATTACGTCTTTCATATTTTAAAATCTTCCCACACAGCCTCTGCTGATGAATTATGCAATGGTAACTTAGAAAATCTGGAAAAATTCAGACTGTTTGCACAATGCAACGAACCCAGCTGTACGTCCCACCATTGCTGGAGCCCCATGTAAAAAGGGGGGGCTGGTGGTAACCAACACTAAACCAGAAAGGACTGTATGAAGAGAGGCTAGTTCAGGTATACAATAATCCCCACAGGTTGTCCGGTCAGAACAACAATGAAATGTCCCTCAGTGAAGACACATACACACCACTCATGAACAGTGAAACAGTGAAAGGACGAGGAAACCTTGATAATCAGTGAACCGTGTAGTCACGAAAACCGTGAAAGGAATGAACCTGTGAAGCTGATTGGCTTTACAACCATGAAAACCGTGGTTTATCTCTCATGGACGCACGGATGAATGAGAGCTGACGAGAGAAGAGGAGAATGAGGAGAGAGATAGATGTCGGGATCCTGAAAATGTCCGTGAATGAAAGGAAAGTCCAAGAAATGAACTGGATCCACTGAAGTCTCTTTCCCACCCTGATAGGTTGCTCTGAAACCTCAAGAGTTGAACCGCTGTCTTTAACAGCTGAGCACAGCGGGGGTCCTGCTGATAACAATCAGGTAGCCCGGCAACCAGGCTCACCTCTGACCTCGAAGGGGCTGCTGGGAGCAGCCAATAGGTTGCCAATCGATCTATAGGTCTGAAAGCGCCCTAAGTGTTGTTTTGGCCTCTTTGCACTACAACCTTTTTAGCAAGAAAATCATTACCACCAAATCATTTGTTACACCAGAATGTCTGCCAAAGTCCTCAACCAAATACCACTGCCAAAGAGTTTACTTCCAGATCATGGTGTGGATTGGAAAGGAAAGTGACATGAACACAATGGATTGGGGATGGAAGCTGGTGGACAACCGGTTCCTGCCAGTTATGACCAAGACTGCTGCCCCAGAAAGCCTCCTGCAGATGATCCACTGTAATTGAACAACTGCCTGCCAAATACAACAATGCAGTTGTATGGACTACCATGCATGCCTGTTTGTGGACCATGTCAAGTTAGGAATTGTGAGAATCACTATAATCAACTCTATGAAAGGAAGAGTGTGACGACTGGCAAGTCTAGTGAAGGTCACAGTGCAGAAAATATAAAAAGATATAAAAAGTATTGAAGTATATATATATATATATATATATATATATATATATATATATATAGACTTATATATATAAGTCTATACTAGAGTTATAGTATAGTATATAACTTATAGAGTTATATATATATAGACTTATATATATAAGTCTATACTAGAGTTACGTTCTAAAAATAACCCGCGATAGGCGAAATCCGCGAAGTAGTCAGCTTTATTTTTTACAATTATAGATGTTTTAAGGCTGTAAAACCCCTACACTTATACACTTTTCTTAAACAGGCAACGTTCACACTTGCAAACATACAGCACTTCAGAGTCACACAGCTAGCGGTGGAACATTTATGTAAATTTTACAAGCTGAGCGCATTCTGTACTGTACAGGAGATTGCATGCACTAAAAAAATCCGCGAAACAGCGAGGCCGCGAAAGGTAAACCGCGATATAGCAAGGGACCACTGTATACAAAAAACAAAAGAAATAAAAACACATTATAAAATTTTTTTTTAAAAATTTAAACATGGAAAAAAAAATTAAAGGTGTTAGCGGTACTGAGCCTTCACGTGGCAGTCCTGTTATGACTAATTTTACAGTGCCACACAGTTTTAAAGAATTTATTCTTTATTGGAATCAAAAGAATAGTTATGAACCACAGAAACCACCAACACTAGACAAAAAGATATAAGAAACGAGAAATATGCAATTAATTAAGCGAATTTGTTCTTTAATTTTCATATAACTGTGCTTGTAACCATTTGCTTTGACATAAAATTGTACTTGTAATCACTTATCTATCAAGTAAATATGCCAATTACAATATTACATGGCAATAAACATGCATCAGGCACCAGTATTCCTGGTCTAGGAGGAATACATAGGAGTAATGGTCATTTTACGGACCTGCCGGCGGCCATTTTGAAAATGGGACCTTTCTTGGAGTCAAACTTTGGTAAACTTTTAGTATGTTTTTAAGTACATCTGATACTATTGTAAACCACTGAGAAACCTTTTGTTAGAATTTTTTTGGGGTCAAGTCATATTTGCATCTGACTATGTCTATGCCGACGACCCAGGTTCAGTGGCAGCTACGATATACTGCAGGCTATAGAGGAGATTTGTGCATCAGACAACGCCGAAGAATTGGACAGACATTTGGGAATGTCGAGTGATGAAGAGAGTGATCTTGATCACCATCTTCTGGAATAGTCAAGGTAAATGTAATGAAATGCCAGCTACAGCACATATTTCATGAGAAAGTTTTGCTAAGTGTGTGAGGTGAATCGAATGTGCCGTCTCCTCAGGTGAAAACAGCTTGTTGTTTGCCAGTCATTTTTACATAGTATTTATTATGAGATACATTTCAACATTTGTGCTTGTATATAAACCTAGGCAGCGAGATCTGTAGCCTATGTAGGCTGAGTAGATCTAGCGCACAAATTCATCTCAACACTGAGCTGCTCGACGAAAGCGTTGTGTCTGTGACGTGAAATAAAGTTTGTCCTCGTCATGTTTTTGATAATAATCTTGTAACCTCAGATATTTCCCAAAAAACATACTATGTATTTGCAAATAAGTTAGGACGTGCGTTTGAATGCACTACATGAATAACAGTGAAAAAACATGCAGTGCTCTATGGATGTACACCTAGCTCACAAACTTGCCTCAAGCTTTGAGCTGAAGCAAGAGGAACACAAGTCATGTTGGTGAGGTGAAACCACAAATATTTCTCAAAATAATAATAATGATGGTGATAATTATAATAGTAATCATAATAATAACAATAATAATAATAATAATACTTTTCATACAGTTTTGTATGGATGTGTACACCTAGCTCACAAACTTGCCTAAAAGGAAAAAAAGATTATTTGCCACATGTACTATGAAAATATAACATGCAGTGAAATTTGAGTAATACTGCACTGCTCGAGCTGTCTTATTTTCTTTGGCACAATAAACATTGTTTTTGCTGTTGTTTCCAAGAGCTGGTTACAACAACTCTACTGATCAGATATTTGTACTGACTATATTATTGATAAGACTACAGGTTTTTGTTATTGCAGAAATATTATAACCATAACATTTTTTTTTTCTGGTGAAGATCCTTCTAGTGCTGAAGACGAAGATCCAGGCGGCATGGAGGTGGACAGACCCAGACGTGGGGGAGGACGAGGACTTGGAGGACATGGAGGTGGGCGTGGACGTGGGCATAGGGCTTGTGGCACTCATGAAGCTGGTCATCGGCAACTCAACGACTTATAATGACATTGATGTCAGCAATGTTCTGCCTCCTTTCACTCCCAACAGACCATGTGGTGTTCATGTTGGGAGATTTCACCTCAGACATACCATGACCACAGCTCTGGATTTTTTTTAAATTGTTTTTCACTGTAGAAATGGTAATGGACATCTGCACCCACACAAACACATATGCACACACTCACATTGTAGGTGGATCACACCACACCTACACAGGCCCTGGTGCCAGCTGGCAAGACACAACCCCTGAGGAAATGTATAGACTGATTGGATTGTTAATTTATTTTGGTCTGGTAAGAGTTACCTCAAACAATGAGAAATACTGGAGTATAAAAACATTGTATCATGGCCTTTGGGCACGGAGTATGATGTCACGTACACGCTTCAAGGCCCTTATGGCTTTGTTCCATATTGTTGACCCAAACACTGAAACACCAGGCAATAAGGTAAGAAAAGTACAGTCGTTTCTCATGGATTTTAAATCCAGATATCTCAGTTTTTACCAGCCTAGTCAAAATTTTGCCATTGATGAGAGATTGGTTAAATCCAGACATTGTTCAGGAATAAGACAGTATATCAAGGACAAACCCACTAAATGGGGAATAATGTTATATTCCCCATTAATGTCCTTTTATCAACCAAGGTTATTTGTTATATTTTGATCATTTTTACACATCATTTCAACTTATTTCAAATTTCAACTTATAAAGGATTTGCTCTGGTTGTGCCAAGCACCGGAACTGTTAGTGAAAAAAGGAAAGGGTTTCCTGACTGTTTGAAGGATGGAAAGAAGTGGGGTCGGAGAGTGTCCCAGGGAGCTATGCGCTGGGAAAGGGATGGCCCTGTTCTTGCTCTCCAGGGGAAAGACAAGGTTGTGTCTGTTTTAACAACAATAGACCATTCCAACAATGTTTTAGAAGTACAAAGAAAGTCAAAGACAAACAACAAGTGGACAGCTGTAACTGTGCCACAGCCACAGGCAATAAAAAGATACAATATCTTCATGAACGGTGTAGATCGGTCTGATCAAATTCTGGCCACACAATGTTCTGCGTAAATGTATACGGTGATGGAAGACACTGTTCTTCCACATAATTGACATTGCTGTGGTAAATAGTTACTTGCTGTTCAAACAACAGCAGACCAATCATTCTGATTTCGATGAATTACAGGTCTTCACGCTACAGTCTAGTGGACTAGAAAAGAGCTAGTACGCCAATTCTGTGGCTTAGTGGAGTATGATGAACCCCCTTCTTCTAAGTACAGCACCCCTTCACCCCCTCCAGATCAATATGATGTAGTACATATGCCAATGTTTTCTAATGATATAAAACGAAACTGTGTGGTGTGTTACAGAGAGGGCAGGGGCCAAAAGCAGGAGTACTCTTACTGTAGTGCACCTCAGTGTTCACATTTCAAGGGAAAGGAACAGTTTTGCCGTTTTTCATAGCAAGGCCTACCAACACTGAATCTGTTCGGTCATTTTAAATGTTCATCTGTTTTAAGGCAAGGCAAGGCAAGTTTATTTGTATAGCGCATTTCATACACAACGGCAATCCAATGTGCTTCACAAAAATAAAAGCAAAGGACAATATATAAAGGCATAACAGATAAAGTAGTTGTAGAAGCATAAAAGGTAAAACAAGTGTAAAAGCATACCAGTAAAATCAATATATTGTAGAAGCATAAAAGGTAAAACAAGTGTAAAAGCATAGAAGTAAATATGTAGTAGGAGAAGTCACCCCACCGGGATACAAACCCAGGTCTCCTGGGTGGTAAACAGTGGCTCTGACCGCAGCGCCAGTGTACACTCAGGTGTCCCTCACGCATCTCCCACCATACTTCTCACACAGTGGGTGGACATCCGATGACCTCATAGCAAGCCATCCAATTCTGACACCAGTTGTAGTGAAGGGGAGGAGAAGTCACCCCACCGGGCACCCCACCGGGACTCGAACCCGGGTCTCTGGGTTACTAAGCGGGGGCCCTGACCGCAACGCCAGAGAGCCAGGCTCGTTGGGGTGGCAGTCAGAGCACACCCACAACTCTAGTGATGCTCACTCCATCACATTGACTTCCCCTTCGGGTCAGAGCACACCCACAACTCTAGTGATGGTCACTCCATCACATTGCCTTCCCCTTCGGGAAGCGCAGCCATGCGCTTCACACACTCAGGTGTTCCTCACGCATCTCACAGGTAGATAAAACATATAAAAGCATAAGAAACACACAAAATAAAAATAAAATTAGTAGGAATCATTAACAGAAAGCATCTGAAAACAGTTTGGTCTTAAGTCTAGATTTGAAACTGCCAACAGTAGGAGCATTTTTAATGTCTTCTGGAAGTTGGTTCCAGAGCTTTACAGCGTAGCAGCTGAAAGCTGCTTCCCCACATTTTGTTCTAACAACAGGTTCTACCAACAAATTTTTCTGAAGTGATCTCAGAGACCTAGTTGGTGCGTATAACTGAAACATATCAAATAGGTAATTGGGTCCCATCCCATTTAATGATTTAAACACAAGAAGCAATGCCTTAAAGTCAATTCTATAGCTTACTGGGAGCCAGTGCAGGGACATTAAAACTGGAGTAATGTGGTCAGATCTTTTTGTTCTTGTAAGAACCCTTGCTGCTGCATTTTGGATCAGTTGAAGCTGTTTGATGGTCTTTTTAGGAAGGCCGGTAAAAAGGCCATTACAGTAATCAACCCTACTGGAAATAAAGGCATGTACAAGTTTTTCTAGATCTTGTTTTGACATAAGGCCTCTAAGTTTAGCAATGTTTTTTAGGTGATAGAATGCAGATTTAGTGATTGCTTTCATGTGACTGTTGAATGTTAGTTCACTGTCAATAAGCAGACCGAGATTTTTAACAGTATCTTTTGCTTTAAGCCCCTTAGGGCTCATTTCCACTGCCTCGTTCAACGCGTAGCCGTGTTCAGCGCGTGGGCGTATACAATAGGTTTGTATGGGGACAGAATACGCTCAGAACACGCTTGCGGTGGGAATGGTCTCATCTGCTAACGTGCATTCTAAACGAATACGGACAGAATACGGCCACGCGCTGAACACGCAGAGAGTGCGGTGGAAATGGGCCCTTCGTCTCAAGAGCAGTAGTGATCCTACGTCTGTCTTCCTTTTTCCCAAATACAATTACTTCAGTTTTATCTGCGTTCAGCTGAAGAAAATTGTGTGACATCCAGTTGTTGATTTGTTCGATACACCCACAGAGAGATTCAAGGGGGGTATAGTCATTGGGTGACAGAGCTAAGTAAACTTGGGTGTCGTCAGCATAACTATGGTAATTGACCGAGTTGTTTTTTATGATTTGCCCAAGCGGAAGCATATAGAGGTTGAATAGTAATGGTCCAAGGATTGACCCCTGTGGGACACCACAGGTCAAGGACGTAGATGCTGAGGTACAGTTTCCAATAGCAACAAAAAAGCTCCTTTGTTGTAAGTATGATTTTAACCAATTGATAACCGTACCAGTGAATCCAACCCAGTGTTCCAGTCGATGTAGTAGTATGCAGTGATCAACAGTGTCAAAAGCTGCACTAAGGTCCAGTAACACCAAGACTGATGTTTTGCCAACATCAGAATTAAGACGTATATCATTTATGACCTTAATAAGAGCTGTTTCAGTGCTGTGATTGGCACGGAAACCTGACTGAAACTTATCAAAACAGCTATTTGATGTAAGAAAGGCTGTTAATTGATTAAAAACATTTTTTTCGATTATTTTTCCAATAAATGGTAAATTGGATATGGGCCTGTAGTTATTAAGCACTGAACCATCAAGGTTATTCTTTTTCAGTAAGGGTTTTACAACTGCATTTTTTAAAGAGGAAGGAAAAATGCCAGTCTGTAGTGATGTATTTATAATCTGAAGTACATCGGCTGATATAAGATGAAGAACAGATTTGAAAAAATTTGTGGGCAAAATATCCAGTTCAGATGTGGAAGAACTGAGATTTTGTACGTTTTTTTCAAGAGTTTCACTGTCAACTAAGCTAAATGTTGGCGTTAGGTTGCGGTCCCCTCTCTTTACAGCCAGTGGTTCCAGATTTTGAGCTATTTGCAATTGGGAAGCTATATTCAGTCGTATTTTATCAATTTTTCCTTTGAAAAAAGATGCAAAGTCATTGCATTTATTAACCGAGGAAAGCTCAGGAGGCAACTGTGATGAGGGATTTGTTAACTTCTCAACAGTAGAAAATAGCACATGGGCATTGTTGATATTCCTATTTATGATGTTAGAGAAGAAGGACTGTCTTGCTTTAGAGATTTCCAAATTGTATTTACCGAGCATCTCTTTATGAATTTGATAATGAATCTGAAGTTTAGATTTACGCCACATTCTTTCAGACTTTCTACACTCTTTCTTTAGCAGTTTAACCACTGGATTCAGTTTCCAGGGTGCTTTTTGATTGTCAGTCTCTCTTTTGGTTTTTAAAGGGGCAATATTATCCATAATAAGTGTCATCCTAGAATTAAAATGTATCATTAAATCGTCTGCGCGCTCTGATGGTTGACTTGGAGTATGTGAGAGTGCCTGCTCAAAAAGGAGACCTGTGCCATTATTTATGACTCTCCTTCTTAGAGACATAGACCTGTTTTGAATGTGAGGGGACATACAAACATCAAAGAAAACACAAAAATGATCGGATATGGCCAAGTCCATAACAGTTGTAGAGACATTAAGACTCTTTGTGATAACAAGGTCAAGGGTATGGCCATGAGAGTGTGTTGGCCCCTGAACATGTTGTGTTAGGCTGAAGGTATCAATCAGTGTGAGAAATTCTTTGGCATAGGTGTTTTCTGGATTATCGACATGCAAGTTGAAATCCCCTGATATAATAAGACTGTCAAACCTCAAACAAATGTTCGACAACAGTTCACCAAACTCTTTAAGAAAAACTGTTGCTGAAAGTCTAGGTGGTCTGTATATAGTCAATAATAACATACTAGAAGAACACTTAACGAGTGTACTTAAGTACTCAAAAGATGTAAAGTTGCCAAATGTTGTCTGTTTGCACTGAAAAAATGTTTTGAATATGTTTGCTACTCCGCCTCCCCGTTTATTAGTTCTTGTGGCACTCATGAAATCAAAATTTGGGGGAGCTGATTCAATAAGAGTAGCGAAACTGTTCACTTGTTCCAGCCAGGTTTCAGTAAAAAGCATAAAATTGTTTGTGTGTGTAAATAAGATCATTAATTAAAAATGACTTGTTAGAGAGTGATCTGATGTTCAGAAGAGCTAGTTTTACATTGAGCGTGGGTGCCATGTCCACTGAGGCATTCTGAGGTTGTTTCAGAACTGGCAGGAGATTAGACTGATTTACCCCACTGACAGGATGAACACAAATTCTTCTTTTTCTTGTGAGCACAGGAATAGAAAATTGCCTGGTCATCCTGGGTCCCAGCTTGTTTTCAAAACTACCCTTGATGCAGGGACCCACGGCATATCAGATGGGGCGATCATGGAGGTTGTCCCCGCTGCCACTGTTTGTATACTGCAGCTGTGATCCTGATGCGGGTGGAGGGGGTGGTGGAGCCCTGCGGTTTTTGGGAGCTGTAGTGGATGCGTATGCAGTTGAAGGCCGTGGGCTGGCGAAGGCCTGTCCATTGTGATAGTCTGTGTACACTGCTTGTTTAGAGTGTCTTGGGCTAGAAAAAGACAGTCTAGCAATCGGCAGCAGTCTCTGCATACTTGCAGGGAGTTGTAGGCGGGGTGATGGTGGAGATGGTAAAGACAAATCAGGGTTTTTTATTGAAGCAGTTGATGGTGATGCGTCAGTCATCAGATGGTCCCCTAGAACTATATCAGATACAGACATGTTGGCAGCCTTGGTTGGCGTCATGGACCTCTGCATAACTCCAATATTATCAGCTATTAGCAATTGAGAAGCTATATTCAGTCATATTTTATCAATTTTTCCTTTGAAAAAGGATGCAAAGTCCTCATTTTCCACATAATCTCTGCCCATTCTCGAAGAGCCCGGGAGGCTCTGCGCTGATGTTTGGCTTTGAGTCGTTCCAGCAGTGTCCTCCTTATCATGCTTTTGTACATAACAATCCTTCAGGCTCCGCACTTCAGTGCAAGCATTGTACGCAGCTGCCAGAGGCATATCCAGGGTCGCAACGGAGGAAGTGATTGGGCATTTCTCTCTTCCAGATTGCGAGGGCCGTTGTTTTGCTTCAGAGTGTTTGTTGATGTACATGTCTGTTTCAGTTTGTACCCCAACAGAGTCTTTATCCACCATGATTGGTTCTGTCTGCACTGTTACAGAGCGCTTATCAGCAGGTGGACCCAAGGTCGGCAGAGAAAAGGTTGCATGGTAGAGAGAGAGGCGATAGTGGTCAGCCAAGACTTTGGCCCCGGTCCAGCTGAGTTCTGTGCTATGTGGCCTGAAGAATGCTCTGCGATTCCAAAAAAGATTGAAATTGTCTATAAAGTTCACCCCAAGGGAAAAACATGTTTTTGCTAGCCAGGTGTTTAGACTGAATAGTTGAGAGAATACAAAGCTTCCCTGTGCTGGAAGTGGGCCACTCAGAAAGGTTTGTATTCCAAGCTCATTTAGGGCAGAGAAAGGTTCTTTAAAATCTTCTTTGACACTGAGCTGTTCTCTAAAAATGTCGTTTGCCCCAACATGCACAATGATGCGTTTAACAGTTTTATGCTTTGACACTATCTCTGAAATACTGTTTTTAGTGTCAGAGATGGATGCATTAGGAAGGCAGCATACGGTCATCCAATCTCCTTTTAAATTTCTTACAGTAGCATCACCTATAACAAGGGTTGTAGGATAAGCAGGTGTTGATAGCTGCTTTCCATGTTTGCCATGTGTTGATGGCTGCTTTCCATGTTTGCCCAATCCTTTATTCTTGTGGTTCAGTCTCTGTCTATCTTGAGTTGTCTCTCTGGAAACCACTGGTTCCAGATGTCTGAGGCACTCAAATCGATTCGGAAGGGGTATGGGCTGTTGGGTTTGCAGAGGACCAGAAATGTTGTAGTTTTCTGTCCTAGCTGTGCATCTGGATTGATGCCCGGAGTGTATGGGTGTAGGGGCAGCAGAACGCACTGGTGTTGAGGTCACTACCCTTTTCCTTTTAGGTTTAGCACCTTGTGTAAGCCAGCATTCAGTACTCACATTTTGCCCTGTGAAGTCGATGCAGTCAACTGACCCATCCACAGTCGCACCAGCCAGCCGTGGTGCATTCTCAGCACTCCTACCAGCAGCATCAGTTGCTGAAAACCCCTCATTGGATATCCCACGTACATCGTCAGTCCGTGATGGACGGGCATCGATTTTTGATTCTAGGATAGAAATCCTCCGTTCCAGCTCTGTGCACTTTCCACAGGAATCCCTGGACCTTCGCATCGTGTTATGGTCCCAAGTCAAGGTGAACTGCCGTTCCAGCTGTATTGTCTGGTTTTGCTAGTTATCTTGTTTAAAACACTAAAAAGTTTCAAAACACTAAAAAGTGTCCTTCTTTCTTATACTTGTACTAGTACTTAGTATTCTTATACTAAACTTAAGAAAGTAAAAACACAAGTAAAATAGTGAAAATAGTAAAAAGAGAGGCGAGAAAGCGAGAGCAAGGCAAAAAGCGTCCTACTCGCTTGAGTAGGAGGAGCAGAAAAAACAAACAAACAAAAAAAACAATCTAAACTGTATAAAAATGATTATTGACAAATATGTATATGAGATGAATTAATAAGATGTTTATGTCTTTTTATTAAAATGTGATTGTATTGGTGTTGCAACTGATTTTAATAATAAAACTATATATATAGTAATTACAATGGTTATTTGGGCTTGTCTATGTACATAATTTCAAAGTGAATTATTTAGAGTTCCTTTCATCCAATTGCTACCAAACTTTGTATTTATTTAGTCAACAGGTAAATGCAACTTTCTGATATTTCACTTTTTAAATAACATGTTGCATTGTAGCTGTAGAGCTTTATATACTTAAAATTGGTGCTCACAATATGCAAATTGTATGTAAATTTATGTACATATAAATAATAGACATGTCATGTCAAACATATATTTGTGTACTGTACCTATCTGGCTTTAAGAGAAAATTAATGTTTTCCTTGAGATATGCTTTGTTTAGCAATAGCAGAATAAAATACGCAGAATAAAATACGAGTCATTTTTGGCCTATTTTTGCCCTGTTGGGAAAGAGTTAAGTGGATTTGGTGTTTTGCTTATTATGTATCATTGACGGTTGTCAGGCACTACTTTTCCTTCCGCGTTCTCACACTGCACCAAACAATGCGGGTACTACGGCAACCTGTTGTGTTTCAGCCAGTGGCAGAGCGCAGTGCGAGCAATATGGGAGATCGCAAGAGGAGTGTGGTGTGGGATTACTTCCACACCATTAATAATAACGTTGCAAAGTGCGTGGTCTATAAAAAACTGATGAAGTATTGTGGTAACACCACGAGCCTATATAAACTAAAAACCACAAAACACAGTATGACGAATGCGTAGAGAAACGTCGACAGACAGAGGAGGCTAGAAGTCAGACAGCCCCCACCACCACCACGTCAGCAAAAGCGCGCAAAGTTCATTAGCAGAGGCATTTGAGAGAGGCAGACTTTGTCCAGGTAACTATGTAGAAGAATAAGTGCAAAGTAGAGAAGATGACGTGTCCTGTATTTTTTTGACGGTAAAATCAGCGTATTGTAGCCTAACTGTACATTCACACCAGAAGCGACCAGAGCGACGGAAGTCATTATTTCTCTGGAGAATCGGCGAATTGGGCGAACAAAGCGAATTTGCCAGCAGCGAAGCGAACTGGGCGACCAGAGCGAAAAAGAGAAGTTAAAAGTCAGTTAACTTTATGGTAATGAGGTATGACGCGGTTCAGCAAACACCAATCGGAATGCATAGATTTACCAACTTCCGACAATCAGGTGGGTTCGAGGAAACAAATGATGTAACTTTAGTTCCTAGTTCCTACTTTGTATCAAAAATGGCAATGGAGAAGCTCATCGCAGCAGTGGCAGGCTATCCAGTCCTCTACGACCCAACCCTGTTTTGCTACAGGGATGCAAACAATTCTAACAAAAAAGTAAATTGATGTTTTCAGTCAGTGGCTTAAATAATTCATAAATTATTTATTTATTCATGAATGAATTATTGTATATATACTGTATGTTTTTTTTTTCAGCAGTCAGTGCATGTAGACGTTTTATACTCTTTTATTCCTTTGTTAACCAAACATGTCAAAGTTCAAGTACATAGATGTTTTGCCCTACGCATATACTGTAAAATACCAAATAATAGCCGAGTTCCAATTAACCGCTGGGTTCCCTTTAAATGCTGGGTGCAGGTGTATATTTTGATAAATAAATGCCTGGTGTAATTTATAAAAATAAAAAAAAATAAAAAAACAAAGTGAAGGAAAAAGACGTGACCACTGACGCTACACGTTTTTCTTCTTCTTCTTCTGTTTTTAGTTTTTTACGTGGCCATATTGTGCTTTCTTTCAGTAAGTCTTTGATCACTACACAATGAGGGGAGATATGTCTGAAGATGATCACTCATCCAGGTCATGTTATCAAAAGAGTTAAGTTGTAAGCCACAATTTGCAATAACCTTTCATTAACATAGCAATGTTATGAGAGGTGCAGGGAAAGGGCTACCGGCATTCCGAAGTAACAATTGTTTGTCAAACTCACGTGTACAGTGCACATTTCATAGTCGTAATCATTACCATCTCTTATCTGTTTAAAGCAAATCTACTAGCAGAGAAACACCATTTTACACACTGGTAGTTTTAAACATTACAGTTTATTGTTTTTTAGCATTTAAAAAAAAGGGTATGTTTTAATGGCGAAAGGGAAACAGGTGTTTTATTATGCACATAAGGCTTTTTGGTTAATGAAAATGATTTTGAATTACTGTGTATTTTGTATTTGTTTCTATTAACTATTATTTTGTGATCACAATGTTGATATTTAGTTAATTAATTTTTAAAAAATAACTTTTCAGTCATATTGATTAAAAGAATTTGAGTACCATGTTTTCCCAGTTTTGCTGAGCAAGATTTTTGTGAGGAAGGAATTAATCGCCTGTCCCAAATAGCCGCCTGGTATCAAATAAATGCCTGGTCCATGAAGTGATTGAAACAAATAATAGCCCCAGCTACTATTTGGTATTTTACGGTACATGTATTGCCGTTTTCACAACTGTTTGTCGGGCAAGCTTTTTTTCCAGCTGCGGCCCTTTAAATGACTAACATTCCAAATGATATGTCATGAGCGAACAAAGCGAACTCAACAGCGAAGCTTCTTCAGCGACCTCGGCGATCTGGTCGCTTTGGTCGCTTCTGGTGTGAACGTACAGTAAGTGTAGTTGTGCTTTGCAAATGCTGTGCACTACAAATATCGAAAAGCAGCATTACGGCCCTTTAGACACGAAAATGTTGGAATGTAATGAAATATGGGACAAAAAGCTGCACACATTTTTTGGAAGGGATGTCACGTACAGGCCATTTACGACGACTAGTATTTCACAGCCATCACTGTCACTTCAGTAGCCTGAAGCCTACAGTATCACCTTTATGTAGTGTGGATGAAAAATGGAATGGCTGTCATTCAGATTGCACATAGTAGGCCTACATAGCCATATACAGTCATGGGCGGTGGGCCGAGACCGTCTATCTTGCTTAGTTCTGGAGTTGATAATTACCCTGAAGGGGAGAAGCCCATTTTTAAACAGAAATTGTATAACACGTGTAGATAACCATTGCCGGTTGTTTCCACCGCGTAAAGTTGCACATTTAGGAATATTTTGTGATTAAAGTAGGGAAAATTATTACCAACGTGTTCCGGGGTGTGGTCCAATCAAAACGCTAGTTGTAGATGTTCTTCGAGGAGTCACACCAGGAAGCAAACATCCTGTCGCCTGTAGGTGAAATCTCCATGGAACAACTTTCAGGTAAGACTTAATGTTTCATAATGACTACATTACCTGCCATGTCTTCAATCTGTTTAATGCTATACTCATTTTCTCTGCCATTGTTGGTCATATTATATTGATGAGGGTGAGCGTAAGGCAGCTAACCATGGTACAGGGTAAGGGGAAACAAACAAATTCACCACAGCCATTCAGTTAAACGTCGACAGCTGTTCGCTATGTATGAACTATTTACAACTATACCTTTTTACACATTTTCACAGTTTTTACAGTTGCACAGGTCTGTGCACGGCAGGCTGTGCCTTCTGCACGTGCAGTTGTCTTTGACACATTGGAGTGATTTACACTGGCAGTGGACAAGTTCTAAGATGGACTTAGGCGCTGGGGGTAGCGTCATCCACTGTGGTACCAAAGAGTCTCCTTCCCTGCGTCATCCATGCTCTACAGGTGATGGGATTTCAGGTCTTGCCTGTAGACTTCACCTGCAATATATTTGGGACAAACAAAACACTAAGGTTGTCTTGGCTTTTGATAGAATGTATAACACAGGTGTAAAATATTTCATTACATATTAAAATTAATTTTTTGCATGTGTGTATAGCAAGTACCTGTATATGGCAGCCTGGTAATTTGCACGTTGAATGTGCTGTTGAAGAGAGTCTTGGTTGGGAGGAAGGCTTCGCTCTGCACTTTTTCCAGACTTGAACATGTGCCACCTTGTCTGATTGACACTTTTCGTACCCTTGAGGTTGTACAGTTCGCAAGTGAACGCCTCCACCAGCTCATACAAGTGTGTGTTCACATCAAAGCATTTTCCCATTTGCTGAAATGTGTGGCAGTGTTCTGTGCTGGAGAGGAGTGTCTTTACTGCCTTCACCTTTCCAACCCCATACAGAGAGCTGACAAGTGTCGCATCCCGTGAAGCAGTGCAGGCCAATCAGTGCATCACACACTGCTGATCCAAGTTCCTGATGGATTCGCTGTACTTCAATTGTTCGTGTTTGCAGTCCCGTGCCTGTGTGGAAATACAGATGAGCTCCTATCTCTTGGCTCAATGCAAGAGCTAGTATCAACACATCAGTGTCCGGGCTCGACACAACTATACGAGAGCTGTAATCAGCAGCATGCTTGCAGTGAAGAAACAGCCTGGTGTCCGCTTCTTCCTGTGTGGTGTATAGGTTGTGTGTAGGCGTGATTTGTAAGGCTTTGTGTGTTTCCTTTTTTAAGGCATGGCTAATGCAGAATGCTTTACCATGGGCCACCGTCCTCTCATGGAAAGATTCATTATGTCCTGACAGAGAGATACAATTTTCTGATGGTCTTCCTCCCCAATGCAGACGTGCACTGATGGAGCTGGAATCTCTGTGGACATGCCTACTGTCCAAGCTGTCATGTTGTACAGTTCTGTTGGAATCATTCTTAAGGCTGTATCCATGTTAAGGTCCTGGGCTGTGGGTGGCCATGGCATTTTAGGAGTAGTCTTGTGCTTGACTGCTATTGTCTCTTTGAGAGACATTGCTGCATGATGCAGCACTCTGTCCATTTGGTCCTCTGTTATATGGCGGGGCTGGTCATTATAGGTGTCCAGACCAGGGCAGACCAGGGTCTTCAACGTCAGAGTGGAGAATGCGAACCTTGGGCACACTGACATCCGTGACTGGTGGGGCCTGAGTCGCTTCTTGGGTTTCAGTTTGAGGCTCCCCTACAGCACACAAAGTAATGGGAAAATAGGTATGACATGGATTTGAAAAAGGCTATTTAACAGCTCATATTTTTGACTATTGCTGCTTGAGACAGTGCTGCTTAAAAGTATGTTAACCCCTTGAGCAGTTCAGATGTGTGTACTGTTTACCATGGTTTTCTTATTTTATCATCACCTTTTCTTTATGTACGAAATGTATGAAATGTCAGATATAGGCTATGTTTCATTTCCTTGTACTTGTTTGGTGGCGCTTGTTTAAATAGCCCAAAAACTACTGAAAACATTGAACTATGGTATGTGCAAAAGTAAGCAAACCACCAGCTGCATTGTAGGCCTACTGTATGTTACGTAATAACAGTAAAAACTTGATACATGATAGAAACATGCTCACACTATAGCTTAAACTGCTTATGATTTTATACTGGGTGCTGAATCCCACAATATAAGTGTATACGTGTAACATAGGACAGCAGTCTCAGATTTTTCTTTGTTTTTATTCTTTGTTTGGGTGAATAAAACCAAAGAACAATCTGAGACTGCTGTCCTATGCTTCTTCAGTTTTGTTACCTAATACAGTAAGACATGGGTTTTGAGATACTGTTTCTTAATAATTCTGTTCATTTATTGTATCTTGGAAGTATCTGAATAAAAATCACCACTGTCTGTGTATTACTTTATTCAGGGGTCATCACTGAAGGTTACTGAGAAGAGCTGATATTTTGTGACTGGCGGTCGTCGGTGTGCAAGCCTTGAACTTGAAGGACTTAAGGGCTTTTCAGAACTACACAATTACTGTGTAATATAAACTCAAGTCCTGATGGGTACACAGACATCATATAATAAAGGTGAAAAGTAAATCATACACTGGATACAAACCTTCACTGTCCTTGGTTGCCTTTTCCTTCTTATTTTGTGCCCTTTCAATGTGTGCTTCATTAGTGTTACTCCAGTTGCAATTTCCCCTGGACAGAAGAGTATGAGCAAGGTTAAGCGAGAATTAATTTTGAATCGACCGGCACTGGAGGTTGTTTATGCCTTGTTGTCATGGAAACGTGCGGTTGCCCTGAGCAATTGCCCGATCAAAAATAAGAGACTTTACAACAATATTTTCGCTAAATGTGCACGAAACAAGGGTGGAAACAAAGCAAATAATAATTTACAGGCTTTTGTAATGCCATTCTGAAAAAATGGGCTTGTCCCCAGGACGGTAAGTATTAAAAAAATCACAATTTTGCGGTCCGGCCCACCACCTATCAAGGTTCAGAGTGCATCCCCCTATACAGCTCAGAGGGTTTTATGAGAAGTTTAGTGCCATTAAGCTTTTTTTAGTGCAGTGCTGTGAATATAAGATTTTTTATTTTCTTTTTTCTTTTACCCTTTTTCTAGACAACTCTGCTAGAGCTGTTGGGCTTACTAAACTCCTTGGACAGATGGTGGCCTTGGACCTCCAGCCACTCTCAATAGTTTAAGACAGGGGTTTTAAAGTGGTTTCCATGAGAAACCATTTAGTACTTGCTCTTTTGAAAGACAGGTCACCCCGAGTTGCATATGCATGCTGCACGTGAAAATGTTCTTCTAACCCGATTGCCTCCATTAGTCAGTGAATGGTTTGTAAATTAGAAAAAGCTATGCTACAGTTGTGATTACTGGAGAAGTTTTGTTGCAGCACACATTCACTTAGCGAAGTGTAGGCAAGTATGTGTGTTTGTGTAGAACGTTTAGACCTTCTATTTGGTTCGCTGTTACTGAATGGGCTTCGAATGTAGCCTGTGACTAGCATAGCCGAGAACCTCCCTGCTCCCTACTCCGTCTCCTCCACCAAACTAGAGCAGCCTGAAACAGAAGCACTAAAGCATTTTCTTTTCACCAAAACCGGCTCACAGGGCATTAATTAATACTAGAGACCACCGCAAAATTAATGAAAACACGATGGAAGTACACCTTTAATGCTTTCGTCAAAGGTCTTGACCATTGTTACAAAATTCCAAGCCGTTTGCTGGAAGGAACAATGAAAGCCATGTATGACACCTGTCAAAAAACTAGATGTACCGCATAGTGGTACATGGTATGACCGCCGCAGTATATTGACATGTGGAAACTGTTGGTATGATGAGTGTGTGGTAGAGCAGTGTTGTGAGGTGAGAATTTCTGTGGAAATGATTCCCTGGAAGTGGGCATGGATGTGGGTTTTGAATGAATGACATTGTGTGTGTTTGTGTAGTGTGTGTGATTTGTGAAGACAAGGAATAGGCAAAATGAGATTTTGTACAATTACAGTGCCCCCTATGGACCAAATTGTATGGCACGTGCTGTGGTTTTAGAGGTCTTTGTGCTGATCGTGCATGACGTATTTTGTGCAGTTCCCACCTTCTTGGTCCAAGATATTGGCAGTTCAAAATCCCAATTTTTGCATTTGCCCTTATCACTAGGTGGCGCTATGCTTCAAGTGAGTGTTTATGGGCTGGGTTGATACGCCTCTGTAACACCTATATACTAACGCAAAATAGTTGTCTTGGGCAAAATTGTTACCGAGTTATTTAACAAAAACTGTTTTTCAACACCTAGCTGCGGCGATAAACATCGCCCCCTATGACGAAATGTCACAAAATTTTGTACACATGAACAGAAAGCTGTTTAGAGATAGCATGTCAACCTTGGACAAATTTGAGCATTTAAAAGCCAATATATGAACATTTGAAGAATTTTAAGCTACGTGTTAAATGTTCATTGACGTGTAACTCTGGAACGGTATATCTCAAGATAAATCCTTTCATAACTTTTTGTCAGCAGTGTCTGTAGATGACATATAGCAAATTTGGTGAGATTCACATGAACGGCCTATGATGAGTTCGTTCAGATTCGTTTTCGCAATGTTAAAATTTCACGGAAATTGTTCTCGTTGGAAGTGGGCGTCGACCAGTGTTTTCAATGCATGAGAGTCAATAGATTTCACGATAAAAAAAAATTGGTTGTAAACATTAGCATTATCTAGATAATAGGCAAAATTACATTTTGTACAATTACAGCGCCCCTTATGGACCAAATTGTATGGCACGTGCTGTGGTTTTAGAGGTCTTTGTGCTGATCGTGCATGACGTATTTTGTGCAGTTCCCACCTTCTCGGTCCAAGATATTGGCAACTCAAAATCCCAATTTTTGCATTTACCCATATCACTAGGTGGCGCTATGCTTCAAGTGAGTGTTTATGGGCTGGGTCGATACGCCTCTGTAACACCTACATACTAACACAAAATCGTTGTCTTGGGCAAAATTGTTGCCGAGGGATTTAACAAAAACTGTTTTTCAACACCTAGCTGCGGCGATAAACATCGCCCCCTATGAGAAAATGTCACAAAATTTTGTACACATGAAAAGAAAGCTGTTTAGAGATGGCATGTCAACTTTGACCAAATTTGAGCAATTAAAAGCCAAGATATGGACTTTTGAAAAATTTTAAGCTACGTGTTAAATGTTCATTGACGTGTAACTTCGAAACGGTTTATCTCAAGATAAATCCTTTGATAACTTTTTGTCAGCATTGTCTGTAGATGACATATACCAAATTTGGTGAGATTCACATGAACGGCCTATGACGAGTTCGTTCAAAGTCATTTTTGTAATGTTAAAATTTCACATAAATTGTTTTCATTGGAAGTGGGCGTCGACCTGTGCTTTCAATGTGTGAGGGTCAATAGATTTCACGATAAAAAAAGTTGTTGTAAACATTAGCATTCTCTAGATAATAGGCAAAATGACATTTTTTACAATTACAGTGCCCCCTATGGACCAAATTTTATGGCATGTGCTGTTATGTTAGAGGTCTTTGTGGTGATCATGCATGATGTATTTTGTGCAGTTCCCACCTTCTCGGTCCAAGATATTGGCAACTCAAAATACCAATTTTTGCATTTACCCATATCACTAGGTGGCGCTATGCTTCAAATGAGTGTTTATGGGCTGAGTCGATACGTCTCTGTAACACCGACATATCACAAAAATGTCATGTCATTGGGTGAAACGTTCATTGAGTTATTCAGCAAAAACTTTTGCCTGTCTCCCCCTCTTTGACGGACCCTGGCAAAGCGGGGGGGGGTGGCCCTTGGGGACCAAAAGCTTCTAGTCGCTCAAAAATTTCTAGGGCTACATGCCTACAAAGATTCATGTCCTCCGTACTTCCAGTGTCCCGGAAATCGTTGACGGAAAATCGGTGAAAAAAAAGAAAAAAAAAAAAAAAGGGAAAAAACTCTCGGCAACACTATAATGACCGCTATCGCTAGCTTCGCTAGCGGCGGTCATAATAAATGGCTCACACACAGACACAGACAAATTTAGCTCATGAAGCCTATACAGTATAAGACATAGAGACCTGCTTTGGCATCATATTGGAAGCAGAGTTTAAATCACTGCCTGTCTCACACAACACCAAACAAAAACATGAACATCTCACCCTGTCTCA
This sequence comes from Coilia nasus, assembly GCA_027475355.1. Taxonomy (NCBI): domain Eukaryota; kingdom Metazoa; phylum Chordata; class Actinopteri; order Clupeiformes; family Engraulidae; genus Coilia; species Coilia nasus. Next base: position 35,175,113 of record CM050212.1, on the reverse strand, counting down.
GTCTCCCTCACACACGCACGCGCACACACACAGTGGTGCTATGTGGGTGAGTGTGTGCGCGTATGTGTGAGGTAAAGTTACCTGTAGGTTGAAGCATCAAGACCAGACACTTGATTTCACCAGGTCAATTAAGGTCTTTAGCTGGCCCATTCTCAGCACCTCTTGGTTTACAAGCAGCCCTTGGCGGATGATCCTGTTCTAGTGTTTGTATCATTGTGGTACTGCACCTCCAGTAACACAGTCTTTATCTTTGATATGCATAAGAATGATGTGGTCTTCCTTCAACTCTGTAGCTTTCTGGTCTTAGAAAAAACAAATGATTTTGATGATCAATGATTTTGTTGCCATCTTTCTCACATAGTTGTACCTTTCAGTTGACGCCTCTGCTTTCAGTCGACACCTCTTTTGCTTACCTGCTTTTTAATGTTTCTTTGTTGGACTCGCAGTTGTGCTGAAAAATGCCAATGAGATGGCTTCGCTTCTTAAGTGGTTTTCCGTATCTTGTCCTTTCTCTCCCTCATGTGCGAGACGTCTTTATACTTTTGCAATGGGTTTTTTGTCAATAAACCCACAGTAGCACGTTTTTAAGAGTGTTAGTAGTTGTCAGCCACGTCTTGACATTCACCCTTCAACCGGAGCCACCGTTGTAGGCTTTTCTGTAAGTATTCAAGCGTGTGATGGTGAAATTATGTATCAAACCATGCTTCGCAGCCATGATGTGCATACAACACTCGATAATTTGGATTGTTGAGGACTATATGGTGTGTTTTTCTCGTCGTCAGTACTGCTGGATGAAGCCCATAGATGAAGCCCATAGATGAAGCCCTGGGGGCCACCATCTTGCCCTTCTGTTGAGAAAAAGCAGCTATCGGATTGGTGTAGCCCATAGAGAGAGAGCACTTGTGACGTAATCCTGTGATTCCATGGAGGCCCGCCACCATGATCCAAACGGGAATGTGTCGTCCATTCATCTCATAGAAATCAATGGTGTCGTCTTCCTCAAATACAGCATGCCTGAGTCCTGTGCCTGTTATAACTGCACCAATAATCGCAAAAGGCATCTGGAATATCCTTCCATAGGTAGGTAACTCTATAGTATACAATTTTTCGAGAATTGAGTCAATTTATGAAGAAAAACGATCTTCAAACTGTACTGACACCAAGGTAAAATCCAAGGTCGAGAGACTGTTTACAAAAAATGTATAATATATGGCTGTCTGAATCACCAGATGTATGTTAATAACTGGGGATGCATGTCAAAGTAATAAGGTGCATTGTTGTAATGCAAAAAGCTAATAAAATATAAAACTGGCCTGAAAATGCATAGTAGCTACAGGGCTCAAAATTAGCACCTGCCAGATTTTTGTTTTGGCGGCTGCTGTTCATCAACGAAATAGATTACAGTGTCAGTTACTGAACATCTTTTAAATTCACAGGGCATTAGAGTAGAGTAGAGTAGAGTAACTTTATTGATCCCGAAGGAAATTAAGGTGTCCAGTAGCATGCACATAATACATATTGCAAAAAACAGATCAAACCTATTGCACACGTCTGCATAATACAACATTCACTAAACTGAGGGAAGAAAAAACATTGTAATGATAATAAGTAAGGTAATAAGAATTTAAGAAACAAGTGTCGTGAAAAGGTGCTTTGTGGTAGATAGATTACAGTGTCCCAGTAAAATTGTCCAGTAATAAGAATTCCACGAGGTAAACAAGTGTCGTGATAAGGTGCTTTGTGGTAGATAGATAACAGTGTCCCAGTAAAATTGTCCAGTGTTATAGAAGGGTCCTTTAGTGCAGTAGTTATAGAAGGGTCCTTTAGTGCAGTAGGTATCAGGGTAGTGCAGTATATTGCTGTCCATAGTCGTATGGTAGTCACCACCAGGGACAGCATGTGTGCGTGTGTGTGTGTGTGTGTGTGTGTCTGTGTGTGTGTGTGTGTGTGTGTGTGTGTGTGTGTGTGTGTGTGTGTGTGTGTGTGCTCAAGCACTCCAGTCCATGATGCTCAGCTCCTTCTGTGTGCTGTTATACAGTTGTATGGCCCTGGGGACAAATGACCTCCGCAGCCTGTCTGTCCTGCAGGAGAGGGACCGGAGTCTGTCGCTGATCAAACTCCTCTGATTGATGATGATAGTGTGTAGGGGGTGGCGGTCGTTGTCCAGTATGGAATGCAGCCTGCTCAGGGTCCTCCTCTCAGCTATTGTAGTTAGAGACTCCATCTCCATGCCCACCACAGACCCTGCTTTCCTCACCAGTCTGTCCAGACGCCCATTGTCTCTTTTCCTAGTGCTGCCACCCCAGCATACCACAGCATAGAACAGCACACTGGCCATAACAGACTGGTAGAACATCAGCAGGAGTCTGTTGAAGACATTGAAAGACCTCAGCCTCCTGAGGAAGTACAGCCTGCTCTGTCCACTGTCTCGACATTCTCCCCATCAATCGTGACAGGCACCAGCAGCGGGGCGGTTCTCCTGAAGTCCACCACCATTTCCTTGGTTTTGGTGGTGTTCAGTTGCAGCTGATTAGTTCGGCACCACCCAACGAAGTCCTCCAAAAGGCACCTGTACTCCCCCTCCTGTCCATCCCTGATACACCCCACAATTGCAGAGAGTCGTCAGAGAACTTCTGCATGTGACAAGTCTCTGAGTTGTAGCTGAAATCGGTGGTATACAGGGTAAACAGTACAGGGGAGAGCACAGTTCCCTGCGGTGCACCTATGCTGCTGACCACAGCCCCTGATGTAAGGTCCCCAAGTCTGACAAACTGGGGCCGTTCCGTGAGGTAGTCCGTAATCCAGGTCACCAGGCCAGGCTCCACTCCCATCCGCAGCAGTTTGTCTCTCAACAGGAGTGGTTGGATGGTATTAAAAGCACTGGAGAAATCAAAGAACATAATTCTCACAGCACTGTCTCCTTTGTCCAGGTGAGAGTGCACCCTGTGTAGAAGATACAGGATAGCATCCTCTACCCCCACATTCTCTTGGTAGGCAAACTGCAGGGGGTGCAGTGCATGGCGAACCTGAGGTTTGAGAAGGTTGAGCAGCAGTACACGCTCGAGTGTATTAAACCATTTGATAAGCATAACGGTTTTGAAGCCTTCCTTTCACGTAACTGATTGATGCTCAGGATATGTACATTAGCAGCCAAACTCACCTGCAATATACAGAATGTTGCAGGCTAACTAACGTATTTTCTAACATGTAGAGTTTGCTCCGGTTAGCTTCCTAACAGGCAAATTGGGTGTATCAGTGTAACACGGCTAAGTGGCTGACCTTATTTGTTTAAAATAAGCTTGTATGAATATATTTTCTAACATTAAATGCAATCACGACTTAAAGTCGTGTATGTTGATAATCGTCCGTCAATACACACTGTCAAATCGTCAGTTTCCCTGCTGGCTTCTACCTCTTCACTGGCTTTTTAACCTTTATTTTGTTAATTCCATGTAGCTGACATGATTTTGCACCACTGTGTTGAATTTCAGAATGATCAAGTCCATAGCTGACGAACTAAATACTTTTAAAGACAGCGTGTCTTTTAATTGACTCGCATTGTGTTTGTTGACATCGCTCCCGTTTCGGCGGCCATTTTGGACCCCCACGAAGTCACAAAGCCTGCTTAGACAACGATACGGAGTCCTCTCTCTCTAGTTATAACTCTATGGTGTAGCCCCAACCGTGCCACCACTCACGAACCAAAATCTTATTACGCCATGATGAAGCTAGTTCTGCATTAAATGCCTTGCCGTAAAAATTGGGCAGGATTTTTTGGGGCGAAGTTTTTGCTGTTAGCTTAACACGAGTTGTCCTTTTTTAGGAACTAAAGATTGTGTATGTGTAGTTCCCCGACTGCAGAACGAGATTCCATTTCTGAAAGACTTTTTGTGGTTCACCTTGTGGGCTACTGGGCTGATTCTCCCTTGACCACCTCCACAACCCATACTACAATTGATTGGTGTTTTCACACCCCATGTATCTGGGGATTGAGTGAATGTGGACCATTCTTGTTACCATAATGGGATTACCATTCAGGAAGCCATATTCTTAGTAATCAAAGTGGCTGCTTCATCATGATCTCAGGCAGGGCAACTATAATTTCTTACAGTGATAATGAGGTGTGTGATAATGCAATAATGTGTGTGTGTGTGTTCAGGTGAGTTGGTTAGGCTGCGTGAGCTGGTGTTGAGTTATAATCGTGTGAAGAGTGTTCCTGAGGAACTCGGCAACTGTGAGAATCTGGAGAAACTGGAGCTGGCCATGAACTGGGACCTGGATGAGCTACCAGCACAGGTACACACACACACACACAGGTACACACACACAGACACAGGTACACACACAAACACAGGCCCACACACACACAAACAGTGATTGTCTGAGCAGGGCGTCTGGGCAGCTGAAGGGTTAACAGATGTGGCATTTGGCTGAGCGAGTGTTTGCAGGCGTCTCCTATATACTAATAATAATAATGCCTATGTCTATGTTTAATATGAAAATAATGCCTTTGTCTGTGTTTAATATGACAATAATAATGCCTATGTCTGTGTTTAATATGATAATAATGCCTTTATGTTTCATATAATAATAATAATAATAATAATAATAATAATAATAATGCCTATGTGTTTAATATGATGATAATAATGCCTATGTCTGTGTTTACTATGATAATACTGCCTATGTCTTTGTTTAATATGATAATAATGCCTATGTCTGATTGGTCTGTGCTGATGTGACCCTTGACCAGCTAAGTAAGCTGAGAAGGCTGCAGCATCTGGACTTGTCCATGAACCAGTTCACTGAGATCCCCGAGTGTGTGCTCAACCTGCCCTCGCTGCAGTGGCTCGACATGGGCTCCAACCTGCTGCAGAACCTGCCCCACGACATACATCGGTACACACTCACACGCACACACACACACACTCACTCACTCACTCTCTCTCTCTCTCTCTCTCTCTCTCTCACACACACACACACACACTCACACTCACAAACACTCACACACACACACAGAGCTCCTCTCTCCCAGAACACATACCCTGGTACACACTGTAATGTCACACTTGTCTGGGGGTTTTGAAGTACATAAACAAACAGGCAGATGACTAAATAATGTGACAGACTACGGCAGTGAAACATTTAAAGTACTAGTCATGAGGAAAGATAGAAAAAAGGGAAAAGTGTAAAAACGAATCTGGCCTCCACAAAGCCCCACTGTCTCCGGCATCCTTCTGAGAGAGGTGGCACGAGTGACACGGGCCTTGGCATAGCAAACTGTGAAACCCAAACAAAAAATTTGCCACTCCCTGAACGCAGCCCCATGTCCCCCATAGGCCTCCCTTTAAAGATCTCATTGCATTATTTTTTCATTAATTTTGCGGTGGTCTCTAGTATTGTTGAATTCCCCGTGAGCCGGTATTGGTGAAAAAATGCTTTAGTGCTCCTATTACAGGCTGTTCTAGTTTGGTGGAGGAGATGGAGCAGGGAGAATGACAGGGTCTCGGCTATGCTAGTCACAGGCCACAATCATTTAAAGCCCATTCGGGCTTCGGGCACACCAAACAGAAGATTTAAACGTTCAGAACAAACACACATACCTATATTTTGCTACATGAATATGTGCTGCAAGGAGACTGCTCCAGTAATCACAAATGTTGCAACCCTTTTTCTATTTAACAAAATTTGTTTGCCTTTTTCTTATTTGCTTGTTTTTTCACCTATTTTCTTTCATTTACTGATTTACTAATCGGGGTAGAAGACCCGGATGCAGCATGCATATGCAACTCGGAGTGACCTGCCGTATTTTAAAAAGAGCAAGTACTAAACGGTTTCTCACGGAATGAGACTTTAAAGGGACAGCCTCCAGTCACGACCAGCTCATCACTCAGGATCAGGTGTCAGCAATAAGGCAGACCAACAACACATACAGGGTCGTAACAACACTCACATACACACCGATGTCTGTGTGTGTGTGTGTGTGTGTGTGTGTGTGTGTGTGTGTGTACGTGTGAGTGTATTTATGTGTGTGTGGTTTGTGTGTGAGTGTGTGGATATGTGTGTTTCTGTGCGAGTGTATGTACATGTGTGTGTGTGTCGATGGATATGTGTGTTTGTGTGGGAGTGTATGTATGTGTGTGTGGGTTTTTTTGTGTGTATGTATGTGTGCGTGTAGGATGGAGAATCTGCAGACTCTGTGGCTGCAGAGGAACGAGCTGGAGACTCTCCCAGACAACATCAGCCACATGCACAACCTGGACACACTCGTGCTCAGCAGCAACAGGCTACGGGATATACCCAGTCTCATGGAGGACATGCACAACCTCAGGTGCACACACACACACATCCCCAGCCTCATGGAGGACATGCACAACCTCAGGTACACACACACACACATATCCCCAGCCTCATGGAGGATATGCACAACCTCAGGTACACACGCGCACACACACACACACACAGCCTCATAGAAGACATGCATAACCTCAGGTACACACACACACATCCCCAGCCTCATGGAAGACATGCATAACCTCAGGTAAACACACACACTCGTACTCAGCAGCAGCCGCCTACGAGACATACCCAGTCTCATGGAGGACATGCACAACCTCAGGTACACACGCACACACACACACACACTCATACTCAGCAACAACCGCCTATGAGATATACCCAGCCTCATGGAAGACATGCACAACTTCAGGTACACACACGCACACACACATACACACAAACCGTACACACGTACATACAATCACACACACTCACTCCAGAGTTCAATAATCAGACACACACACAGACACACACAGCCTGCAGGGTGCAATCATGAGACTGTACGCTTAGATGAGACAGCATGGTGCTTTAATGTCTGAACTCAAAATCACACTCACCATTCAAATTACAATCACACACATCACTCCATTTAAATCACAATCATCATTCAAGACACAATAATAAACATCATTCAGATCACTCAGTAAATCACCATTGATTCATTAATTCATTTATTAGTATTCATTCACAAATAAAACAGAAAATTTCCTTTGCTCAGGTTTGTGTGTGTGTGCGTTTTCAGGTTTGTAAATTTCCGTGACAACCCTCTGACATGGGATGTGTCGCTCCCCGAGGTTCCATCAGACGTCCCTGAGGACGAGGACGACAGGGAGATGTGGGGACGAGACTTTATGATTCTCTACATCAGAGAGGCCCGCAAAAGAGGTCTCGCCACGCTCAACGTGCACCGTAGACAAAGATAACACACACACACACACCTCTACATCAGAGAGTCCCGCAAGAGAGGTGTTGCCGCGCTCAACGTGCACCTCACACACAAATAACACACACACACACACCTATATCAGAGTCCTGCAAGAGGTCTTTCTGCACTCAACGTGCACCGCACACACTAGACTAAACACACACAGAACCTGAAGAACTCAACACACCTTGATCATTGCACACACACACACCTGTGGAACTGATCAATCACTGATTGTTGCACACACACCTGTAGAACTGATCAATATCTGATCATTGCACTCACACACACCTGTGGAACTGATCAATCCCTGATCATTGCACACACACACACACACACACCTGTGGAACCGATCAGTCCCTCATCATTACACACACACCTCTCGGGTTGGTCGAACATGAATGACTACACACACACCTCTCTGAGTTCATCTTTAATTTAAAGTTTGTGTGTATGTGTATGTTCAACTGTGATGCTGTGTGTGTTGTTTATGTGTGTGCTGAATTGTTATGATGTGTGTTTTTGCATGTGTTGCTATGTGTGTTTTCTAGGCCTGTAACAATACACCAACTCACGATTCGGTTTGTATCACGATTTTTGACCCACGGTTCGATACACCCCACGATTTTTTTTTAACAGAAAACGCATTTTGTTTAAACAACATTTATTTAACAATTGCATAATATGAAGTATAGCAAAATAAATAAATGGAATTCAACTTCATAAGGAAAGGATTCATAAGACCATGTCCTAATTCCCATAATACAAACTAACATCATACAGTAGCGATTTTTTTCCACCTGTGTTTGTCCTAATGTGAAATCTTGTGAGATCTTATCACCACCACCACTGCGTTTCATTTCAGTCCATCTTTTTGCAGCGCTTATGGGAGTGACTTGCTTTTTTTTGCATGCTTTTGAAATCCTTTACCCTTCTCCAACGCACCTTTCCAATTACAGTGAGGTGTTTTGGTAAAGACTACGTCTCTATCACTCATGCCTGCAAACTGACGACAGGGAAAACTAAAGCATGTGTCGAGGTTGACAGAGTACTGCAACCACGGTCGGGATTGGTACCAGTTGGAGTTAAACGAACACAAAGTCTGACCAAACGTTCGTTTAGGATGCACTTTTAATATTGGCTGGGATGGTGCACTATTACTTAGCTGACGCATATCTATGTTAGCAGCCGGAACTACACTGCTAACACTATGTTTGTTAGGTTGGGAAGTGGGCACATTCACATTAGAACAATATAATTGACAAACAGACGTTTTGGAAAATATGGTTAAAAAACTAAGCTAAGTGAATTGCTTGGAACTGAACAGAAAAGATGTCAAACAAAAAATCACACTACCAGAGATAATTATGTCAAGACTACAATAAAACAACAGAAAACAAGTGAGAACAAATGAACAATGATAAGCTTTAATGAAAAAGTTGTACTTCTCTACTACTCTCAAGACAACCTGGACAATCAGGACTACCTGAACTAGCCATTGTATGCTGCCTGTCACAATCATAGACAGTAGAAGAGAATGGACCGTCGGATGGCGTCGTTTTTAATGGGAGCCGTTGAAGCACGATTTTGAGATTTTTAATTGGTCACCAGGCAACTGCGCAAGCGCGGGGTGATGTACGGTCACGTCGGCCAGCGAACCCAAATACTATAAATTGAGTGGTAGATGCTCAATCACACTTCCTGCTTCCTGTGTGGCCATAGACATCCTATTCATAGACGGAGCATTGGTTGCTGAGACACGGGAAATACGGCCGCCATCTTGGAACGGGGAGTCAAGACCATAGACATACTGGGGCTGGGACACAAGCATAGACATCCTATACATAGACGGAGCATTGGTTGCTGGGACACGGGAAATATGGCCACCATCTTGGAACAGGGAGTCGGACAGTCGAAGCAATACAGCGAAGCCTATTTGTGATCATGAATAAGTCATTCAAGTAACAATATTGAAATATTACTGTTGTTGGGTAAGATAGAATTTGGTTTTACTCTGTATTCATTGAAAGAGATTGGTGGTTTCAGCTGATATAAAAGCGCTCAGGTGTTTATATATAGATATCTATATCTAGAATAGGCTTAGCATTTAATTCAATGCCTTAATTGTATAGGATGTCTATGTGTGTGGCGGCCCTGTCCTCGTCCTCTACTTACTGTTTCCTGTGTGGCAGCCATGTCCATAGACATCCTATACAGTATATAGGATGTCTATGGACATGTCCTCGTCCTGTACTTTGTGCTTCCTGTATGGATTCTTGTTTCTGTGTCCGTCAGCTAATGCTACTGTGTGTTATTGTTTGCAAGATCACAAACTCTACACATGCACAGCTCAAACTCCACAATTACACTCCTCACACACACCGCTTAAACTCCACACACACACACACTGCTCAAAAGCTTCACACCAGACAAAAGGAATTAACTCTGTGACCCACAGCAGAACCTTCATTGTAGCTGCTGCCTGAGTCTTTGCTTCTCCGTTGCCATGGAGGTAGTCTTTGTGTGGCATAATAACAAGTCTGAGAGACATGGTCCCGCGATGATGATGTAGGGCTGGAGGGGTTGCCATCATAGAGCTGAATAGAACACTAGAGCGGACATGACATTGGCTGACCACACGGGAAAACATCCGACGCGGCCGCCATCTTGCGAGGGTAATCATGTGCTAGGCACTTAATGTAAATAAGCGTAGAATGGACCCACCTCTGTCAAAAACGGCTTTGTTCTGTGAAAATATCCACCGACACACTATACAATGATGATATTTGAAATGCCTGACTCTATATGTACGTAAATCGTATCAAAGAAAACGATAATTACAACGTTAATGACGAATAAAGTGGATTTTAACGTACTTCGCTGAGCACTATAGTTTGCGTTCGACCCTGTATAACCATTGCAGTCTTTGATATCAGTCGACATTTTATTTTTGAAAAAGCTATTGCAGACTGATTTTTTTTAAATATAGCAACACATCATTAATTAAATTGGTGATTTGTTATTTTAGCTGCGCATATATATGTAAATGTAATGTAAATGTAATATTTATATCAGTAGGTAATTCCTCATGTTCTTAGTATGGAAAAGATTAGGTCGTGTATTCAGATTTGAAGAGATTCAAAGACTGAAAACATGTTTATTGATTTTAAAAATGACATGAATAAATACATTAATACACCTACTTGATATGAATTCATATTTTTCTGATGTGAATTTTTTTTCCTCCCACCACTAATTGATTTATCTTCAAATGCAAGCAACCTACCTATAATACATTTACACAAACCACACCGATATCATTTCTACAAATAATAAGACAAGTTTTGTATTTTCGTATAAAAATATATATATATTGTATATATATATATATATACAAAATGGAAATTAGGAAAAATAACAGCACTGCATAAGAAGGGTAACACAGCACATGTAGGAAACTACAGACCAGTTAGTTTAACTTGTGTCATAGGCAAATGGATGGAGACTAGGCTATAATAAGAAATCACATAAATCATATGACTCAACAAAGTTTATTCAGCAACAAACTGATTTATCTGTGGTCAATAAACATCATTACAATTACTTAAAGTACTAAACCCTCGTTGAAGGAAATCATAAAGAACCTGAAATGTATCACCGGTCTCTATCATTTTAACAAGAAATTTGGTATATTGTTAGGCCTCCTTTTGGGCCAAGGTATAACAGTCTCCAATGTTTAGACAAGAAATTTGAATTATTGTTAGAATTTATTGTACTCGTATATATGGTAACTCAGCCTGTCAGCATCTACTAATGTCTTTACTATCAAACCATTCAGTATTACATGTACCGCAAATTTGTAACTATTCAGTATTACATGTACCGCAAATGTGTAACCATACTGTTATCAACATCTGTCATTCCAATAAAATATATATTTTATATATAAAATATATTTGTGCGCACAAACACAAATAAATATAAATGATCTACCTAATGTAACTAATTCGCCCACTTTTTTATTTGCTAATGACACAAAGATTTTTAGAGAAATAAAACATCAGGAGGATTTAAAAACACTTCAAGAAGACTTATAAAAACTACAATCCTGGAGCGAAGACTGGCTATTACAATTCCACCAAGATAAATGCAAAAGCATATCCAATAATACAAAAAAAGAATCAACTACATCATCTTATAACTGAAATTCAAACATAAAGAACATACATTACAGAATGTGAAATCAGAAAAAGACATAGGAGATCAACGTACGGATCAACAATGAATATAATAGCTAATATAAAATATCAAATGATATTTGTGTCCCTTACTCAGCACCGCGAGGGCTAGGATTCCCGGCCGGCAATACAGTCGGAAGATGGCGGCCACGATTGCCATGAGCAGTGCGCCTGTGTCCGCTCTAGTGTTCTATTCAGCTCTATGGTTGCTATGGTGCATGTGTCGCCCCCGTGTGGCCAGAGCGGGTCACTGCAGTGAGAAGCACGTTCTCCATTGAGATATCAGTGCGGGTGTAGCAGCTTAGCTCCGCTTCCAGGCCACGCCCCCTCAGGTAACACAGTCGCCCCTCGTCAATCAGACGCTTACACAGCCGGCCAATCAGCTCCCGCTCCTGTACACTCATGCTGCACACACACACACACACACACACATCAGCAAAATAACAACTGACAAATGAGAACTCAAACGCCACTAATAGCTAGCACAGGAGTGATGTCATCAGCTGACCTGCTCAGACTGTCTGGTACGCTTTCTCCCTCCTGCTCCTCTTCCTCTGGTGCGTGGGGCCTCTCTGTGCCTCCACTGCTCTCTGTCACCCCCTGGTGGCTGTGGTTGGCTCTGCTCTCTGCTGCCCCCTGGTGGTGATGGCTAGCTCTGCTCATGCCGCACGTGGCCCAGCTCGACATGCGCTGGAAAGCTTGGAACTCTGCCGCCCCTAAGCCCTGCCCCTGGAAGAAGCTCTGCCCCACGTAGTGCCGCCAGTCGCAGCGGTGATGACAGCACAGGGCGATGGACACACCAATCACCAACGGTTGCCACGGTGACCCCTGCACACCAATCACCCCCCCATCGGCCACAGCCTGCCCCTCCCCCCTCTCTGTCTTCCTGAGGGGCAGCTCATCATCCACATCGTCTTTAGAATCTTCTTCATCTTTATCTTCACTCCAACTGGATCTCTCCAGCAGGCAGCGCAGGGCCAAATCTGTGTGGAAAGAGGGAGAGAGAGGGAGAAAGAGAGGGATGAGAGGGAGAGAGAGGGGGATGATAGGGAGGGGGAGAGAGAGAGGGATGAGAGAGGGAGGTAGACAAAGGGAGAGAGAGACAGATGTATAAAGGATGAAAATGGAGAAAAGAAAGACAAAGCAGAGAGAGGAGAGAAGGGGTGGGGCTTCATGCTTGATCTACTTTACGGGTTCATCATGGCAAAGCCGTTTCATTGGCCAATCCAGCAATCCATCTGCTCACTGAGGAGAAATATCAGGTGCTAAAAGCTCTTTCAGACATCAACATGGGTCTACACTGCCTGTGTGTGTGTGTGTGTGTGTGTGTGTGTGTGTGTGTGTGTGTGTGTATGTGTATAAACGTGTGTGTAAGAGACTACCTGTCGCTGACCCACACAGGTGTTTCCCCACACCCACCACAGGAAGACGCTTCTCCTGAAGGAGTGGAACTTTACCTGCACATGCACATGCAACATTCAGGACACACGCAAACACACACAAAGTTTTTGCCAGGTTGATGTAAATGTGTTATGTTAATAAAATGATGAAATGTAAATGTGCTGGGTTTGTTTACTAACTTAGGTCAAGGTGCTGAATGTCCACCTGCATTCTCTCAAATGTGCAGTCTCTGCCTTTGTTCTTGCCATCAACCTTCAAAGCCAAGGCACACAGACACAGACACACACACACTCCTGTTACAGTGTGGACTGAGTCTTTACATCTGTTTTGGACATTGACTTACAGAGCCAAGACAATAACACACACAGTCACAATCTTTGTCTCTTCATCTTCATACCACACACACACAGTTGTTCTACTTAAGATGGAGTTGCAGCCTGAAACATGCCTTGGAGTAAGTGGATGATTTTAAAATGTGGGCTATGTGGGCTAACATGGGCTAAAGTGGCCTAATGTGGGCTGACGTGTACATGTACTTTGAAGCGGGTGGTGGACCTCTCCACCAACAGGAAGTGGACGTCCTGGGCTTCCTGTAGAGCGGTGCGTATCCAGTGGGACAGTTTCCCTCTCCCGGCACCAAACTCCACCACACAGCGCCGAGAGCCCAGCAGATCCAGAGATGCCATGTTACCCACGATAGACGCCTAAAGAACCATCACAGAAAATACAATGTATGTGAGTGTGTGTGTATGTGTGTAAGGGCCAACACACATCAACTACCAAAACTGAGTTCACACACCACAGAAACTACTTTTGTATGTCTGTGTGTGTAAGTGTGTGTTTCTCTGCAAACAGCACCTGCTGCTTGAGGTGTTTGCAGGCGAAGTCTCCGTTCTTGGGGTCGTTGAGGGCGTCGTGGAGGGCGGGATGGGTGCAGATGCTCTCCCTGTGTGGCAAACTCAGGCCTGGCATAACGACACAGCCATTACCAGATCAGTCATACACCCATACTGTGTGTCCAGTATCCAATTACGTAACTTGGGAAATAGTCTACAATATAGTTAATGCTAAAGCTAATGCTACCCAGTGGTTTAATACCTCTTGCTATCTAATACTACTTTACTTTGACAACTCTCCGCTTCCCCATGTTCCATACACCTCACAACTCCAGGGAGTGGAGCTACGAAGATGAGGGCATATGATGCAAGCAGTGATATGGTGAAGCAGGTTATGAGAGATGTGATGTGTGCAGATATGAAGGTTATAAGAGGTGAGGTGTGTGTGTGTGTGTGTAATACAGTTAAGCAGATATGAAGGTTATGAGAGGTGAGGTGTGTGTGTGTGTGTGTGTGTAACATAGTAAAGCAGATATGAAGGTTATGAGAGGAGATGTGTGTGTGCAGATATGAAGGTTATGAGTGGTGCTGCTGCTTCTCCACATGATGACTGAGTGACACTGACATGTTTGATTCTAAACCACACACACACACTCATGTCATGTGACATGTTTGATTCTAAACCACAAATAAACCAATCAATCCCATAATAGTCAGGAGTGTACCTTTCACAGCAAGTTTCAGCTTCTGAAGCAGCTGCTCCATGTCCTCGCGAGAGTAATCTGCCAGAGACACCTGACCAATGACATCAGCAACAGTCCCTCCAGCCCAACAACACACAGCCATTTATGTCCCCAATACAGACATGTGTTACATAAGGTCCCTCAAAGACACCACTGCACTGCTCTCTGCTGTTTTCTTATGTTTTGGTGAACAATGTGTTTCGCACTCACTTGGTCAGGTTCATTGTGTTGCGCCTTCGCTTGGTAAGTAACGCATTTGGCCTTAGCTTGGTCAGGGTTAGGATTAGGGTTAACCCTTGGTCAGGCTCACTCTGACCTTGCTGATGACACCCACAGGTCACATGACCCCACCGCAATTAGTGTTGCACATTCATTTTAATGAAATATCCGCTGTAACAATTCACAAAAACAATGAAAATCAAAACGGTTCAAAACATCATGTGTCATACTTCACACTTCCCCTGTGGGTGTCATGACCAGTTTCAGGGTGTACCTGATGCAGTGAAGGCAAAACTCATTGTTCACTAAAATAACGAACAGCAGAGAGCAGCGTGCAGCGATTTCTTAGAGAGCAGCGTGTAGTTTAAAGAGACTTTATTTCTACTTTCGCTGCACATCATTAGTACCCATTAGTACTTGGCCCTCAGGGCTGTGAACAGGGGTTTCTTTGAGTTTTACAGACAGACGTTAACTAATCTGAGAGTTTTACAGACAGACAGACGTTACCTTATCTGAGACAGCGTTCTTGTCCCAGTCTGGCCCGGCGTTGATGTCTTTGACATAATACAGCTGCATGAGAGAGCAGAACTTGAGTGGGTCTTTTGGAGGTTTTGAGGGGCAACAACTGTCTCTTGTGTGTGTGTGTGTGTGTGTTTCTGTGTGTAGACTTACAGGTTTGGGTTTCTCCTTTGAGTTACACTTCTTCAGGTGCTTAGCCAGACTGTCCTCGTAGACTGTGCTGTGTGCGAGAGGGTGCCAGCAGGTGTGTGTTAAGGGCAGTGAAACACAGGGGCTTTACTTACACACACGTAAAAGCTCTACACACACACTAGAGTCTACAGTGAAATATTATGAGCACGCTAGCAGAATTACAGGAGGCTGCAGAGACTAAACTTCTAACTAATGCTAGCAACAGGCTTACTGTTTATCATCCAGAGGACAAGATATTCTCTTTCTGTCACTTCCTGCATCCTAGAAAAAAAAACACTTTGAATTAGGGTCAACTGGAAACTCTCAAACCAGACCTTGCACTTCAGAGTCTGATATTATTTTAAAAGGATTAGGGAACTTACTGCATTAGCATGTTCGCCACAATATGCTTTACCACCTCCAACCACCATTTTACAGTATCGTTTCTTCCTTTCCACAAAATAGGCACATCTGCCGGGTAGAGGGGCAGCCACATTATCTGCCACCACAGCACACTCCATTTTCATCTCCATCTTGTAGGCGCACCTATTCTACGTCATTGTAAGCATCGATGGCATTCAGACAGCGCTTATGAGTGACGTGATCTTCGTAACTTCCGCCTTTCAACTTTCGCCCACAACGGCCATTCGCGGGACAGAGGCGCCAAAGTCGAAATTGTTACAGCTTTACAAACCCGATCGCAGCTGTTCATTCTTTTTTGTGCATATTGTTGGGGAATATGACACAACAATGACGGAGATACTATTCAACAAGAGATTACAAGTGCAAGTTAAATGTAAAGACAGCGACGACAGGTACGTCAACTTTATTGTCTACTCCGCTAGCCTCCTAGCTAGAGGGTTACCAAGCCTAGTTGGTGTTCTTAAGGAGTTCAACCATTCAGTCATGGCAGGGGCTTTCAGCAGCAGGTGTTAAAGTCCTCATCACAGCGGACACTGTGTGTGTTGGGATGTCAGCAAATTTGTGTCCTATTCTAGTTTTGAGAGATGACCGTGCAAAAATGATTTCTGTTTAAATATTTGCAGGCGTTCAACAATCCGAATCAGTGTTGAGCTTCAGTTTACTACTAATCCGATTCCAAAAAGGGTAAGTAACCCTCTTTTTTCTGAAACTCTCTGGGATGGCTCACATGGCTGATTTTGGTGTCAGATTTTAAACAGATCGGGCATGATGAGACTTGGATGATGGGGATGATATGTCTCATAATCGGTGCTCAAACGGAGGGTGGCGCATAGCGACGCTAGATGTTTAAACATGGCGTATGATGATGCATAAATACACATGCTGCCTGTGCTCCCTCGACAGGACTTGATCGTGC
Source organism: Coilia nasus (assembly GCA_027475355.1). Lineage (NCBI taxonomy): Eukaryota > Metazoa > Chordata > Actinopteri > Clupeiformes > Engraulidae > Coilia > Coilia nasus. Next base: position 35,158,383 of record CM050212.1, on the reverse strand, counting down.
GGCTCACCGATGATGCGGACCTCTTCTTTCTGTACAATCTTACCATATCGGAGGAGGACTTCCAAAGGTGCAGTAGAATCGGAGTGATTAGGAGATGAGATGAGAACTAACACTTACTTTGTTCAAACAGCTGACCAGTTGTCTTTTGCTAAGTATTCCCTGGAGAAAATGTCTTCAGAATCAGAGTCCTAAGCACGCTAATTGCCTGTGTAAGTCTGTCTAATAGATGAGGAGCTCGACCTGGTGCAGGTACTTTACAGAAAATATAAGATCACATAAAGATGAGATATGAATATAAACAGAAGTACTAAAGCTATAGAAATGTAATGGTGACACAAATAGAAACATGTGATGAGGACTATAAACATATAGACATATCGACATGTAGACATATTTTTATGTGTGATATGTTGTGCAGTGAGAAAAAAGTGTGTGTATATAGGTGGCGATGTGTGTGAGTTGTGTAACTGTGTGTGTATGTAGTCTGAAGGTGCAGCAGGGGTTGCTGGTGGACTTCTCCTCCTTCCCCCAGAGATTCACCAACCTGCTGCAGCAATGCCTCACCGAGCAGGACAAGGACAACCCCAGGTAACACACACACACACACTCACACTGGCTCTAGTGGCCCGGCAGCCCAAGCTGTGGTTCTGTCTGGGAGGCAACCGGTTCCTCGGCCTACAGGGAGAACTGAGCGGTTTCTGTGGTTCCCTTCCTAGAACTCAACTGGTTCCTGTGGTCCCCTCACTAGAACTCAAAAGGGTTCCTGTGGTTTCCTCACTAGAACTCAAAAGGGTTCCTGTGGTTTTCTCACTAGAACTCAGCTGGTTTCTGTGGATCCCTCACTAGAACTGAGGAGGTTCCCTCACTAGACCTGAGACAGTTCCTGTGGGCCCCTCAATAGAACTTTCTATTGTACTTCACAGACCAAGTAGCATTGTGTGGTGCTAGACCATGCACCAACCAGGCTAGGGGCTCTGATTCTTCCAAGTACCTATCCATAGGATGCTGTCAGTACGGATATCTTTACATATGTGAGTAGAGTTTACAAAGAACACAAAGTACTTGTGCATGTAGGAAGAGCACCTTAGGGAGAAACTATAGCTATTACACCTACCCCTACACTATCTATAATCAAGTAAATAGTTCAGGCTGTTAGTCCCTACTCCCAGGTGTAACACGCACAACTGGCCGCTGACTACAGCTATTCACGCAACCTCATGTGAGCTGTACAGGACAGAGCAGCTGAGGGGGTGGCCAACTGGAGCCGTACAGACAGATGCTCAACAAGGGTTAACCTGAACCAGCCGGCTACCGTTACAGTGACTGGGGCTGCTGGGGCCGTTTACATGATCCACTCAGCAGCACCTACCTATCGCTTTCCCCCATGGCTTTCACCATGCCAACAACATGCATCTCATCCAGGACCACTGGCAAGCCTTTGCAATTTCCTCCAACATTTCCTTAACAATTAAAATAACTAGATAAATACATAAAAATACAAGACACTTGCACATGTGGGGAGAGCACCCATTGTACCACACTTCAGGCTTTCCTAACTACAGCCATTACAATTATCCATACACTATGTGGGACACATCCTCAGCAGTGTACCTCAGGATCAACGGGTGTTTCGGGCCTTTATTCACTGTACACCCTCCCCTGAGGCGGCCCCACTAAAGGTGATCAATCCTTTAGTGTGTGTCCAGTTCAGCTACCTGCTACCCAAATTTCCAAAGTGTACTTCCTCAATTCACTTACAACCAAAGTTTACTTCCAAAATTTACTACCTACTGTTCATTATCACCTGTTTGCACGACTTCCAAAGTTTTACTTACAAAATTAACTACCACCACAATTTACTTCCAAAATGACCTGCTTACTTACTAATTAGGACTTATTATCGAATATTTGCACTTTACCACCATTTTACCACAAATACTATCACTTTGCAGTCACTAACGCATATGCCATTACACAAACAACCCTGCCAATGCTAGTTCTAAAGACCATTCTACCCACTAACTTAACATTAAGTGTATACACCTCTTGAATCTAATGGTGACTAATGCTCAGTTATAGTAATACAGTAATAATCACATATTGATCCTTTTATGGGTGACTGTTGTATAATAATAATAAACTGGCTGTTGCCACTTACCAGTAGGAGAGAACCTCAGAGAACTGACCCGTATCTCTGGCTTAAAGTGGCGAGAGGTCCCGATTCTACCCGCTGACTTAACATTAAATGTATACACCTCTTGAATCTAATGGTGTCTAATGCTCAGCTATCCCGTGTTCCATACACCGCAAAACCCCGGGAAACTTGGCCACTCTGTATCCCAATACACCGCACGATCCCAGAGAGCCTGATTCTAAGCTGCCCATGTGTGTAATGGCTGCCAATTATAAGCCTCTTTCTTCTTCTGTGTTTCTATTGACCCACTAAACGCACTACTGCCATCTGCTGGTCTGGGGTACCCATCCTTCTCTGCACAAACAGCCCTAGGTTGCACTAATCTCCACCACCTTACTAATGTCCTGTGCTGAACCAGTACCCACGCTAACCACTCCCAGCCTCCACTGCCACATTAATAAAATAAAATAATAATAATCCCAGCCTCCACTGCCACATTAATAAAATAAAATAATAATAATAATAATAATAATAATAATAATAATAATGACGCAATCACGCAATGCCCCGTTGCATGCGGGCTCTTGCGTGATGCAACAACGCAGTATCACTATACACTATAATGACGTAATGACGCTTCACCGCCCCATTCGAACATGGCAACCCTACTGCTTACCCCAGGCAGAGACCGCCCTTCTCATCCAGATCCAATTACTAGTCCTAGCTGCTTCCTCTGACATCTCCCTAACAGTTTTACGTAGATTCTTACCACCAACCCCAAGCTCCCCTAGCAATGAAATGACTGACCTCCCTACAAACCCTCTACAACCCACTTCTACTGGAAATACTCTTGCCCTCCATCCTTTCTGCTCTGCTTCCAATCTCAACTCTTCATACTTAAGCTTTTTCCTTTCATATGCTTCCTCTAGGGAGCTTTCCCATGGGACAGTGAGTTCAATAAAATACACTACCTGTTGGCTGGTCGACCAATAGACTATGTCTGGCCTCAAGTTAGTGGTAACTATTTCTTGAGGGACCACCAACTTTCCACCCACATCTACCAGCATCTGCCAATCCTTTGCTTCCTGTGTAGTACTCCTTGACTTTACGGCTCTCTTACTTTTCTCACCCTCCCGCACAAACTGGATACCTTTTTTATGACTACCTTCTGCATTTACCTGCTGCCTCCTACTCTCAATTCCTGCTGCTAAGCATTTTAATACTTGGTTGTGACGCCACGTATAGCGACCCTGTGCCAAGCTAACTTTACAGCCAGATAGTATATGTCTCAATGTGGCTACACCTGAACAGAGTGTGCATGACGGATCCCCATCTGTCCAGATTCTCAGGTTATCTGGCGATGGGAGCACGTCGTACGTCGCTCCCAATAAAAACTTTAGCCTGTTAGACTCCATACTCCACAAATCCCTCCAAGTAACCTGTTTTCTCTCTACTCCCTCCCAATTCAACCACTGGCCCTGCTTTGCTAGTGACACAGCTTTTACCTGTCTACTAGCTTCTTCTTGCCTGCGTATCTGCTCCACAACCAATCTCCTTTTCTCCTTCTGATCTGCCTTTCTCCACATTGGCTTCCCTGATGTACGCCCCAAGCCTCCCCGCCCAATCTGGACATTTCCCATTATCTCTCCATGTCTAAGGGCTGCCTCTGCCTCCTGCACTGCTACCTTTGGTTTCCACTTTCTCCCTTTGCTCGGGTTAGGAGCCAGACCGCTGACTATCCTGTCCTTGCTCCCTGTTAACAACAGCTCTGTCCTAACCTTAGCACACTTAAATTCCTCTACCAGACTATTTATTGGCAGCTGCAGTATGCCCTTCCCATACAGAGCTACACTGCTTAGGCACCGTGGAACCCCTAACCACTTTTTAACGTATGAATTAACCACCTTTTCTAGCTTCTCTACTTTTGATAATGGTACTTCATACACTGACATGGGCCACATTACTCTAGGGAACAGTCCAAATTGCATGCACCACAATTTCAGCTTTCCTGGTAGCCCTGACCTGTCAATTTTTTCCAATCCCTCCACCACGTCTTTTCTAAGCTGCTCTACCTGCTCTCGATCACTCAGGTCTGCATTATACCACCTCCCCAGGCTTTTCACTGGTCTCACCCTGATGGATGGGATTTCCTCACCTTCCACCGTGAACTTCTGCTCTACCACTTTTCCCTTGGTGACTGAGATACTCCTTGACTTACTAGGCTTTATCCTCATCCTCGCCCACCTGAGATTTGTATTTATCCTTTCTAACAACCTCTTTGTACATGGCACCGTTGTTGTTAACAGAGTCATGTAATCCATGAAAGCTCTAACTGGCGGGAGACGCAGTCCCTCCCGACGCCTTTCCCCTCCCACCACCCACTTAGACGCTCTTATTACCATTTCCATTGCCATTGTAAAAGCAAGTGGTGAGATCGTACACCCCGCCATAATGCCTACTTCTAGCTTCTGCCAGTCTGATACAAACTCCCCTGTACCTATACACAATCTAATATCTTTAAAGTATTCCTTCATTATATTCACAATCTCAGCTGGCACTCTAAAGTATTCACAAGCACTCCAAATCAGACTATGCGGCACCGAGCCAAAGGCATTAGCTAGGTCCAAAAAAACTACATGAAGCTCCCTACCCTCTTGCTTTGCTGTCTGAATTTGGTGCCAAATTACACTAGTGTGCTCAATGCATCCAGCAAAACCTGGGATTCCTGCCTTCTGCACTGTTGTGTCAATTAGCCCATTCTTTTCTAAATATTGCACAAGTCTTATTTAGAAAAGAGGATATTGTCTGGAATCTGGCAGTATAAGAACCATGATGGTGGGGTATTCAGTGGCTTATCAATTTTGATAAATATGTAGTCTGTGCCTGATGGAAATAACGGCCTGTTTTCCATGTAATGAAGGATGTTATATCAGGATTATGCAGGATTATGGATATTATGCGGAAATTTGCAGTAATTTCAAAACAGTATGAAATGTGTCTTGACAGAAATGCACGATAGCATGATAGATAGAATGGTTAAGTTCTGCTATTGTTTACATTATGCATTGACTGATAACTGCGAGTTTAAAATGGGTGAAGTAAAGTTTTGTCAAATCATTACTTGGCAAATATTTGATCCCTTGTTTTAAAGTGATAAATTAACGTGATGGAACGGTGGAAAGCTGAGATTCTGTTCTTTCTTCTGATGTGCGTGCCTTATCTATCCGATCACGGGTTCGCAACTAATTTCAACGAGAGTAATGGCTGTGCAAAGCGCTAATATAAGATATTTTGACGAATTTTTAAATATTAATATCTCGCCGATACTTGATCACAAAAATGAGCGTGAGGTCGCGTTGTAAAGCCCTGGTTCTGCTGTTTTGTGTGGTAGAAGTGCCTCTCCATGATGTACCGTCCCGGAGTAATTCAACAGAGAAGAATGGGTGTAAATTTGGACGTATTTTGCGTCCACCAGGCCCATAGCAGTGTTTTCCCCAGAAATAAAAAGAAGGGTTTAAATTTTGATGTAAATACGATGACGCTGTGGCACGGTAGCTAGGAGGATTGGTGGGCATGCACCCTGGGAACATTTTTTTTTTCTAGAGCTAAAATGGTGCATTCTAGGAAGATCTTAAGCTAAATTTTGGTCCCAGAAGGCTGGTGGAAACATAACACTTTTAATAAAATGTTGCATTTTTTGGCACAAATAGAACAAAAAACTCGTTGCACTTGGTGAGTTGAAAGAGCCAAAACTCCCAGGTGGGAAGGCTAATTTATTGTCACACAAGAAATACTGCAAGCACTATATAATGTCACATGAATTTGACTAGGCTGTCACTAAAATGTCTAAACTAAATGTTGAGCCTCCTGTTTTTCTGGGCCGCCTACTTGTCTGCCGCAGCATCCAACCACATCTCTCCGACAGGTGGACCCTCGATGCTAATGAGCACCACGCTAAATATCTCCCTGTATGGCCACATGAAAGCTGAATTGGTACCACAGATCTTAGATTCTGCAGATAAATATATTTCAGTGTAGTGTAGTGTAGTATTATCTAGAATGATGTCTGATGACAACAAAATCTTATTTCCGTTCTCATGTAACAAGCTAACGAACTAGCTCATTGAAATGATTGGTAATGTGGTAATGCTAACAGTCATCGACTCACCTTGAATTTAACACGCTGCAATAACCTTACAACTTAATATTACTTTCTCCACTTCAGCTAATATCAGTATTAGTATGCTATTTAGGTGGGTGTTGGTGAGTAAAGTGGCAGCTTTCAGTTTAAAACATTATGTTAGCGTAGTTCGCTAGCGTTAGCGCGCTAACAACACCATACAGGCTGCAGCCTGGTCTGAAATGAAGCTACTTTTCTGGAAATCCAAACAGTAACAACGTACACCATTAGGCTTGAAATAATCACAAATAATTGCGGATTGTGACACCTTGTAAAAAAGAACCATCAACAAATCCAGAAAGACGTACGGACTAATTTATTAGTTAAATTCCACGAGTGTCCTATTCAATGAAACAGTCTTGACTCTGCTCTACATAAAGGACGATTTGCCTTTCACGCTCTCTCTCACTCTCTTTCAGCAGATGATCCGATCGCATTCTGTACACTGTGGAGAAAGTTTTCTTGCTACATGAGCATGTCCCAAGGAGAGCGTTCTCCTTCCTTCTTGTGTAGCATTTACAGTCAAAGTCAGGCAGTTTTAGTAGCCCCGAGGTTTGCGTTAAAGATCTTAGATTCTACAATACTCTCTGATACAGCTGACTGGCGGAAAAAACAAACAAAGGAGCACTGTAATCGGCAGGTGATTGGCCAGTTTCGCCAGTATAGTAGTTTACACACCCACCACGGAAGTTTCCTAAAAACGCAGCCTACATTTGACTACATTGGGGCTTCTTGTTCGGGGAAAATCCCGGGGGGAATGTTTTTGTGCATGATTTTTAAGCGTATCGGCATTTTATGAAAGCGTCTCGGCAAAACTTGATGCGTATCGGCAAAAAAAGAAGCGTATCGGTGCCGATATGCTTAGACGCTTTGGGGAAAACACTGCATAGGGTTAATAACAGCTTGAGTTCCGAGTTGCGCTTGGGTTGGTTAAAAACGTCGGACCAGTGCAGGTATTTTATAAGTGTACCCCCAGTGACATGTATGCGCGGATGTTGATAATGCGATGATAAAGCGAGAATGACAGAATCGCGTTTGAAAAAAAAAAAAGAACGGAATCAATTTGTGGCGCTCGGTTTTCATTCTGTGGTGCTGCGCCACAGAATGGTCTATGTATGGGAAACACTGAACTTAGCTGGTTCCTGTGGTTTCCTCAGTAGAACTGAGCCAAGTCCTGTGGTTCTCCTCGTTAGGTTCCTGCTGCAGCTGCAGCTGCACTGCGCGTCCTCATTGGATCATGGACCCGCCAGTCTAAATGTGGTGGAGACCAACCCCTTCAAGCACCTCACACACCTCTCGCTCAAACTCCTTCACGGCAGTGACACCCAGATCAAGACCTTCCTCGCATCCTGTCTCGCCAGCATAAAGGTGAGACACGCATCACACACACACACACACACCTCTCGCTCAAACTCCTGCACGCAATGACACACAAGTCAAGACATTCCTCACGTGGGTAAGGTGCTCAGTTGTTTGTGTTTGTATTCTGTGGTGTGGGTGAGATTTTAACCTGTGTGTGTAGGCCAACAGCATCATTAAGCGGTTGCACAGCAATGTGAAGGTCCTGTCATTAGTGTGTGTGTGTGTGTGTGTGTGTTTGTGTGATTTAACCTGTGTATATGTCTGATTTAACCTGTTTGTGTGTGATTTAACCTGTGTGTGTGATTTAACCTCTGTGTGTGTAGGCCAACAGCATCATTAAGTGGTTGCAGGGTAATGTGAAGGCCCTGTCATTAGTGTGTGTGTGTGTGTTTGTGATTTAACCTGTGTGTGTGTGATTTAACCTGTGTGTGTGTGTGATTTAATCCGTGTGTGTGTGATTATCAGGAGGAGAAGCAGCTGCTGGAACAGAAGCTGAAGAAGACTGAGGAGGATCTCTCCAGACAGCTCAGCTTCACCCAGCAGGTGTGTGTGTGTGTGACTGAGGAGGATGTCTCCAGACAGCTCAGCTTCACCCAACAGGTCGATTAGTGTGTGTGTGTGTGTGTGTGTGTGTGTGTGTGTGTGTGTGTGTTTTGGAAGTCTGAGGTGCTAACGCAGGCCAACGTTTGTGAACAGTAGCTAGAGTGGTTCCTGTTCAGTTCGCCATGTTTGTTTACACTTTAAAACAAACTTTTTAAATCGTTCAAATTTCATTGTTTAATGCGAACATAATGCGAATGTGTTCACTGCAAGCTGAAACTTGTGTTTGGTGAATCTGAACACCCACCTGGAATGCGTGGTATCTGCTCATACTCGTGTGTGTGTGTGTGTGTGTGTGTGTGTGTGTGTGTGTGTGTGTGTGACATCATGATATGTGTGTACAGACTCTAGCGGAGAAGAGTAGAGAGCTGGACAAGATGCGCTTGGAGTGGAACACACACACCAGCTCCCTGACCTCACGACACACACATGACCTCAGCGCTGAGAGAGAGAAGGCTCTAGAGGTACACAGACACACACACACACACCCGCTCCTAGACCTCACGAAACACACATAACCTCAGCGACAAGAGAGAGAAGGCTCTAGAGCAGGGGTGTCCAAACTTTTTGCAAGGGGGCCGGATTTGGCGAGGTGAACATGTGTGAGGGCCAACCATTATAATGACACGGTAATAACACTAATAATAATAATAACTAGATGTACCGCATAAATGATTTCCTAGAAGTGGGCATGGATGTGGGTTTTGAATAAATTACATTGTATGTGTTTGTATAGTGTGTAGGAGTGATTTGTGAAAGGAATAGGCAAAATGAGATTTTGTACAATTACAGCGCCCCCTATGGACCAAATTGTATGGCACGTGCTGTGGTTTTAGAGGTCTTTGTGCTGATTGTGCATGACGTATTTTGTGCAGTTCCCACCTTCTTGGTCCAAGATATTGGCAACTCAAAATCCCAATTTTTGCATTTACCCTTATCACTAGGTGGCGCTATGCTTCAAGTGAGTGTTTACGGGCTGGGTCGATACGCCTCTGTAACACCGACATACTGACACAAAATCGTTGTCTTGGGCAAAATTGCTGATGAGTTATTTAACAAAAACTTTTTTTTGACACCTAGCTTTGCCGGTAAACATCGCCCCCTTTTGACGAAATGTCACAAAATTTAGTACACATGAACAGAAAGCTGTTTAGAGATGGCATGTCAACTTTGACCAAATTTGAGCAATTAAAAGCCAAGATATGGCCTCTTGAATAATTTTAAGCTATGTGTAAAATGTTCATTGACATGTAACTTCGAAACGGTTTATCTCAAGATAAATCCTATGATAACTTTTTGTCAGCATTGTCTGTAGATGGCATATACTAAATTTGGTGAAATTCACATGAACGGCCTATAATGAGTTCGTTCAGATTCGCCAAAATGTCACAAAATTTTGTACACATAAAAAGAAAGCTGTTTAGAGATGGCATGTCAACTTTGACCGAATTTGAGCAATTAAAAGCCAAGATATGGACTTTTTTTGAATAATTACGACTGCCGCTTTTTTCACCGATTTTTCGTCAACGATTCCCGGGACATGAATGTTTGTAGGCTTGTAGCCCTAGAAGTTTGTGAGCGAATAACTGCTTTTGGCCCCCATGGGCCACCCCCCCCCCCCCCCGAATAACTGCTGAATAACTCAATGAACGTTTCACCCAACAACATGAAATTTTTGTGATATGTCGGTGTTACAGAGACATATCGACCCAGCCCATAAACACTCACTTGAAGCATAGCGCCACCTAGTGATATGGGTAAAGGCAAAAATTGGGATTTTGAGTTGCCAATATCTTGGACCGAGAAGGGGGAAACTGCAAATACGTCATGCATGACCACCACAAAGACCTCCAACACCACAGCACATGCCATAAAATTTGGTCCATAGGGGGCGCTGTAATTGTAGAAAATGTCATTTTGCCTATTATCAAGAGAATGCTAACGTTTACAACATTTTTTTTTATCGTGAAATCTATTGACCCTCACGCATTGAAAACACTGGTCGACGCCCACTTCCAACAAAAACAATTTCCGTGAAATTTTAACATTGTGAAAGCGAATCTGAACGAACTTGTCATAGGCCGTTCATGTGAATCTCACAAAATTTGGTATATGTCATCTACAGACAATGCTGACAAAAAGTTATCAAAGGATTTATCTTGAGATAAACCGTTTCAAATTTACACGTCAATGAACATTTAACACGTAGCTTAAAATTCTTCAAAAGTCCATATCTTGGCTTTTAATTGCTCAAATTTTGTCAAAGTTGACATGCCATCTCTAAACAGCTTTCTTTTCATGTGTACTAAATTTTGTGACATTTCGTCATAGGGGGCGATGTTTATTGGCGAAGCTAGGTGTCAAAAAACAGTTTTTGTTAAATAACTCGTCAACAATTTTGCCCAAGACAACGATTTTGTGTTAGTATGTCGGTGTTACAGAGGTGTATAGACCCAGCCCATAAACACTCACTTGAAGCATAGCGCCACCTAGTGGTAAGGGTAAATGCAAAAATTGGGATTTTGAGTTGCCAATATCTTGGACCGAGAAAGTGGGAACTGCACAAACACCTCTGACACCACAGCACGTACACACATTTTGGCTTTCGAAAAAACGAAGGAGAAGTAGTAAGGGATGTTGCCGTTTGTAAAGACTGTCGTTGTGAGTTAAGATACTGTGGCAATACGTCGAACCTATCCGCACACCTGAAAAGGCGCCATGGTATCGATGACGACTGTCAAAAAAAAACACAAGCTTTCAAACCCACCACATCACTGACAACCTTTTTTCCGCAGACGTTGTCAAACACTTCAAAGAGAAAAAAAACATCACCAAAGCTATCGCCTATTTTATATGCAAAGACATAAGACCCCTAGTGTGTCGTGGAGAACGAAGGCTTTAGATACCTGCTCGAAGTTCTACTACAAAATCCCCTCACGGCAACATTTTAGCGAGTCCTACATTCCAAACATCTACACCAAAGTTCGTGACAAAGTTATTCAAGATTTGATGAAGGCACAGCGCGTAGCCATAACTTCTGATGGCTGGACTTTGTGCACAACGGAATCATACACCACTGTAACGTGTCATTTCATTGACAACGAATGGGAAATGAATAACCACATTTTACAGAGTCGTGTCTTGGGAGACACTCATTCAGGAGTTAACATCAGGTGCATGTGAAGAGTGGGGTCTAACAAACAAAGCACCTGCTCTCGTCACCGACAACGCTTGATAATGATATAAAGGCTGTGGAAGAGGCAGGGTTATCACCGCACATAATGTGCTTCGTGCACATACTCAATCTTTCTACACAGGATGGCCTTAAGATTGCTTCCACAGACAGGCTTTTTGGGCGGGTGAGAAGAATTGTGGGTTTTTTTGCACCGCAGCACAGTTGCGACCACAGTTTTAAAGGAGAAGCAAAGTTTGCTGGACCTTCCATGCCATAAGCTGAACGCTGACGTGAAAACCCGGTGGAGTAGTTCTTTCGAGATGGAGCGATTTCTTGAACAACAAGCTTCAGTGACGGCGGCACTGCTCAAAAAGAAAGTGAAAAAAGGCTCGTGTGACATCCACACAGTCAGTGAAGGCGATCTCGTGGCTGCAGAGCAAATGGTGGGTTTGTTATCGCCGCTAAAAGCTGCTACAACTCTGATGTGCGAGGGGAAGCAACCACTGTGTCTATCGTCGCACCTCTGAGAATTAAGTTGCTAGCGCATTTCAAATATGCACCGGATGACGCCCCCTTAATCGGAGAGATGAAACGAGTCATGGCTGAGGATCTCAGAGAGCAGTATGTGGATGAGAAACCATTCTTACTTCGAGCAGCTGCGTTGGACCCCAGGTTTAAAAAGCTTCCTTTCCTGTGTGATGAAAGAAGAACCCAAACCTTTGAATGTCTTGCTGAAGAAGCAGCACAGCTGAAGGAACAGAGAGTAAGTCATTCCTCATTTTAATTGGATCATTTAATTAGTGACAGTATTTTATTTAATACTAATGCTGATAAACCCCTTGAACTATTGGGTGCCATACTTATCTATAACAAGTTTTTGCTTGAGTGTGTCTCTTTTTGTCAAGTTGTCTGTCAAGTTCGTGCTTATGAGTGTGTCTATGTGACTGTTACAGAATGAATCAGAGGCCCAGCCTGAGAAAACACCTCCTCACTCTTCTCATGACCAGATGTGTCATGTGCGTGACACCAAGATTACAAAAGGTATCTATTCATACATCCTAGATATACTTGGGATATATAACATATCATACTTTAATCTACTCTTATGTATAACAAACAAATATACTTATGTCTTATTTTCTTAATTTTGTCATTATAGAGTGCCCTCCAATTTCCAGGAAATCGAAAGTATTGGAGGACCTGTTTGGCGACGCATTCTGCACTGAGGACTTAAGTGTCAGAAAGAAAACATCCAAAGAGCTAGCCTATGATGAAATTAGGAAGTACAGGGAAGTTGCATCTCTGAGCCTAGGTGGTAAGGTATTAGACTGGTGGGAAGCTCACCAGGCTGAGTTTCCTCTCCTGGCCCACCTGGCCAAGACCTATTTGTGCATTCCTGCTACAAGTCTGCCGTCAGAATGTGTTTTTAGCACAGCAGGTGACATTGTGCGTTTAGAGCGTAGTGTTTTGTCTTCTGAGCATGTAGACCAGTTAATTTTCTTGAAACAAAATCTGACAAGGAGCACCACTGAAAGAATTGAACTATGAACTGTACTTCTCATTTGTTTAACTATTCTCTTTTCAAAGCCCCTTCAGTATCTGTGATGCAGATGCATTGTTATTACTTTATAGTGAATGAGGTATAGGCCTAGGTTTTTGTTACTTTTTATTATTATTACACTTTTGCACTCATTTTGTGGAGTATTTACTATTATTTTTTTTTACAAGTTATCTGATTGCTCTCATGCAGTAACTGACTATAATAACAGAATATTGTTCAAATAAAATGTAGATGTTACAATTTGTGTTCATTTATTCAAAAGTTCATAAATACATATGATGTAAAAAATATCACACATTGAATTGAATCGGATCGAATCGAAAATAATTGAATCGTTGGCTTAAGGAATCGATATTGAATCGCATCGGCATGAGGGCTCTGATTTATACCCCTACGCGACATACAACCTCATTGCCAAGTGGGAGAAAACCCTGGAGGTGAAGGCACCATGGATGGCTGTGTGTGTATTTGTGTGTGTATGTTAACATGTATCTGTTTGTGTGTGTATGTGTTGACACGTATCTGTGTGTTTGTGTGTGTGTGTGTTGACGTGTGTGTGTGTGTGTGTTGACGTGTGTGTGTGCGTGTGTGTGTGTGTGTTGACACATCTGTGTGTGTGTTGATCAGTATCTGTGTGTGTGAGCAGGTGCAGGCACGTCTGCAGCAGCAGAAGGAGCAGCTGCGTGCGGAGCTGGAGGGCGCCCACCAGAGGAGCATGGAGGTACTGCAGGCCCGCCTCTCTGAGCTGGAGGCATCCAATCGCGAGCTGACAGACAGAAAGTACCGCAGCGAGGCCACGCTACGTGAACTCAAAGCCAAACTTACCGGCGTAGAGGAGGTGCGTGTGTGTTTGTGTGTGTGTGTGTGTGTACTAGTGTGTGTGTGTGTGTGTGTGTGTGTGTAGGAGTGTGCATTTGTGAAACAGCAGGTGTCCGTGTTGTGGGGTCCGAGCGGTGTGTTGGATGAGGAGTGTGTGTACGGATGTGTTTGTTTGTGTATGTGTGCGCGTGCGCCTGTAAAACAGTAGGTGTGTGTGTGCAGTGAAAACGGGGCGTTGGATGAGGAGTGTGTGTACTGATGTGTGTGTGTGTGTGTGTGTGTGTGTAGGAGTGTGCACGTGTGAAGCAGCAGGTGTGTGTGTTGCGGGGGGAGAATAGCACGTTGGATGAGGAGTGCCACACTAAGGAGCGGCAGCTGAGCCAGATACACACACGCCTGGCGGTGCTGGAGCAGGAGAGCAGGGACAAGGACACACTGCTCACACACACACGGGATGCACTGGAGGCTACGCAACAGCAGAAGGTACAAACACACACACACTGCACACACGATACACACTGGAGGTCACGCAACAGCTTTTAGCATAGCTTAGGGACTATAGCATAGCTTATGGCCAAATAGCATGTCTTTGCACAGTTTATGACCTATAGCATAGTCTATGGCTCTATAGTATAGCTCTTAGCTACTACTTGTAGCTATTTTGCAACTATTTGTGATAATTTCAAGACTAACAGTGTAAGTTGGTATTCTTTGAATTTTAAGAAAATGAGCTTTATTTCAGGTCAGACAGCTACCACTTACTATGTAGTTGTTAGTGAGCTAATGCTAGCGACCTAGGCTAATGTAACGTTTTCAGTTAAGAGGTGCTCACTTACAACCACGTAATAATAAAGTCAAAGTCAAAGTGTACTTTACTGTCAATTCAGTATGTAACAGGAATTACACAGAGGACTAAATTTGCGTTTCACCAGACACCAAATGTGCAATTTGAACTAGAAACACGCATGCACGCTCGCACGCACGCACGCACACACACACACACACACACACACACACACACACACACACACACACACACACACACACACACACACACACACACACATGAAGTGTGCACAGACATCCACAATAAATAGACATAAGACATTCAGATAAACATATACGCTTCCAACAAGAAGGAAAGTTCGAGGTAGCTGCTCTTGGTAGCTGGTGTAGGTGAAAAAGAAAAAAGTGAAATGTGCAATATGTGCATAGCGGTGCATGGTATGACCGCAGTATATTGAAATGTGGTAACTGTTGGTATGATGAGTGTGTGGTAGAGTAGTGTTGTGAGGTGAGAATTTCTGTGGAAATGATTTTCTGGAAGTGGGCATGGATGTGGGTTTTGAATGAATGACATTGTGTGTGTTTGTGTAGTGTGTAGGAGTGATTTGTGAAGGCAAGGAATAGGCAAAATGAGATTTTGTACAATTACAGCACCCCCTATGGACCAAATTGTATGGCACGTGCTGTGGTTTTAGAGGTCTTTGTGCTGATCATGCATGACGTATTTTGTTCACTTCCCACCTTCTCGGTCCAAGATATTAGATTTTAGCACATAGGTGATCAGCATTACTACTAGCATTCACTTCAGAGACTGTATCAGCTAGTTCGTTAGCTCGCTACCTCACTTTATGAAGTCTGAAATAAGGATTTGCTGGCACCATACATGAATATAGACAATAATGCACCACACAAAACTATATTTGTTTTATTTTTTCGCTTGTTAAAAAAAGTGTATGTTGTGACGTCATGTGATATGCCCATTTATGCAGATTGGAACTGTTCACGTTTGCCCCCATAGTAACATATTACATCACCCTATCTTTGTAGAAAGCTTATGGCTTATAACATTACATTACATTACACTTAGCTGACGCTCTTATCCAGAAGTGTTATTACATTACACTTAGCTGACGCTGTTATCCAGAGTGACTTACAGTTATTTGCAGGGTTTCAAGGGTGTTTCAGCCATGGTTAGGGTGGGATTCGAACCTGCGATTCTTCGATCCCATATTCCACATAGCATAGTCTTCTGCATTGGTCTCCATTAAAGCACAGCCTTCCCTTCAGAGTGTGTGTGTGTGTGTGTGTGTGTGTGTGTGTGTGTGTGTGTGTTTTTGCAGACGTCCATGGAGGGCAGTGCTGAGAATAAGCAACTCCAGATTCAGAAGCTGGAGACCACAGTCAAGTCTCTGTCTGAGGAACTCATCAAGGTGTGTGTGTGTGTGTGTGATTAAACCTATGTGTGTGATTTAACCTGTGTGTGTGTAGACCAACAGCATCATTAAGAGGTTGCAAGGCGATGTGAAGGCTGTGTCATTAGTGTGTGTGTGATCTAACCTGTGTGTTTGTGTAGGCCAACAGCATCATTAAGCGTCTGCAGGGCGATGTGAAGGCACTTGTGGCAAAGATGAAGGTGAAGAATACGGTGATGGTGTCTCAGGAGAAACGTCTGCAGGAGACCAGCGACACACTCACACACACACACACACAGCTGCAACACACACAGCAGCAGCTCCAGCAACGAAACCAAGAGGTATGTGTGTTTGTGCATATTCCTGTCACCTGATTAAGCTGTTGTCCTGTGTTTTTGTGTGTGCATAGCATATGAGGGCCATCATCTGTAGTCATTTATGTCTTCTCCTAGTGAAACCATAGTTTATGGCTTTATTAAGTAATGTGTGTGTGTGTTAATTAAGGTTAATGTCTGATACTCAGGCGATAGAGTCTGGGTTTGATCATGGGGATGCATGATGTAAGCTAGCATAGCTGTGACCTCGCATGTGTGTGTGTGTGTGTGTGTTCAGGTGTGTAAGCTAAAAGAGCAGCTAGAAGTGACGGTGGAGAAGTTGGACGAGAGCAGAGAGGTACTGAAGACCAACGAGAACGGTACTTACACACACACACACACACAAACATAGCTTAAATCCTCCTTTGCAGACCAGGGTCAAGCCTCGTTGCATTGAAATGAATGTGTGACACGCAGAACTTAACCTTTCATTTAGTCTTTGCCTTGCCTTTAATAACTCATTTGGTCCTTATGTCTTTCTGGAGTTGGTGAGGTTTTTTGGAATCATGTGTCACAATCGGCATTATTTTTGTAGTCATTTCAAACCTAATAGTGCAAGTTGTTACTGTTTGGTTTAGTAGACAATTAACTTTGTTTCAGGTCAGACAGCTACCACTTATTGTGTAGTTGTTGCCAGCTAATGCTAGCAAACTAGGCTAACTTTTGTTTTAAATTGAGAGGTGTCACTTACTTACACCCACGTAGATAATACTACTGACGTTAGCCTAATTAGACAGAGCAATATGAAGTTAAATAAGACTGTCAGTGCGGTTACATGATGGCAAATAACTCGATGATGGCTTTAATTTGACTATCCTCTGCAGGGGGTCAACTGCAATTGTCAGAGTATACATGGCAGTGAGTAGTTCGAATCATTTGCCAAAAGCACTTAGTACCCTGGTACGATAGGCAGTTTTTTAACCATATGGGCCTGACGGCCGCAAAGTGCGGGCAAATTTACACATATTCTTCTCTGTTGAATTACTTTGGAACGGTACATGCTAGCGATATGGCACTCATACCAAACGAAACTGCAGAACCAAGGCTTTACAACGTGACCTTCCGCTTATTTTTGTGATCAAGTATCGGCGAGATATTAATATTTACAAATTCGCCAAAATCTCTCATATTAGCGCTTTGCACAGACATTACGCTCGTTGAAATTACTTGTGGACCCGTGATTGGATAGATAAGGCACGCACATCAGAAGAAAGTACATAATCCCAGCTTTCCAACAACACCAAGCACATATTATCACATTAATTTATCATGTTAAAACAAACACTTTACGTAGGGCGCTTTCTTGGAGAGTAAAGATTTTCTCCACCCGGGGAAGGAGGGAGAAAACACCAGCGGCAGCGTTTTGAAAAGTGCCCAGGACCTTTTTTCAGAAACACCCTGTATCATAGGAATATAATGTAAAACATCCACCCTGCATCTGAGAAAAAAAACGCCAATGTAGTTTTGCTTATTGCTGAGGAAAGGCGCCGCCGACAAATGATACAGGTGGGGGTCACAAGCATGCGCAGAACACAAAGTCCTAACCCCAATCCAATTGACCGTATACATGCACCCCTGAATCGATTAACAATCGAGTTATCTCGGGGTGTTAACTCGACTATGGTTGTCCGATCTCTAGTCGAATTAAGGTGTTTACATGAAAACTGTGTATTGACATCTTGTACCATATACATTGACATGAGCATACATTTGTGGTGTTCTGAGGGTTAGCATGCTACAAACAACAGTACTAAATTCTGGTGCTTCCATTGGTTAACAGAAAGATGAGCAAAAGCTAAGTATATTCGTCTGACAAAAGACAACTCTTGTATAAACCGTGTGTTATGAATTTTATTCTTGTTGGCTCACAAATTAAAAGTTCCAGAGCTCTTTCCTCTGAGAATATCTCTGGTTGGTGGAAAGCAAAACACCCAGTAAGCTACCACCTACCACCCTGTGTTTAAGAGTACGTTATTAGTTAGATGTTATTGTTGGATGTATTTGATGCATCTGACTTCACACGTTGCTTTTTGTGTGTGTGTGTGTGTGTTTCTGACTCCCAACTGCCCCCCCGCCCCTCCAGTGATCACGTGGCTGAACAAGCAGCTAAATGAGAACCAGTTGCCACGGAGACAGGAGAGTGTAGGCGTGTTTGAGACGCCTTCTGCCCTATCAGGGGCTGCTGGGCGCCGGGGGGGCGGGGCCATCAGTAACCCGGTAGGTGTGTGTGTGTGTGTGTGTGTGTGAAGACGGATGATTCCAGTGAGTGTGTCTTCATTTATGCATACTTGTGTGTGTGAGAGTGATTATAGGGCTACGTTTGTCTGCTAGAAGCTGACCCTTTAGGTATTCTAATCAAGAGTGCTTTGAAACTCCTTTCATCCCCCCCCCCCCCCCCCCCCCCAGCTGGACAGCAGGAGTTTCCCTTCATCAGCATTGGGGTTCCCCTCCTCCTCTCCGTCAGCGCTGGGGTTCCCCATCAGCTCCACCCT
Source organism: Coilia nasus (assembly GCA_027475355.1). Lineage (NCBI taxonomy): Eukaryota > Metazoa > Chordata > Actinopteri > Clupeiformes > Engraulidae > Coilia > Coilia nasus. The sequence goes on along the minus strand of CM050212.1, from coordinate 35,139,488 downwards.
CAATGCCCCCCCCTCAGGACCAGCAGCCACCCGCCCCCTCTTTGGCCTCCACAACCTCACCTCTGCAGCCAAGGCACGCACACATGCTTACACCTCTGCAGCCAAGGCACACACACATAGGTCTGCAGTCCAGGCACACATACACACACACACACACACACACACACACACACACACACCCTCTGCAGCCAAGGCATGCACACACATTTTATCCAAACCACTCTCTGGAGCATCTTTTCAACTGTTGCATTAATGACGGTGTGGTGGTAGCGGTGTCACAAAGGCCCTGTCCACTCATCAGTGCTCCTGGGTTTTTTTATTTTTTGCGGGTTCAAAAAAAGTCACGTCCACACACGTGCCGGAGCAGTAAATATTTACGTCCAGACGGCAACGTTTTAATTGCATTGTCATTGCCGAACGTGTGCTATCCCAGCTTGAGGGGCATGAACAGAAGGCGACTGCGCAGTGAACCACTTTAAACAAGTTATGTATGTTCATTTTAGCAATGCGTGTTGTCGTTTAGGTGGGTCGGATGCAGTGACAGTTGCTCTTTTTTTTAATAAGCATAGCATACGAAAAGTCTTCGTGGCGCTGAACTACTAGTGATATATACAAAAAACCCAGTGTCCCACAACAACCTGTTTGTAAAAGTTTGACGCTGGTGTGAGGTGTCACGTCTTTAAATTGACCCACCTAAGCGATAGACGATGGAGCAGAAAACGAAAAAAATAGAATGGGCTGCAAATAAACTTGAGGCAAAAGCGCAGTTATTCACTTAAGACATTTCATATGTTGATTTTGTGTAATGTGTGTTGTTATTGAGGGGATTTGGAAGCCGTGACAGTTGCTCTTTAATTAATTAAGAATAATGAAAGCCTACGAGAAGGCTTTGTTATAGCCTACTATAGCTACTAGTGATGGAGCCTGTAGTTTAATGGCAAATGATAGAAACAATTGCATAACAGCCAGCCTACATTGCAAGGTAATTAAACCCCAGTTGATTCGACAGTAACCAGTTTGTAAAAGTTTGAAGTTGTTGATACGAGATGTGCAGCGCAAGGTTTTCATTGTTTTCAAAAAGTTGCGTTTTGCTTGTCCACACGACAACGCAATGGCGGCGTTGTCAGATTTTTCCACTCTGGAACCCGTTTTCAAAAAGTATAATTTTCAGCCACCTGAAACGCTGGCACCGTGTGGACGAAAGGCCAAAACTAATAAAAACTTTACTGTTTCGACCGAAAAACGTTGTTGTGTGGAAAGGGCCCTTAATGTCTGCCATGGCACAGACGCAATGTTGAATCCACACACACACACAACCTCACCTCTGCAGCCAAAGCATACACAAAGACACACACACACACACACACACACACCTCTGCAGCCAAGGCATGCACACACCCACAACCTCACCTCTGCAGCCAAGACATGTGTACACACACACACTCTGACACTTCTGCAGCCAAGGCACACACACACACCTCTGCAGCCAAAGCGCGCACACACACACACACACACACCTCTGCAGCCAAAGCGCGCACACACACACACACACACACACCTCTGCAGCCAAAGCGCGCGCACATACACACACACACACACACCTCTGCAGCCCAGGCATGCACACACACATATACACACACCTTTTGCAGCCGAGGTACGCACGCACGCACGCACACACACACACACAACCAGATGTCACAAAACCATTTCTCTTCTCCTTTGTTCTCCTCTCCTCTCCTCCTCTCAGCATTTAGCTGGCTACTGCGTCATGAGTAAATTGTGTGTGTGTTCATATGACAGGTCCAGTTTAACCCCATGAGTGCCAGAGCTGCTCTGTCTCCTGTGGAGAGAAGAGATGGAAGCCCCCCCGTCACACACGCGCCCCCCTCCAACAAAGAGAAGTCAGTCACGCACGTGCCTTTCTCCAACAAATACAAGTCATACACACACACACCCTAACCCTAGGCCTTTTCACACTGGTGAAAGTTGTGGGAATTTCAACCAAAATTAGTGGGGCGCTTGTACCGTTCACATTGACGACACAGGGTTGCGTGTCCAAACGACACGCCAATTCGACTCACCTTGGACCCTACACTTTTTGCAGACACAGGGTAAACACCCCAACAGCCGACACGGGGAGTGGGGCATGATAAAGCATAAGATTTAAAAGAATATAGATACAAACTGTCTTTTCAGATATGCTGTTTATTTCACACATGTGAGTTTGGAATTTGTTTTTAATTTAAATGCTGTACATAGACTGTCTTAACATAGACATGTTGGCTTAATCATGAATGTGCAAGGAATTATATCCCACATTTTGTTGTTGTTTGGAATGTGTTTTAATGGTAGAGGCAGAGCCAAAAATCCAAATGCATAATTTAAAATTAAAAACAAATTGCAGATTTACTTCCTGTTACCCCTTAAGCCGTAGCGTCATTTTAAACCCTGCGTACGCGGGAAGCTTTTTTTTTTAAAACACAAAACAAAGACAAAACAATGGACACGGTAACACAAAGGCTATGCCAATTTATACATCATTTTATGTTAAATAAACAGCACATTTTGAGAGACAAATCATTGTGTTGTGTGCACACATTTCTCCAATAAAGAAATCTGTAACACATACACACCTCTGTACCAAAAATACTTTCCTCTGCATTAATGGCTGTGTGTTTGTGTGTGTGGGTGTGTGTGTGTGTATTTAGTGGGGAGCCTGTTGGCCTGGACCCCAAGTATTTGGAGAAACGTGATGACAGCATTCCGCTTAGAGGCCTCCTGAACAACATGAACATCAACACGGGTAACACACACACATATACACACACACAAACAGGAGCACAGCATCCCCCTTAAAGGCCTCTTAAGCAACATCAACACAGGTAACACACACACACACACACACACACACAGGAGAATAGGATCCCCCTTAGAGGCCTCTTAAGCAACATCAACATCAGCACAGGTTACACACACACACACACACACACACACACAGCATCCTGCTTTGAGGCCTCCTGAGCAACATCAACACAGGTAACACAACACACACACACCTGCCCAAGGTGAACACGGGTAACATGCACACATACTGTCCAACACAGGTAACACACACACCTCAGCACAGGTAACTCGGCACATATAATAACACAGATAACACACCCCGCGCCAGACCAACAGACACCCCACACCACACCAGCACACACACCAACATCCCACACCACACCAACACCATGCCATACCAACACACACACCACACCAACAGGCGCATCTGTACAACACACGCGCGCACACACCTGTGAAAGGTGCAGCTGGCTGGCTGCGTAGGTGCACACTGTGGTAGGTGTATGGAGCACACTGAACTTTACTGAGGAATTCTCTTCTCTCCTCTCCTCTTCTCTCCTCCCCTCCTCTCTCCTCTCCTCTCCTCTTCTCTTCTTTCCTCCCTTCTCCTTTTCTTCTCTTCTCTCCTTTCTCCTTTACTCTCCTGTCCTCTCTTCTGCAGATGTGCCAAAGCCCTCTGGGAGCAAAGCTAAGCCTGCAGGGGGCCAACCTGCTCCCTCTGCCTACTTCCCTGGATGACACACATAGAGGACCAGCCCACCCCTCTACAGACCCACGTTAACACCCATGATGCATTAAGAAAAGACATTTCTTTTCTACATGTTGCGTGTTTATTATTTATTAAACTGCTGTTTTTTATCTGCTAAATCATTTGCCATCAAATCAGTTTGTAAGAATGATTGATTTTAGATTGTTTTGCTCAACAGAATTCCTCAACAGGTGTGTTGGCGTGTGTGTGTGTGTTTCCTTGTGTGTGTGAGGACACAAGTGTGTGGAGATCTCGAGAGGTGTGTGAGCAGCAGGCCAGAGTCTTCCTCTAGCGCCCCCTGTGGTTGTGGAGCAGACTAGCAGGCTAGTGTTGGCAGCTAAGCCCCAGTCTGTTCCATGGCGCCTGATTGGGGCAGCAGCTGACCGTCACGGTGTGGTCATCCTGCCCTCTCTCAGACAAGGAGCCAATGGGAAGACATCTCTGTGTGGTTGCCATGCCCCCTCTCAGACAAACTGCCAATCGGCAGACATCTCTTTGTGGTTAATTTCATCATCCTCAGACAGGGAGCCATTGAGCAGCTGTGTTTGGGTTGTTTCGGGTGCAGTGTGGAGCTGCCACACGGCTGCATTGCTGAGATGAGATGCTGCTCAATGGGGGGTGGAGGGCGTGGCTGTCTGATTGCACCAGCGTGGCTCTTGGGCGCCACGATCTGGTTGTTGGGCTGTCCAACATCTATTTCACATCTGTCCAGCATTTGTCCGTCCGTCAAAGGACACTCGCACCCTTCCAGGTCTAGGGACGAGTCTACCTCCCTGTTACAGCTGCGTACTGTTTGTGCTGTGTGTGTATATATGTATGTAGCCAACAAGGCAAGCTAACAAGATACTCTTTGTATATATGTGCATGTGTTGACCTTTTATAAAGTTGTGTGTGAATAAACCAAATGTCCAACCAGACCGCTGTGTGGATCTGCTGCTGTTTTTTGAGCAATGTTTTCAGAAGCAATGTGACACCATAGCTCATTATGACTGCCGCTAGCGAAGCTAGCGAAAGCGGTCATTATAGTGTTGCCGCCACCTAGTGATATGGGTAAATGCAAAAATTGGTGTTTTGAGTTGCCAATATCTTGGACCGAGAAGGTGGGAACTGCACAAAATACGTCATGCATGATCACCACAAAGACCTCTAACATCACAGCACATGCCATAAAATTTGGTCCATAGGGGGCGCTGTAATTGTAGAAAATGTCATTTTGCCTATTATCTAGAGAATGCTAATGTTTACAACAACGTTTTTTTTATCGTGAAATCTATTGACCCTCACACATTGAAAGCACAGGTCGACGCCCACTTCCAATGAAAACAATTTCCGTGAAATTTTAACATTACAAAAATGAATTTGAACAAACTCGTCATAGGCCGTTCATGTGAATCTCACCAAATTTGGTATATGTCATCTACAGACAATGCTGACAAAAAGTTATCAAAGGATTTATCTTGAGATAAACCGTTTCGAAGTTACACGTCAATGAACATTTAACACGTAGCTTAAAATTCTTCAAAAGTCCATATCTTGGCTTTTAATTGCTCAAATTTGGTCAAAGTTGACATGCCATCTCTAAACAGCTTTCTTTTCATGTGTACTAAATTTTGTGACATGTCCTCATAGGGGGCGATGTTTATTGGCGAAGCTAGGCGTCAAAAAACAGTTTTTGTTAAATAATTCGTCAACAATTTTGCCCAAGACAACGATTTTGTGTTAGTATGTCGGTGTTACAGAGGCGTATCGGTCCAGCCCATAAATACTCACTTGAAGCATAGCGCCACCTAATGATAAGGGTAAATCATAAATTGGTATTTTGAGTTGCTAATATCTTGGACCGAGAAGGTGGGAACTGCACAAAATACGTCATGCATGATCACCACAAAGACCTCTAACATCACAGCACATGCCATACAATTTGGTCCATAGGGGGCGCTGTAATTGTAGAAAATGTCATTTTGCCTATTATCTAGAGAATGCTAATGTTTACAACAACTTTTTTTTTATCATGAAATCTATTGACCCTCACGCATTGAAAGCACTGGTCGACGCCCACTTCCAATCAAAACAATTTCCGTGAAATTTTAACATTGCGAAAACGAATTTGAACAAACTCGTCAAATGCCGTTCATGCAAATCTCACTAAATTTGGTATATGTCATCTACAGACAATGCTGACAAAAGGTTATCAAAGGATTTATCTTGAGATAAACCGTTTCATAGTTACACGTCAATGAACATGTAACACGTAGCTTAAAATTCTTCAAAAGTCCATATCTTGGCTTTTAATTGCTCAAATTTGGTCAATGTTGACCTGCCATCTCTAAACAGCTTTCTTTTCATGTGTACTAAATTTTGTGACATTTCGTCATAGGGGGCGATGTTTATTGGCAAAGCTAGATGTCAAAAAACAGTTTTTGTTAAATAACTCAACAATTTTGCCCAAGACAACGATTTTGTGTTAGTATGTCAGTGTTACAGAGGCATATCAACCCAGCCCATAAACACTCACTTGAAGCATAGCGCCACCTAGTGATAAAGGTATATACAAAAATTGGGATTTTGAGTTGCCAATATCTTGGACCGAGAAGGTGTGAACTGCACAAAATACATCATGCACGATCACCACAAAGACCTCTAACACCCAAGGGGGTAGGAATATATCCGGAAGTTGAAGCACCCATGGGGAAATCTCAACCCGGAAAATGACCAATAGCATGTAGCATTCCGTTGACTTCCATTCATTTTAGCGTCACTTTGAAATCAAACAACTTTACATGAGAAGCCATCCGTACCTTGATATTGGCATTGTTGTAAACCGGAGAGGGCACAGCAAAACATATTTGCTTCGATCAGAAATCTGTCATGTTATTGTCTTGTAAGAAACGTTTATCTGAAATTATGCTAAAAATGACGCCATAAATCATGCGACGGCTAGTGAGTTTCTGTCGCACAGGAGAAAATTTACCGTACTGGTTGGATAACAAGCTGTAGCCACAGTCATGCTCGTTTACTTTTCTGTTCATGGCTGCCCATGTATGCACAATTCCTGTGTTCTATCTGCAATGTCTTAGCCCGAATTTAACTAGTTTGCTGCAGATGTTTTCAAAATAGTCTACAAGTTCGAAGAAGGTTGATGGGGCAGCCTTTTAAATGTATGACATAGTTTAATACGGAATGCAGTTTAGCAGTTTGTTGGTTTGTAGAGGGAGAGGTAGTGCATGTGTCTCACTTGCATTGCTTCCGCACAGCCCATTGTTTTATTCCATGTATGTTCTTTAAAAAACTAATAAAACGATCAAACTAAAAACACCAAACAAGAAACTATAAAAACTAAACAAAAGATTAAGTTTCTATTAAAAAACACACATGCGCGAGGTAGTTACTTAGCCTAATTACTAGTTCTCTTATCTCGCTTGGCTTCCCTACATAAATCCCCCACGCCACGCCACTGGTCAGATGTGGGCACTGAAGTTTCCGCAAATACAATAAGGCGCACACTGTGGAATAAAGACCTCCATGCAAGAACTCCCAGGGGGTGCCCTTGCTGACTCCAAAGAACAAGAAAAGTAGACTGCTGTATGCCAAAAGTAATGTGGACAAGCCACAAAAGTTTTGGGACCACGTTCTGTGGTCTGATGAAACTAAATTGAAATTGTTTGGGCCCACGGACTAGTGCTATGTTTGGATGATGAAGAACCAGGCGTTTGAAGAAAAGAACATCTTGCCTACTGTGAAGCATGGCGGGGGGTCAATAATGCTTTGGGGCTGTTTTGCTTCTACTGGTACAGGGAAACTTCAGTGTGTACAGGGTACCATGAATTCCCTTCAGCACCAGGAGATCCCGAATGAAAATGTAATGGAGTCTGTCACAAACCTGCAGCTTGGGCGACGTTGGACCTTTCAACAGGACAATGATCCAAAACACACATCCAAGTCCACTGGATCATGGTTGGATGAAGGGCTGGAACATTTTAGAGTGGCCATTGCAGTCACCAGACTTAAATCCAATTGAGATCCTCTGGTGGGACCTAAAGAAGGTTGTTGGAGCGCGCAAGCCTAAGAATCTGACTGAACTGGAGGCTTTTGCCCATGAAGAATGGGCCAACATACCCATGGGTCGCTGCAAGAAACCTGTGTCAAGCTATGCTTCACGCTTGCAAGATGTAATAACTGGAAAAGGATGTTGTACTAAGTACTAAAAAGAAATTTCACTTGGGGGTTGAATAAAACTTACAATGATGTGGGCACAGAAAAGACATTTGTGGTTATTTCATTATGAATGGCATATTATATTTGTCTAATTTTCAAGTGCCTCTTTGATTTAATTGTAAACAAGATGACTAAAATGATCAAAATCAATGTCAAACTGGTCAAAACAATTGATTTCATTGGGGGTTGAATAATTTCAATCACAATTGTAGCCACAACGCACCTGCACAGACGTCAGTGAACTTTTAACCAACATGGGCATCACCATGGAGGCGTTAGCTAGCTCCTTGTAGTTGCTGCCACACAACTGCATGGGTGTGTAAGATTTGACTGTAAGCATTTTGCTCCTGTGAGTTTTCGGGTCATGTTACATGGTCGCAGTTTGGTGACATCCTCATACATTTTGGGCAAATCTGACACAATTTCTAACTGTCATGCAATACTTTCAGGTCAGAATGGATCCCTGACTGCAAATGGCTGCAAACTTTATCAGCTTGAATGAGCCTATGGCTCTTCCATTAACAGGTTTGTCACTTACTTTGCCAACTTTGTAGGGTTGTGTGTGGGTGTGTTTGGGTGGTTAATGCAGCCACCTGTCAGTGTGTGTGATGAAGGCATAGGTGTCACGAGTGCCCTCTAGTTAGAGGAACCCTGCACTACGGTCTGTGGGTGGCCTGGGGACTGATGCAATGTTGGGATTGAGGCGTGTGTGTGTGTGTGTGTGTGTGTAGATTGGGATGAGGTGTTGCTCATAAGATTGGTAGGGGCTGGACATGGGAAATGGAGGCTGTGGCAACTAGAGGAGAGGTAGGAAATGGTGAGGAGAAACGAGGGGAAGAGAGGAGAGGTTTCTTTATTAGTCTCCTCCAAGGAGAAATTTGTGTCAGAGATAGGGAGAGGTAGCCTGGTAAACCTTAGCCTGGTAAACCCGTCCCTCGTACTTCATTTCATTTCGTGCAGAGGAATGCACGAAATGAAATGAACCTCTGCACGAAATGAAATGAAGTACAGACAGGCTAGTCCAGACCCTGTACAAAATGAAATGAAGTACGAGAGACTGGTTTACCAGACTAAGGGAGAGGCGCAGCAACATGAGTAACACCAAAAAGCACAACATACAGTACAACATACACTACAACATATAGTACAATATACAGTAAAAACAGCACAACATGCACACACACACACACACATCTTTGCACAGACATAAGACCTGTGTCTTATCTGTCGCTATGTCAGTGTGGACGTCGGGTTGAAAAGTTTTTCATATTAAGTCACAGATGAGGCAGGCGGGTTGCCTTTTGTGTTGCTGTCACTGGCTGTGGGATAGCCGACCTGGGATAGCAGTAGCACCCCTGCTAGCGCCAAAACATATGTGGTGCTGACTGCAAACGGAGCTGGTTGCCATCGGTGACGCGTCCTTCTTAACCAAACCCCTCCCACATGCCCAGCCTCTCGGCTTTGATTAGCCGTACTACATTCGTCTGTTGTAAACGCTCTCGTTTTATAGGTCAACCAACTGTCAATCTCAAACTGAATTCTATTTAGGGTAGGTTGATTAGCGGATAAACTGGAAGACTCGTCAAGATTAACATTACATTTGGAGCCGAGAATTTGTTCTGCAAGTCTTGGGATTTTATATTCTTTTGCAGTAGGTTTGTTCTTCTACAGTGATCAAAGTCTTCAAGCGTACGGCTTTTTCTAAACCAGTCTGGAGATTTACGAAACGATGTCTTCTGACGAAGACAGAGCCAAGGAGATTCTGAAAGGTTTTAAACTGTATCCTTCTCATCCACTGATGTGAACTCATGAGTTTGTTTGCTACCTTTAGCAAGCTAGCTAGCTAGTTACGTCAGCTTGATAACAGTAAGTTTGCTCATTAAATGAGATCCTTAGCAAGCTAGGTTAGTTCACTACCCGTAGTGGCTGATTTGCAGGTTATGCAAATGTTCTCGCATCATTCCAAAGTGTTACATGGCGATACGTGGTTACGTTGCTTTCGGGTTTTGGACAAATATTCTCCAAATTGCTTTTAAAAAGCGAATGGCACACATTGTCTAGGTTAGCAAGCTAGCTGACAGAATTGCTAGCTGGCTAATGTCATCCAACTTATTTTCAACTGATCTGAAAACATTTGTAGATCAGTGTCGATAAAGACTTGAGTGCAGAGTTGAGGTGATTTTTGCTACGGTGTTTTTGGTCTTTTAATTTCTAACCTCTGTCGGTGAATTGTTGTGATGGCTGGCTAACTTGTGGTGAACCCTTTTAAAATGAATTGGCAACGCGCTGTGCGTTCGTTTGTCAAGTAATCAACCAGATTTCTTTATGAGTGTAACTCGGATGTGTCGGGCGATGGAGGATGGTTGGATGGATGCTCCAGTGTCTCTGTCCCCCGTGTGTGTGCGCCAAGGCGCCGCCTCTCCTGATGCCATTCTTGTCTCCACAGCCTTTTCCCGAAATGTGCTAATTTCCAGAGAGCCAGTGTTAGAGATAGAGATAGAAGTTCCACATTTTTTTTCTCTTTTCGAGTGAACTCTTAGGTGATGTCATATGTAATTTTATCTTTTAAGGCATTCGTATGCGGCACTGTGTGCTTTCCATGTCGCCTCTGTTTTACTCTAGAAAGAAAAGTGCCAGAGTAGTTACTCCTCCTAAGTGGTTATCCTCCACTAATGAAAAAGGTCCTATATGACTCCTATAAGATCTTTATAGCATGTATAATAGTTGTATAATACCTCAGTAGTACTGCCACCATCCCCATTTAATACTTCTAGATTTTCTCCCTATAGTGTACCTGTAGTACAATGATATATTGCTATATTGTATATTACTATAAGATTCATCTTGTATTGTATAGTACTTTTTCTATACAGTAAAAGTGGCCAGTGCTTGCATAACACCATCTCCTGATCCCAGAATAGTCCCATAATGCCCTGCAGAATAATTGCACCTGCTGCGGCAAGCTCACGTGGCTTTCAGGTGCCTCCTCACTTCATTTTGCGCGGCTATCGATGTGTCTATGTGCTGATGATGTTCTGGGGCACAGTTGGCGGCGCGGGGCTCATTCTGGCCCCCCGTGTCAGAACTTCCTGTCAGAGGTGGCAGGGGGCGCGAGTGACCTTCTCCAGGACACAAGCGAGCGCTGCTCCGACCAGTAATTCTTAAATCCTCGCGGTGTGTGCGTCTGTGCTGTGCTGTGCTGCAATGCTGCAATGCTGCCTGTCAGTCAGCTGCTAGTTTGCACAGGCCCCTCTCTGCCTGCACACCATACAACTCATTTAGGGACACCCACACCTAAAGGTGTGTGTGAGTGTGTGTGTTGGCGGGCATATGTGTATGTGCACAGATGCAGTGCTCCACTGACTAAGGAGTGTGTTAAGCTCATCTTAAACCCCAGATGGACGCTAGTACGCGTGTGTGTGTGTGTGTGTGTGTGAGGACAGACACCCCACTCCATTGTGTAACCAAGTCCCCCTGGGCCCCACGACGCATCCGTAATCTGGCCCCCAGGCTGTGTGTGTGTGTGTGTGGGGGGTGGAGACATGGCTGTGTGTGTGGGGGAGACATGGCTGTGTGTGTCTCTGTGGTAGACATGGCTGTGTGTGTGTGGAGGGGGGGGGGCTGTATCAGGTGTTTCTGAATGGATCAAGGGAGGCCATTCTGTGTGTCTGTGTGTGTATCCTAACAGGCTTATGTAAGCTGATCAGTAGAATAGCTTCTGGAAGCAGCATCACCTGTACACGACAACAGCCTGACCCCGGTGACGGGGGTGTTTGGAGGGTGTGTGTGTGTGTAGGAGACGGCGGGCTGAATTTGTGTAGTGGGGGTGGTGCGTGTGTGTGCCGGCAGGTGTGTACAGTGCACTCTCAGCAAATCGACAAAACTGGTTTTAATGTCACTTGGCTACATCTGGTGAAATTGATGTGTGTCTGTTGGTCTGTGTGTGTGTTGGGGAGAGTGTGTGTTTGGTTGGTGTGTGTGTGGAAGTGAAAACTGAAGCTTTTAAATTCATTGCTGTTATCAGACCTGCTTGCTCATCATACTCACCACAGCTTTTGTTGTGTGTGTGTGTGTGTTTGTCTGTCTGTCTTTCTTTCTGTGTCTCCTGTCTCCCCACTAGCTGCTCACACTCATGGGACAGAGTAACACACACTCACATATTCACGCTCGTGGGATAGCAGTAACATACACACACACAAATTCACACTCGTGGGATAGCACGCTAGGAGGTGATGAAACCTCCCTGGAGTAACACACACACTAGGTCTCGGTTTAAAAAAAAAACGATTTATCGATACATATCGATACGGATTCAAAAATGAAAGATTGATATTAAAATTTACAGATCAATACTTTGATATTAGATCTGTTCCAGTATATGCTGGTGTCGTTATTTATATATAAAAACATTGGCTGGCTTATCACTGGCAGAGGGTTATTCACCACTTAGTCATTTCATAAACAAACAAAACTGGCATTGATGCAAAAAAATAAAAATAAATGAACAATTACAAAATATATGTATGTCGACATTGTATTGAATTGTATAGGTGTGAGTGTGGTTGAAATAGGTGTGTATGTTATGGTAGTGGGAGTGTGTGTGTGAAGCAGGTGTATGTTTGTGTCAGTGTAGCAGGTGGAGGGGTGTGTGTGCGAGAGAGTGAGTGTGAACTCATTATTACTCCTGTACCACTGGGTGATGTGTGAAATATGAATGTGTGTATATGTGTATACTAGGTGAAGTGGAACATGACCGTGTGCTTGTGTATGACTGTGTGTGTGTTTACTGGACAGGTGAAATATGAAGGTGTGTGTATGTGTGTACTAGGTGAAATAGAACATGACTGTGTGCGTGTGCATGACTGTGTGTGTTTGTGTGTGTGTTTACTGGGCAGGTGAAATATGAACGTGTTCTTTATCCCACTGGGTCTAATTAGGCACACTTGTTTCAGTGTTTGCGAGGAACACAGTCTTTTCCCGTGTGTTTGTGTGTGTGTCGCTAGGGCACTCAGCAGGTGTGATCCCACAGACATCTGTCACCACTAATCTAAAATTCAGGCCCAGACAGTGTGTGTGTGTGTGAGAGTCTGCTCGCTGCCATGTTGAAGGTCCATACAAGTCTGTTGATGATGCGTCAGGTGAACTGGAATCATTGGCTGTAGTTGTAGTGACTGTCTCTGGAATGCCTTAGAAATAACGAACACCAAGAGTATTACGGAGAATTTGAGGAAGACGAGCCATTGCTTTGAAATGGGCGTCTGTATTTATTGGAAGCGGAGTATACAGATGCAGAGCTGTGAGAGCACCATGAAAGGGCTACCAGAGAGAGACGGCGTGTGAAGAAAACTGCCACTGACTACACAACTCGCAACATTAATATGGAAATTGACTACACAACTCACTCACCTTATATGGACACTGACTACACAACTCAGTCACCTTATATGGACACTGACTACACAACTCAGTCACCTTATATGGACACTGACTACACAACTCAGTCACCTTCTATGGACACTGACTACACAACTCACAACACTTATGTGGACACTGACTGCACAACTCGGTCACCTTCTATGGACACTGACTACACAACTCATTCACTTTCTGTGCACTGACCAGCTGGCAGTTTCGAGGCTGAGGTTGGACTGTGCAGGACAACCTCTGTCATAACACTGTGCTGTGGGGGCTGTGTCAGGTGTATATGTGTGTGTCAGGTGTGTGTGACTGTGAGTGTCTGGGCCTGTCAGGGCCTTTGTGTGGAACCCCCCTCAGACCAGCCCTCAGCTCAAGCACCATGAACACACACACACACACACACACCACCTGTTCAAGTACCATGCACCACTTGTGAGTAGGGGGTGTGTGTGCGTGTGTGGAGGTAAAGACCCATGAAGAGTGTTAAGTATGTGCGTGTGTATAGTGTGTGTACTGTCCTTGACAGTCAGAAACTGGATGAATGTTTATGTGTGTGGAGGGTCATGAAGAGTGTGAGTGTGTGTATAGTGTGTGTACTGTCCTTGATGGTCAGTCAGAAACTGGATGAATGTGTGTGCATAATGTTTGTGTGTGTGGAGGTGAAAACCCATGAAGAGTGTGGTGTGTGTGTAGTGTGTGTACTATCCTTAACGGTGGCTCAGAAACTGGATGAACCTGCGTGACGCTGAGACGGGGAAGGTGTTGTGGCAAGGCACCGAGGACCTGTCAGTGCCCGGCGTAGAGCACGAAGGTACGCACACACACACACACACACACACACACACACACACACACACACACACACACACACACACACACACACACACACACACACACACACACACACACACACACACAAGGCACCGAGGACCTGTCAGTGCCCAGCGTAGAGCATAAAGATACACACACACACAAGGCACCGAGGATCTATCAGTGCCTGGAGTGGAACACAAAGGTACACACACACCCACGGCACCGAGAACCTATCAGTACCCGGACTACAGCACGAAGGTACACACATACACATGCACAAGGCACTGAGGACCTATCAGCACCCAGAGTACAGCACAAAGGTAACACTAACACACACATAGAGCTGAAACAATTAATTGATTAATTCGATTAGAAAAAATGATAGATTATTTTTTCCCGAATCGATGCATTGTTTAATTCACTGTATTTAATTGCTATGTTCAATTTGCTTGTGTTTCACACGGACCGCGCGAAGCAGGTCATTTAAAACAATGAACAATGTCAGCTAACTTTAGCCTAGTAACTACCAGCATACACATGTCTTTTCCATCCACAAGCCAACATAGGTGCAAGCCTGCAGTTCGTTTATTAAGCTAACTTATTTTGCCTTATCCCATCATCCTAGTAAATATACACGCTAACCCGAACCTTTTAGGATTTATCCAGCTTAATTCCCAAATCAAGATGTAAACCTGCATTTCAGTCATGTTTCAGTCCTCTGACATGCAAGGTTTTCCGAACTGTGGCATTTGCTACCTAACTTAGCTAAACATGTCTTCCCCACAAATCGCCTAATATTGCTGGAAACTCACAAGAAATACAAACATTAACCAAAAACTTTTAGGATTTTGTTCTGTTTTATCCACAAACCAACATGGGTGCAAGCCTGCAATTTGTTTATTAAACAGTTTAATACATTAAAAGTTATTTTGCCTTATCCCATCGTCCTATCATCACTCATAACGTCTTGTACAGCTGAAAACACAGTAAATATACACACTGACTCAAACCTTTTTGCATTTAACACTTGTGTTGAGGAGAAGATTGGTGTGAGTGTGTCGAGTGCAAATGATCGGGCGCATCGGTGACGCCACTTTCTCGTGAGCAGAATAAAAGCCAGTTGGTTGTTTACTTTCAGACTTGTCCTTTTTATTATTTTGCAAAGACATATTTTTTATTAGATTACTCAATGAATCGATAAAAAAAATTATAGATTATTCGATTACAAAAATAATCGATAGCTGCATCCCTATACACACACACACGTCTACTGGACGAGCAAATCATTGTAGTACAGTAGCCTGGGCCCAATACACCTTAAAATCCAGATCTTAGATTTCAGAGTGTATTAGTATCCATGATGAGAGTGGCAGGACTGGGATTAGTGTCAATAATGAGAGTGTGCCAGGACTGGGATTAGTGTTTGTAATGAGTGGCAGGACTGGGATTAGTGTCCAGGATGAGAGTGTGCCAGGACTGGGATTAGTGTCCATCATTAGTGGCAGGACTGTGATTAGTGTCCATAATGAGAGTGAAAGTCCCATTTTTGTCATTGTGATCACACGGCACAGCACACAGTCCACAAAATGAAATTCACGCCTGCATTTAACCCATCACACACACGTGAGCAGGGGGCAGCCATGACAATGGCGCCCAGGGAGCAGTGGGTGGGGACAGTACCATGCTCAGGATACCTCAGTGGTGCTACTGGCGACCCAGGATTCAAACCTGCAGTCCTGCAGTCACAGGTCCGATACCTTAACCGCTAGGCCACCTTTGTCCCCCTGAGAGTGCAGGACTGGGATTAGTGTCCATAATGAGAGTACTTGGACTGGGGTTAGTGTCCATAATGAGAGTACTAGGACTGGGGTTGGTGTCCAGGATGAGAGCGCAGGACTGGGATTAGTGTCCATAATGAGAGCAGAAGAGCAGGACATTTTTCCCTGCTACAGAAGTCAGCAAATGAAAGGAGCTTCTGTGCTGGAGACTGACCATCAGGGAGAGCAGGAAATAGGTTCACAAGCTCTAACTCAACTGAGACACTGGAATCAACACACAAATGGTCCACACACTAGACCAATAGCTGCTGTGCAGTTTGACACATGAGCAGAAAGAGTGGAATAAGGTGCCAATCTCTCATTTCCATTCACAGCAGGATGGAGATACAGGACACATTAGCGTCAGTCTTATTTTTAGGAGCACGTGTTGTATGATATCTATGTGCATAGGACTTTTACATCAAGTGAATTTGGTTCAGTTACATACAGACATCTCATAGCATATAAATATATCTCCAGAGCATGCATATATATATGAGAGAGAGAATGCATATATGCATGCTCTGGAGATAGATATAGACAGACAGATATCTCCATAGCATACAGATATATAGATTTCCACATTTCCTGCCACTCACAGTCAGCAGTGGAGAACACTGAAGGGATGTGCTAAGAGTCCTAATAGCGTCCATGTGGTTTTGATCTTTATTGCGGTGTGCGTGTGTGTGCTTGTGTGTGTGTGTGTGCGTGTGTGTGTGTGTGTGTGTGTGTGTGTAATCCTGCAGCTCGTGTCCCCAAGAAGATCCTGAAGTGTAAAGCCGTGTCTCGAGAGCTCAACTTTTCGTCAGCAGAAAAGCTGGAGAAGTTCCGTCTGGAGCAGAAGGTCTTCTTCAAGGGGCAGTGTCTGGAAGGTGTGTTGACTCTTGTCTTCTCTTTCTTCTCATTTCCTCCCTTCTCCTCTCCTCCTTTTCTCTCCTTCCTCTGGAGGAGAAGGGCCAGTGTCTGGAAGATGTGTTCTCCTCTCCTCTCTTCTCTCCTCTCCTTTTCTCTTCTTCTCCTCTCCTCCTTCAAGGGCCAGTGTTTGGAAGGTGTTTTCCCTTCATCATCATTTCTCCTCTCCCTGCTCTCTTCTCCTCTCATCTCATCTTCTCCTATACTCTTTTCTATCCTGTCTCCCCCTCTCCTCTCTTCTCTCCTTTCTCTATTCCTCTCCCCACCTCCTCTCCTCCTCCCCTCGCCTCCTCTTCTCTACTATTTTCTATTCTCTTCTCCTCTCCTCTCTTCTCCTCACCTCTTCTCTCTCCTCTTTTATTTTATCTCCTTAGTTGAGTGTCTTGTATGTGTGCATAGCTGTCATCTTGATATATCAGAGGAGTTTTCCAGAGATGTTACAGATGTTACCATCATCTACCCAAGGTTGGTGATGCTATCCAAGTGCGCTCTATCCATTACATTACATTTAGCTGGTGCTCTTATCCAGAGTGACTTACAGTGAATTGGGTCAGTAATGTAATAATGATGATAATAATGAATGTAATGATAATTAATTGGGTAGAGGGACAGACCCCTTGGGGTAATATGGGGTTAGATGCCTTACTGCGACCTTCTGATCCCATGACCAGCTGCCTAACTAGGCCACACACACACCAGACCAGTTCTCTAACGATTAGGCCACAGCTGCCCCTATCCCAGGTCGTGCCTGGCACAAAAATGCGTCTGAAGTTATTTGTGTGGCGCCTCATCAGCCAGATGGTGTTATATTAGCAGAAGAACCTCCCACTACTCCCACAATGCACTGCTTGCCTTCAGGTGCTGGTTTTACTCCCACAATGCACTTCTTGCCGCCAGGTGCTGATTTTAAAACTACTCAGGAATAGACATCAGGTACCTCAGCTGCAGGGATTGGAGGACCAACACACAGGTTGACCAATCACAGCCCTTGAGGTCTGCATCTCTTGAGGTGAAGTTTGGATTTAGGGTTAACAGCTCTGGCTAAAATGTTGGGCGTTATGGTGATGATGAAGATTACATCTATGAGGGTCATGGTGATGATTATGATGATTACATCTGTGGCTAAAGCGCTAGGGCGTTATGGTGGTGATTTGTGTTTTGATGTTTATGTGTAGTTGTTGTTGTTTATCTCCAGAGTGGTTCTTTGAGTTCGGCTTCGTTATCCCCAACTCCACCAACACGTGGCAGTCTCTCATCGAGGCAGCACCCGAGTCCCAGATGATGCCCGCTAACGTCTTAACGTAAGACAGACACACACACAAACACCCACACATACCTGCTGCTCTGCTTTACTTGTGTGTATGTTGATGAGCACAAGAGTGTGTGTGTAATGATTGTGGCTAATGGCTGCTGTGGTTGTTTGTGTCCTGCAGCGGGAACGTTGTCATAGAGACCAAGTTCTACGATGAGGAGCTTCACGTGAGCACATCGCGGGTTCGCCTCTTCTATGTCTGACCCCCCCCACCCCACACACACACACTCTTGTATGTCTGACCCCCCATGAGGGGCCGACCCCCCCCAGCACCTGTGGGGTCGGAGGACAAAGCTTAGGGGGGAGGGAGTGCAGGAGGTGTTCACCCCCAAGCCATCATCTGCGCCTCCCTCCTCCTGCGCCTCCTCACCTTGGAGCACAGCGTGGCGCTACACACACACACACACACACACACACATTCACACTCAACGACCCACGGCCACTAAAGACTTTGTACATACGAGCACCGTTGCTTACGGCAACCTAACCATGTAAATTATTTTTACTTAGCGCTCTTCTCTTTGCCCCGCCCACCTGTCAACTGATTGACAACTCTGCCCTGTATTGCACCTCTTTTTCAAACATTTGCTTCCTGTTGGTGTTTGGTTGCCAATGTCATCATTGGATTGTTTTTGTTTGTTTGATGTGCTCCATTGTTTTATAGCTACAATGTACAATAGGCAGTTTGAAATACTACTTGTAATTATGAATTAAAAATATTCATGAATATTTGAAACTGTGAGCCAAGTTTGCTGTCCTGGAACAAGTTCAACAGTCGGGGTACATTTCAAAGCGTTTAATTCAACAGAAATGATCTGCTGACTGCCCACTTGAATGATATGGACCCTACGACTGCGGCAGTTCAGAAGGCCATTCTCGTGGTTTGTAAGTGATTGAGAACATGACAAGAATTCATCAGATAAAAGTCCAGTGCTGCCTTCCCACTTAGATGAGTGTTTGCAGTAGGAATGGTGACGCAGGGAGATGAGTAGACAGGTAGATAGGCCAACCAATGGTGTTGTCTGCTCCAGGAGAAATGACTGGACAGACAAGTAGGCCAACCAATGGTGTTGTCCGCTCCAGGAGAAATGACTGGACAGGCAGGTAGACAAACCAATGGTGTCGTCTGCTCCAGGAGAAATGACTGGACAGGCAGGTAGGCCAACCAAAGGTGTCGTCTGGTCCAGGAGAAATGACTGGAAAGGTCTTCATGGTCCTGTGGCTGGCCCAGATGATGGACTTCATTACAATAATAATAATCATAATAATAATAATCATAGTAGTAGTAACCCCAGCAGGTCCAGCAGCCCCAACAACAACAACAAGTGCAGCAGAGTAAACAAGACTCCCACCAGCCAAGACAGGCTCAGAGAAACCAAGGCCAGAGCCAAGCGCCATTTGTCTATTAGAGCTGTGGAGGAACCAGACGTGTGTTTAAAGGTGTACTTCCACGAGAAACCGTTTAGTACTTGCTCTTTTGAAATATGATAGGTCACCCCGAGTTGCATATGCATCCTGCATATCAAAATGTTTTTCTATCCCCGTTTTCTATATCAGTCAAAAGAAGACAATAGGCGGAAAAACGACCCAATGCGAAAAGGGCCTTCGGCATGACGTAGACGTGGAAATACATATAAGAGAAACTGACCGAATGGGCTTTAAATAATGTTAGCCTGTGACTGACTCGCATGATTAGCAGGCTAGTTGAATGACTGAACTGCATTTAGCCGGGCACTTGCACTGTTTTGTCATGCAAATATTACCATTCTGAAACGT
This sequence comes from Coilia nasus, assembly GCA_027475355.1. NCBI lineage: Eukaryota > Metazoa > Chordata > Actinopteri > Clupeiformes > Engraulidae > Coilia > Coilia nasus. The sequence goes on along the minus strand of CM050212.1, from coordinate 35,119,633 downwards.
TCATTGACAAACGGTCAGGAAGCGACTGTGCTTGTGCCATCTCTCCTTCCTCTTCGGATTCAGGATCAAACACATAAGGCTGTATCTCCGTAGACATTCTGTGTGCAGTTTTAGCGCTGTCAAGTTGACTTTTCCCCTTTACCTTACTCTGCTATCAAGTTGACTGTGGGGCAAAGGAAGCTGCAGGGAGCGTGCCTCTGGTGAAATCGTGTCGTTCTCCCGGCCCCACCCCCTCCGCCAAACTAAAACAGCCTGAAACAGAAGCACTAGAACATTTTTTTCATTAAAACCAGCGCACAGGGCAATTATTAATAATAGAGAACACTGCAAAATGAATGAAAACACGATGAAAGTACACCTTTAAAAACTGCCCCAGCCCACTATCAAAAATACAGAATGACAGCTGACCAGGGCCAAGAGGTCCAGTGAACCCCTACAGAGGGGCATATTTCTGAAAAGGCCCAGAGAAGCCGAGAGGTGGGAGGGCCAGCTCCCGATAATATCTAAAAGAGCTGATGAGGAACCAATGCTGTAGGTTTTTATTAAGGACAAGAAAATAGAATGCTTTCTGGATACGGGAGCCACATATACCTGTATGAAACTGAACAACGCCCTACACCTCCCCATGTCAAGAAAATCAGCAAAGACAATCGGCTTCTTGGGACAAGTGCAGCTCATCTCTTTTATGGCCCCCGTACACATCAGAATTGCACAACAAACCATCAAAACGCCCATAGTAGTGTCCCAACAGACCTCTGCCAACCTATTAAGATGAGACACGCTGTACAAGCTTCAGCTTCAAATCGATTGCACCCCCAAAGAATTATCCCTCACAGGACTGGCAGGACAATTGCCGGCTCTTGCCTTAAATTCCCCACGCAACAGAAAGTTCACCAAGTGTACTGGATCAGACTCAGCTGGACAAGTAACCTTGCCTTCAAGAAATTCGGGAACAGATAGGGCCAACTGATCCACTATGAAATCCTGCCCATAACAAAAAGGCCGCAATACCTCTCACAAGTAAGCATGGGCTATAGGGCCAGAGACCTACAACCCATGATGCTGGAAGCAACAAAAGCCGAGTGGAAGGATGTGACACAAGTGTTCAAACACCAGTTCAAAGAAGTGTTCAGATAACCACCCTGTAAGGTCACCCATCTTAGAGGAGGAGGATGAACACACCCTGAAGGGAGCAGCAGAAGTTGTACAGCTCACCAAAGGAGAAATCTCCTATAGCCCAGCGATTTTCATGAATAACGTTTGATTGGTATGGCGTAAAGACACAAGCTTTTCTTAGGGTGGTCAGTTTTGCATGGTGAATGTACAGACAGAAGTGCTTTGATCTCGAAAAAATCAATTTGTTTCCTTTCTTGTTTCAATCGACCCGGCTGTCCCCCGTAATAAAACCTAATTTCTAATAATATTATGACAGAAACTGAGAATTTGAGTTTAAAATAGCCATCTTATTGGATATTTTTGGGCTCTAATGAACTTGTCATGCCACATTACACATTATTTGATGCTCAGATCATCACAATATGTTTAGCCATCAAATTTATACATTGAAAACCTTTATTTCACATTTAATGTGGCGGCCATCTTGAAAATGGCCGCCATGTTGGATTTTCATGTAGCTAATGGACTTTTCTAATAAAGAAGGTCCTAGTCATTATGCATGCCAAATTTGGTGATTGTATCACAGTGAAAGATTCTCTTGGAATATGGACTTAATCTGGCCCACTATTAGAAGTACAATGAATGTGTGCCTTCCAAATAGAAAATGAAGCCATAATCACATCACATATTAGTGCATTACTGCAAAACCTAGCGCAGTCTGGAGTACAGTAGACGCACTTATAGTCCTGACTTAGTGAGCAGGGTTAGTGAGCAGAACATAGAATATATGTATGGCTTCATCTCATTTTAAAAAGCAGGAAAGATGGTTTACTTACTGAGAATTTGCACTTGTGAACATGGAGTTTAGTCATCAAGGTGATAAGGTTAATCATGTATAAGTGTGTTATATCCTGTGTGCTACGTTATGGAAAGCAAAGTTTCCGAACTTTCCGAAACATAACAAATACCTCCTCGTGAGTGCATGTATTTGCACACTCAGTTTTAAATATTTATATATGATGACGGTGCAGGGACATGTTTCCCCAAAACCATAGTTGCTAACCAGTTAGCAACTTAGCTGATTGACAATGGTAAATTGCATTGCAACCAACAAAGTAGCTAACTTATTTAGCAACTATGGTTTTGGGAAACGAACCCCAGGTGTGTAAAGTCACTTGGTGCCTCACTGGCAAAAAAACAAATGGTCAGCATGAACTACAAATCTGGATTGAGGACAGCGCGCTGTCCTTACTTGACACTGCGAGTTCACACTACATTTCCCAAGAAGCGTAGCGGCAGCTTTGCTAGCGTTTGCCGCGACCTTGGAGTTGTAGAGCAAGCATGGCGAATAAAGAACCCAATGTGAGTATCAGCCGGTTAACACCAAATAGATGTTAGTTTAACAGGAATGTCAGTTATCTCTTGTCTGAGAGCTCATGTTAAAGACCAGCGAGAAGCTCATGTGGTGTTTCCAGTGTGGACTGGTGTTATGTGCTGATTGTGACACTGCATGTAGCGGCTGTGTGCATTAGCGGGGATCTGATCAAAATGCTAACCCAGGCTCAGCCAGTTGTAGACAGGAGTCATTTAGGGATTTTGTCTGTTTGACAAACAGACAAACAGTTTGTTTGACTTAAATCACACGTGCACGTGCCGCACTTCAAACGGTTTCAACCTATCGAGTCACTACACGAAGTGTGTTTTTGTTAATATTTGCTTAACGTTACCTGACCCTAACGTAGTGTGTGGTACAGGTGGACTTTCTCTGTAGGCAGCTTACCAGCTAGTGTCCTTAACTTTGGCCGTTTTCCCTAAAGGTGCAGCTACGACCTGGAACCATGTCAGACAATGTTCCTGTCATGCAGATTTGGTCCTAAAGGGAACTTTCAGTTTTTAATGCAGGTCTATATTGATCAAACGCATGATATTACTCGCCAGGTGACAGTTAGCGAGCTAGCACCCCTACATCAATGGCCTTTGATGCATTCAATGTCATCAGTCAGAATCTCACACATAACGTTACTTTTATGTGGAACTTTTTTGCGTGGAATTATTTCCTTAGTTGTGGCACTTGAACACAGGGTCAGTGCTAAGTGTGTGTTGTTAGCGGAAATGTCTAATGCTGAAGGAAATGGTTTAGAAATTTCCAGATAAGGACAGCTTGGCAGATAGCCTAGTCTGAGTACCTTCACCACCAGATGGCGCACTTGGCGCTTGCTACCGGGGAGGGAGGCCGTTGCCAGGAGTCGCCGTGTGCCTGACGCCTTTATCTTCGTCTTACTGCAGAGGTTCGTGCAGCACCTCCGGGACCTCTCGAGCCGCCTGTCTGCCGGCCCGCGCGGCGCCGGAACGGGACTCAAACTGCTCCTGGGAGCCGGAGCGATAGCTTATGGCATCAAGGAAGCAACATATACAGGTACACACACACACACGCGCGCGCACACACACACACACACACACACACACACACACACACACACACACACACACACACACACACACACACACACACACACACACACACACACACACACACACACACACACACACGTAGCTCTGGCACACACACACCTACACAAACATGCACACACATCTACACAGACATGCCCTTGTTCACCTGCACACACACAGGTAGACCTACACTACACACATGCACACCTATGCACACATGCACACACCCTATGCTCTTCAATGGTTTTTATTCAACTACTGGTCTGGTTTGTGTTTGTGTGTGTGTGCACGTGCGTGTGTAGTGGAGGGTGGTCAGAGGGCCATTATCTTCAACAGAATCGGAGGGATGCAGATGGATACTGTTCTTGCTGAAGGCCTTCACTTTAGGTATGACACATGCACACTGTCACTTCAGGTATGTTACACTCACACACACACTCACACAGTCACTGCTAAAAATTAGTGTCGATTTGAGTATTAATTCAGCAATAGCACTGATACGAAAAGTAACGTTGTGTGTGTGCGTTTTAGGATACCATGGTTCCAGTACCCCATCATCTATGACATCAGAGCCCGTCCCAGGAAGATCTCCTCTCTCACAGGAAGCAAAGGTATGCAGAGAGGCAAAGATACACTACGACACCCACCCCCACACAGGTATGCACACACGCAAACTACACCTCCACACACAGGTATGCATGCACGCAACCTACACCACCATACACATATACGCAACCTACCCCACCACACCCCTGCACACAGGTACGCACGGACGCATTCTACACCACCACACCCCCACACATAGGCACGCACAGACGCAACCTACACCACCACACCCCTACACACAGGTACGCACGCACGCAACCTACACCACAACCCCCCCACACACAGGTACGCCCAGAGGCAAACCTATAACACCACACCCCCATACATAGGTACGCACGGACACAACCTATAACACCACACCCCCATACACAGATACGCAATATAAAGCACCCCCATACACAGGTACGCAATATAAAGCCATAATGCTGAGTGAGCTAGGCACCTGTGCAACCTACACCACCACACCCCCACACAGCCAACACTGCGCATCATAACACCACACACTACAGACCTCCTCTCACAGATTAGCACGCACTCAATTTACTCCACGACACCCCCACACATATTCCATTTACATCCCCACACATACTCAATATACACTGTGTGTGTGTTTATGTGTGTGTGTAGATCTGCAGATGGTGAATATAGCGCTGCGTGTGTTGTCCCGTCCGGTGGCGTCAAATCTGCCGGTGCTGTACCAGCAGCTGGGGAAGGACTATGACGAGCGCGTGCTGCCCTCCATCGTCAACGAGGTGCTCAAGAGCGTCGTGGCCAAGTTTAACGCCTCCCAGCTCATCACACAGAGAGCACAGGTAGGGGTGTGTGTGTGTGTGAGTGTGTGTAACTTTGTATGCTGCCCTCCATCGTCAACAAGGTCCGCAAGAGTGTTATCAAGTTCAACGCCTCCCAGCTCATCATTACATTACATTACACTTAGCAGACGCTTTTATCCAAAGCGACTTACAAAAGTCATCAGCACAGGTGCCTAGCTCACTCAGCATTGTGGGTTTCTATTGGCCATCGCTGCCTAGCACACTCAGCATCATGTTCATTCTTTTGGACAACACTGCTAGTCATTATTCTGCGCTAATGACTAAAAGACTGATGTTAATGTGTGCTAGTCTGGCAAACGTGTATGCTAACTGGCTAATGCTTCAGTGTTAAAGACTTAAGGTTAGTTTGCAAGGTGTAGTGCAGGGGTGTCCAAACTTTTTGCCTGGGGGGCCGGATTTGACGAAGTGAACATGTGAGGGCCAACCATTGTAATGACACACAATAGGAATAACAATAATAATAATAATATTAATAGTACTAATAATATTAATAATATGCAAATTAAGTACTTAATGACATTTTTGTTGCAATGGCATAGTTTTTATGTCTTCACATTTCAAACACAAATGAAAATATGTGTTTACCAAAATTACTATGCATTTTATATTTGAAGACCAGTAATAAAATGCAGAAAAAGTCTGAGTGAAAAAAAAAAAAAACATTATTCATAATTCACTGTTATACATAACATACTATTATTCACTGTTACATGTAAACAGTCTGTGCCAGTGTCACACTGCAGTTCAACGAGCATTGCAACCGGTTCTTTCCACAACATATGTGAGCTTCACAAATACCATTTTCTCCCGGAGTGGAACATCACGGAGAACCGCATCCATTCTCATCCTGGCTCGCTTGCTGTTGCGATTGTGGGGGCAGAAGCAACTTAAGATATCCGAGAGGTCATCATGTCGTTTTGAAGTGTTCTTGTGAATGTTGTGATTACATATTATTTCCCCCATTTTTAAAATGTTCGTTGGTCAAATAAACGTCCGTATTAAAGAACCTAACCCTGCTGTTAAGAGAGCTAATAATAGCCACATCACACGACATAATAGCAAGATGTATGATTTTTCTTTGCGAAATAAAACCGCGAATAATGCCTACCAAAGGGCAAACTAGTAAGTGTGTTGTGGTCAAAGAACAACAATACTGTTACAATGTCGATATACTTTGGGTTGGTACTGCCATAAACCGCTGAATAATTCAAGAAATGGCAAGGCGGTGAAGACTATTAACACCTCCCCCAGACCTGTTCTCTGCGTGGCCACGCAGTTTAGCATATGCGCGCGATTTAGCATAACAAAATAATCACCGGCATTCCGTGTGGGTAGTTATGGCTCTGTAGCAAGAAAGGCTATTAACACCTGTTTTCTGAGAGGTGCTGCGGGCCGGTGGAAAGGAGCCCGCGGGCCGGACTTTGGACATGTCTGGTGTAGTGTGTGTGAGGTGAGATGTAGGCCACAAGGTGAACTACGAAAAGTCTTTCAGAAATTGAATCTCACTCCGCAGTCAGGGAACTACACAATCTTTAGTTCATAAAAAAGGACAACTCTTGTTAAGCTAACAGCAAAAAGTTCCCCCCGAAAACTGCCCAATTTTTTTGGCGAGGCATTTAATGCAGAACTAGCTTCGCCATGGCATAATAACATTTTGGTTCGTGAGTGGTGGCATGGTTGGGGCTACACCAATTGGATAGCTGCTTTTTGTCAACAGAACGGCAAGATGGCGGCCCTCAGGGCTTCATCCAGCAGTACTGACAACGAGAAAACACACCATAAAGTCCTCAACAATCCAAATTATCGAGTGTTGTATGCACATTACTTCTGCGAAGCATGCTTTGATACAACATTTCACCATCACACGCTGGAATATTTACAGAAAAGCCGGTGGCTCCTGTTGAAGGGGGAAATGTCAAGACGTGGCTGACAACTACTAACACTCTCGATGGAGTTTAAAAACGTGCTACTGTGAGTTTAGCGACAAAAACAAATTGCAATTGCAAAAGCATACAGCCGTTTCGCACATGAGGGAGAGAAAGGAGAAGATACGGAAGACCACTTAAGAAGCGAAGCCATCCCACTGGCATTTATCAGCATGATTGCGAGTCCAACAAAGAAACATTAACAGCAGGTGAGCAAAAATCAAAAATGCATCCCATCACACACAGAGTAGTCGACTGAAAGGTACAACTATGTGAGAAAGATATGGCAACAAAATCATTGAGTTATCCGTTTGTTTTTTTCTAAGGCCAGAAAGCTACAGAGTTGAAGACCACAGCATTCTTATGCATATCAGAGACAAAGACTGTGTTACTGGAGGTGCAGTACCACAATGGCTATTACAAAGACTAGAAGAGGATCATCCGCCAAAGGCTGCTTGTAAACCAAGAGGTGCTGAGAATGGGCCAGCTGAAGAAGACCTTAATTGACCTGGTGAAATCAAGTGAAGGTCTTGATGCTTCAAACTACAGGTAACTGTACCTCACACATACGCGCACACATACACACATAGCACCACTGTGTGTGTGTGCGTGCGTGTGTGAGAGAGACTGAGACAGGGTGACAGGTGGTGGTGTTTTTGTTTGGTGTTGTGAGACAGGAAGTGATTTAACTCTGCCTCCAATATGACAAAGCAGGTCTCTATATCTTATACTGTATAGGCTTTATGAGCTAAATTTTTAAGTGTTTTTATTGTGCAGTCTATGTTCTAATTTTTAACTAAATAAAGCTAAATATTCACATTGCAGCTGTGGCCTAGTGGTTAGAGATGGTCTTGGGATCAGAGGATTGCAGGTTCAAATCCCTTTCCAGGAAGAAGATTGTGGGTGGGGAAGTAAACAATTAGTGCCCTTGAGCAAGGCATCTAACCCCACATTGCTCCATGGACTGTAACTGAAAGCCTGTAGCTAAGTAACTGTAAGTGACTCTGGATAAGAGTATCAGCTAAGTATAATGTAACTCCAATGCAATTTTCTCCAGTTTTATTATTTGTCATGTGCAAGGCAAACTTTACACAAAATGTAATGGTCCTTCTTGGAGAAACTGTTTTTAAGTCTTGCTGTCCGCACAGACATGTACCTGTTGGCAACAAGGAGAATAGCTGAACAGCTTTGATGATACTCATGTCACTTCTAACTGTCCTGTTTTGTTGGGTTGTAGGACAGGCTGACCAGTGATTTCCCTCAGCTGGTGTGTCAAGCCCCCACCAAGCTCAAGATCAGTCAGTTGGGTTTTGTGGAGACTCCGTCATCAAATAAACTCATGGACATGCTACTTCATCCATTGTTAAATTCTTGTGAATTATGTTGCATGAAAAAATGCACATGGACATCAGTGTCACTTTGTGACTCTAATGGAGGGTGTGCAATCTGTTCATGTTGTTGAAGACCTACAATGTGATCATGAGGAATGTGACACGAGGGTGTTTTTACATGCATAACATGCTGCACAGGAGCATAAAACTGTAATCATTTAAAGCCGTGACACTGATGTAGCAGTGATTGGTGTAAGTCTGCAGACAGACGTACCATGCAGCTTATATTTTTTTCACAGGAACTGGCAACAGGACACATTTCATTAACATTACCAAGGTGGCAAAGGCAAAATAATGACATTTTATGTAGCATGTGAGAAAGACAACCTTAAGAATTTAAGACCTTAAGACTTAAAAATCTGGTTACTAACTTTAACTTGGACCACATTAAATTTATACTATTATACTACTTTGCCAATATATATGCCATAATATGAGGCTGGCAGCTGCTGAAAATGTAAGTAAGGCTAGATATAAGGCTTTATGTAAACACTGCCATCAGCAGTCTTAAACCAAAGATATGTGCTCCTGCTGGATAGGGTTGGCACCTAAGGGACTTAAACTTACAAGTCACCTGGATGACCAGTAATCCAACCTCAGTTTTTACATGTGATAAACTACAGTTGCAAAGAGAGTGCCAGTAAGACGGGTAGATGCGCCTGTGTTTGCAGGACTGTGTTGCACTGACTTGTGTAGGTGTTTCAACTGTGCAAATACAAATGAAATCGAGAAGGAAGATGACAACTGTCCAGATACTGACAGTGAAATAGGTATAGGGTAGGACGTATTGCGTCAGAATTGCACTATAATATTTGCATGTACTGCCTTGCTGTTTTGTATTATGTGTATATATTGTTTTTTTATTACAACTGTTTTTATAGTTGATCAGTGGTGTATTTAGCTACGAACAAAAGAATGAATGAATACATGAATGGTTTTTGTCATCGGTATGGGTACAATTACTGCCTTTTATTGATCTAAATGATACAACATAAAAAGTTCACCTCGTCATCTATTTGCCTGATTGTTCTTCTTGAACATGTTTAGAATCCATTTGCCCCATTTTAGAGGACTTTCGGGTGTTTTTCTCCTCAGTAAAGTTCTCCTCGTCCTGACATTCATCCTTCCACCGTCTGTAACTATTCCAGCGTGTGATGGTGAAATGTTGTATCAAAGCATGCTTCGCAGAAGTAATGTGCATACAACACTCGATAATTTGGATTGTTGAGGACTTTATGGTGTGTTTTCTCGTTGTCAGTACTGCTGGATGAAGCCTTGAGGGCCGCCATCTTGCCGCTCTGTTGACAAAAAGCAGCTATCCGATTGGTGTAGCCCCAACCGTGCCACCACTCACGAACCAAAATCTTATTACGCCATGACGAAGCTAGTTCTGCATTAAATGCCTCGCCATAAAAATTGGGCAGGATTTTTCGGGGCAAACTTTTTGTTGTTGGCTTAACACTAGTTGTCCTTTTTTATGAACTACACATTCCCCGACTGTGGAGCGAGATGAAACAATACAGGCTTCACCTTACGGCCTAATGAGGTGTGTGTGAGGTGAGGTGTGTGATATGAAGGTGTGTGTGAGGTGAGATGACATGGAGGTGTCTGTGAGATGGAGGGATGTGTGAGGTGAGGTGAGAGATGTGTGTGGAGTGTTTGTGATATGGAGGTGTGTGTGAGGTGAGATGAGATAAGGTGTCTGTGAGAAGGTACTTGGCTAAGTCTGTTGTCGACCACCACTCCGTGTGTGTAGTTGTTTCTGCTGATCAGGCAAGAGCTGTTTGAGAGGGCGAAAGACTTTAAAGGAGTACTTCCACGAGAAACCGAAACCGTTTAGTATTTGCTCTTTTGAAATACGACTGGTCACCCTAAGTTGCATATGCATGCTGCACGTGAAAATGTTCTTCTAACCCGATTGCCTCCATTAGTCAGTGGAAAAAAAGTAGGCGGAAAAACAAGTGAATAAGAAAAAGGGCAACAAAGTGACGTAGGTTTGTAAATTAGAAAAAGCTATGCCACGGTTGTGATTACTGGAGAAGTTTTGTTGAAGCACACATTCACTTAGCGAAGTATAGGTAAGTATGTGTGTTTGTGTAGAACGTTTACATCAGGGATGCCCACTACGTCGATCGTGATCGATCAGTCGATCGCGAAGGCAGTACTGGTAGATCGCATGTTGTCTGAAACTTTTTGTTAGGTTACCATAACAACTACAACGGCTACTGGAAAACTGCAGCACAGGAGTCCTAGCTAGTTCGCTAACTTGTATCTAGCCTATAGTGTTAATAAAAACTATGACGGTGACTTCCCCCTGAAAAGAAAACTGAGAAATGTGACGGAAATAAAAATGTAGTTAACAGGGCAGCAGTCACTTCATTATGCGGAAAATGCATGAAAGAGATCGTTGATGTCGCAACCAAAATAGCCTGTTGTATTCGAGGGAGGTCTCTTCAAAGACGCCTGTTCCGTGCACAGTTGGAAGAGGCTTACTAACTGTTCTGACCTCTTGCTACACGCCGACGTGAGATAGCTTAGTAGGGGGAAATTCTTGCAGAGATTTTGACAGCAGTTTATTCTTGTGATTAAACATGCGGAACACAAGCAACTTAATGACAATCAGTGACTTGGCGTTTGTAACTGATCTTACTAACATATTGAACAAACTTAATTTGGAGCTGCAAGGAAAAGACAAAAGCGTGGTCGACATGAGACATGATCAGCTCAGTTAATGCATTCAAATGAAAAATGAAAAGTTGCAGTGGTACGATTTGGGAAACTTCAGAAACCTCTCATCGGAGCTGGAGAAACAAGGGAGGCCGTGTGCGCAAATTGACAGTGTGTGCTACACACAGCACCTCCGGACTATGCAACCCTGTCTGACTACCCCCAGTGCAGGTCATCATCAGATTAAATAAGTCCTGGCAATAGATAATTACACATGTATTAGAGTTGTGCTCTAAAAGTTCATTTGAAAGTAATACAAATGTATTATAATTGTGCTGTAAACGTTCATTATATCATAATACAATTGTATTAAAGTTGTGCTGTGAAGGTTTATGCATGGATGCATGTATTTTACTATGCTGCATGTGTAATGCAACATGTATATCAAGACACAAACTGCATAAAGGTGCATATGAAACACATACTGAGTGATTCATCATCACCACCATTGTCATCTTTATCATCATCATCCTCAGTAGATCGCGGTGACATGGCTGTTTTAAAAGTAGCTCACTAGCCAAAAAATAGTGGGCACCCCTGGTTTCGATCTTCTATTTGGTTCGCTATGACCGAATGGGCTTCGAATGATTGTAGCCTGTGACTAGCATAGCTGAGAACCTGTCATTCTCCCTGCTCCGTCTCGTCCACCAAACTAGCACAGCCTGAAACAGAAGCACTAAAGTATTTTTTTCACCAAAACCGCCTCACAGGGCATTCATTAATACTAGAGACCACTGCGAAATGAATGAAAACACGATGGAAGTACACCTTTAACATTATCGTGTGTGTGCAGGTGTCTCTGTTGATTTGACGAGAGTTGTTTGAAAGGGTGAAAGACTTTTAACATTATTGTGTGTGTGTGTAGGTGTGTCTGCTGATTTAACGACTTTAACATTATTGTGTGTGTAGGTGTCTCTGCTGATCAGGCGAGAGTTGTTTGAGAGGGCGAAAGACTTCAACATCATCCTGGACGACGTGGCCATCACAGAGCTGAGCTTCAGCAAGGAGTACACGGCAGCCGTGGAGGCCAAACAAGTTGGTACGCGTGTGTGATAATGTGTGTGTGTGACTGAGAGTGTGTATGTGTTTGATAATACGTGAGTGTGTGAGTGGCCATCACAGACATGGTACATGGTAGCCGTGGAGGCCAAACAAGTTGGTACGCGTGTGTGAGTGAGAGTGTGTGTGTGATGATGTGTGTGGGAGAGTTGCCATCACAGAGCTGAGCCTTAGCAATGAGTAGTGTAGAAGAAGCTTCACCAGCAGCCGTACTGTGTTAATGATGGAACAGGCTACCAGTTGCTCTGAGAGTAGAGACATCCCTCTCTTATCCCTCCATCACCCCTCTCTGTCTCTCTCTCTATCTCTCTGTCGCTGTCATCTCTCAATGGTGGAACAGGCTACCAGTTACTCTGAGAGTAGTCATCTCTCTCCGTGGATAATGATATTGATTGATGTGTGTGTGTGTTATATATGATGATAATCATGTGTGTGTGTTATATGTGATAATTGTGTGTGTGTGTGTGTGTTACTTGTGATGATAATTGTGTGTGTTTATGTGTGTGTAGCCCAGCAGGAGGCCCAGAGAGCCCAGTTCTTCGTTGAGAAGGCCAAACAGGACCAGAGACAGAAGATCATCCAGGCAGAGGGAGAGGCACAAGCTGCCAAGATGGTCAGACACACACACACACACTCACACACACACACACACACACACACACACATACATTTATATGCACACACACATAGGCAGAGGGAGAGGCACAAGCTGCCAAGATGGTCAGACACGCATATTTATACATACACACACATTTATACACACACATACATTTATACACTCATACTCACTCACACACACACACACATTTATGCACATGCACACATTTACAAACACACACACGTACACAAACACATATGCACACACTCATATGCGTGCATGCATATGTGTGTGCTAGATGGGCCAGACTGTGTGTGTGTTGTATTTGTATTTTCAGCCTTTCACCTGAGTTAGCAAAGTTCTGTCCTGTGTGTGTGTGTGCGTGCAGTTAGGAGAGGCGGTGACAAAGAATCCTGGCTACCTGAGACTGAGGAGAATCCGAGCAGCTCAGAACATCGCCAAGACGGTATGACAGCTTACACATGTAAACTCACACACATGCACGCAGGTGTAACCCACACAATGAGGGAAGCACCTGTTCTTGTGTGGGAAAACAGTCTAACTCTAAACTCTGGGTTCTGAGGAGATTGGTTTAGGTTTTGGCTAGACCAACACACAACACTCACTGGTAAATGTTTTTTTTTATACAATAAATATTTATTTACACAACTTAATTATTTCATTCAAAAGAGAAAAACGTCATTCGTGCAGAGCAAATAGTCAATCATAGGCAGTAGTATGTATAATTAATAAGAGGATTAATGGGAGGAATAGATAAGGTGTCAATAGATTCTGTATTTGGGTTCTGAACTAGTAAAAGATAAAGAGTAGGGGTTAAAGAGTAAAGGGTTTGAGAGGAATAGCTAATAATGGAAACTGTAGTAATAATAAGAGTAATTGTTGATTTAAAGCAATTGTATTTCTAATTTAATATGTTTGTCTTACATGTACAATCAGTATGTGTGATCCAGGATATTCAAAAGGGTATCAATTCCAACAGTGTAAGTGCCGGCACTATTTATCTATAACATTTATGAGATCTCATAGAAAAGAAAGAATAATTAAATAATAATAATAAAAACAAGTCCATATGACATGGAGTGCACTCAAAAAAAAAAAAGAATGAGGGAACTTCAATCCACTGTGTAAGTTCAGTTCAGTCCTAGCACACAGTTGTAGGGCAATGGATGGCAGCAGGGAGAACACGTGTAGTCACAGGGAACAGGGGGGAATGCAAAGGGGAAATGGTGATGGATGCCGATGAGGTCCAATGGTTCCAGGTGGAGATTTCGATGACACGGGATGACACAAGATTGCACAGAATAATAATTATAAATTCAAGAAATGTCTGTCAATATATACAGTATGAACATATAGAGAAAAAAAAAACATACCTCAATATGAGCAAGTGTGAACACCAATGTAGTGTTATAACTTATTGTAGCCATGTAGAATGACTGCATAGAAAATATTAATTCAATAGGAAAACGGTTAATAATTATTCTTTGAATTAGGTTACATTTGGAAATCTGGAGATTGCTACAATGTCAGAGCAGTATGGTTGCTAGGTAACCAAGTTAGCTTGGGAGCTATATTTTTTTCATAACACCGAATGACAGGCATGATCACATTCACAGTCTTATAAAATATAAAAAATTCTGCACAGTCATAAAATCAAAGTATATACATATTATCCTGACTGGTTTTAAAAGTGTGTGAAGTCAAATACCAGTGGTGGGATTTAATAAAGATTAGAGGTGTCGAAGTTTGTCTAGCTCGGCATATTAATAGGACAGTAACAAAACAAGTTTAAAAACTTTGCTCACCAGATATCTATTTATCTTGTAATTTCTGATCTTGAAGTATTCTTTTTGAAGTGTTCTTATTTTTCTATGTACAAATAATTAGATGTCAGTATCAGATGTTGGTATGTCGTTGTTTGATTTCAATGTCGTTTCTGCTGTATGTCTGTATACATCTTAACGGCAGTTGCTTGTTGTTGTTTGACAAAATGTTCCGCTGCACACGCCAGGGACCGTCAGCCAACTCGCGGTGCGCATTAGAACAGGTTAAAGGCATCTAAAGATTATGTGGATTATACAGGCATACACGCACACACACATACATACCAAGTTCTGGATAACACAGACATCAGTTTTCATCCGTATGTGTGTGTGTGTATGTTCAGGTGGCAGCCTCGCAGAACAGGGTGTATCTGAGTGCCGACAGTCTGGTGTTGAACCTTCAAGATGACTCGTTTAACAAGTGAGTACAGCTGTGTGTGCATATGTGTGTGTGTGTGTGTGTGTGTGTGTGTGTGCGCGCGCGCGCGCGCTGGCCTCCTATAGCCTCTATAACACCCGAGCGCGACCACAGCAGGAAGTGTTTAGAGGGAGGTATACACTAACAGGAAGTTGTCAGCTGTACAGGAAGTAGGCATGAGACAAAATGTTCACTGTGCCAGCAGGGTACAGAGTGTACTCCCAACGCCGCTGTGTGTGTGTGTGTGTGTCTGTAAAGGCTGTGAGGTGTGTGTGTGTGTATTGCAGGCTCAATGCCCTCCTAACATGTGTCTCAAAAGAGTCGCTAGCAAGCAGTTCTACATCAAAGTCTTTTTCTGCATCATGAGTCTGGGAATCACACACACACACTCAGATGACTCTTTTTCTGCATCATAATATGATGCTGAATCTCACACACACACGCTCAGGTGGGTCTTTTTCTGCATCATGAGTCTGGGAATCACGCAAGAAACTGGCGCTACGTAACAATGAGCACTAACCTCCATTGCAACATCACACATATACACACACACACACTCAGATGAGTCTTTCTCTTCATCGTGAGGCTGAGGATCATCCTGTACATGAGCGCTAACCTCCATCACAACATAATTTCTTGTGCTATCATTCTCAGGTGTTAATCTAGTTGTGTGCGGGTCCTGTAAAATAGGGCGGTATGCTGCTCTGAATGTCTTTCATGTTTAGCTCAGTGCTGTTTTGCCTACCACTCTGGCTCAGCCAAGTTCCCACATGAAAATGTTACAATGTTTAATATTTTTTGGTGACGTTCAGAGACATTAAGTGTAGATGCGCGACACAGGAGCCTAATTGCACTCCGCTTGCTTACTCTGATATCCCTCCCTTCCACCCTTTACAAATCGCAGCCTGTATTGTCTCTGTATGTACTTCTGTGTGTATGTACAAATGTGTGCGTATTAGGGGTGTTGAAATTAATCATATAATCGATGCATCGTGATGCAGACATGAACGATTAATAATCGTTTCAATAGCAGATGATAATCGATTATAATGTATTTTCTTGTGTATTACTAAACTGTGCTGTTACTTTTCATTTCATAATGTTTTTAATTTGCCATGAATATTGGTGGCTGTTGAGTTTTATTAAATAAAATAGGAAGGTAATATCTGACTGCTTGTGCTTGTTGATGAAATCAAAGCCATGTGCAGTAATATAGAAAATTGATGTGAAGAATCGCGATGCATCGTGATGCATCAAGATATCGAATCGAATCGAATGGCTAGCTTAATAATCGTAATCGAATCGTAAGATGAGTGAAGGTTCACACCTCTAGTGCGTATGTACTTATGTGTGTATGCATCTGTCTAAGGGCCCATTCACACCAAACTCTCTGCGTATTCAGCGTGTAGGCGTATTCTGAACGTATTCTGTCCGTATTCATTTAGAATGCACGTTGGCAGATGAGACCATTCCCACCACAACCGTGTTCTGAGCGTATTCTATCAAACATATTGTACGGACAGAATACGGCCACGCGCTGAATACGGAGACTGTTTGGTGTGAATGAGCCCTAAGTGTGTGTGTGTATGTGTGTGTGTCAGGGCAGAAGTGCAGTGTGTGTGTGTGTGTGTGAGAGCAGCAGTCCCGTGTGGACGCACACACAGCACAGACTTACATCACAGCTGACCTGTCTGTCAAACACACACGGCACACCAATTTGTTTTTTAGCACACAGGCCTACAGTCTGAAGGATACTGAATAACACTGTGTGTGTGTGTGTGTTTCAGGTTGTCATTGGGGAAGAAGTAGCGGTCTGACGGCTGCATCTCTGGAGTGTGTCGGGGGCTACAGAGCACCCTCTCATGGACACAGAGCAGATGATGCTCACATCTTGTGGACACACACACACACACAAATCCCTTTCTCTCCTCTCTCTCTCTGACACACAGATAATGAATACTTTATTGTGTGTGTGTCTGTGTGTTTCCTGGCCCAGTGAGATGTGATATATGTGTGTGTGTGGTCCAGTAACTGAAATGTAATATATATACATAACATAAAGGCACTGTGATGTTATATGACATCAAGATTGGCTGAAGACTCATCTGATTCTGGCTTGCTGTTTGTGTGTGTGTATGTTAGATGCTTTACAGTGAATGAGGTAGAGGGACAGTACCCCTGGAACAATGTGGGGTTAGACGCCTTACAGTGAATGAGGTAGAGACAGTCCACTTAGAACAATGTGGGGTTAGATGTCTAGCTCAAGAGCACTTCAGCCATGGATGATGGTGCAGAAGAGAGCTGGTTATTCACTTCCCCATCCACATTTTTCCTACTGGTATGGGACTCGAACCAGGGCAGCTGAGTATGTGTGTGTGAGGAGTGTGTTGAAGGATCTGTCCTGTCCTCCAGATGCACTTCTGCCTCTGACCACTGGAGGGAGCCCAACACTAAGGCTAAGGTGCAGCTTACAGCTGTGTGTGTGTTTGTCAGGATGCTGCAGCGCCATACGTGTGTGTGTGTGTGATGCATATATGGAGTTGTGTTTCTCTGAGAAAATGGCAGCATCAGTGGATGCCCTTACAGCAGGTGACTACAATACAAAGCTGCTGCTCATCTGTGGCGGCCTCCAACTTGTTCATAGACTCAGCTAGAGAACTGCAAGTAGTGGGACTAAGGGGCAGTCATGGGCTAGCAGTTAAGGAATTGGGTTTTCAGCCTAAAGGTCACCGGTTCAGTTCCTGATACCGACAGGTGGGGGATGGTGACTGACCACCATGACTTAGGTGCTCTGAGCATGGCACCATCCCCACACACTGCTTCCCAGGCGCCGTTGTCATGGCTGCCTCCTGCTCACATGTGTTATGGGTTAAATGCAGAAGTTGAACTTCGTTAGGCGCTGTGATGTACCGATAACATGATCAATGGGACTGACTTCCACTTTCACTAAATACTTCTGTGTGCGTGTGTGCAAATAGCTGGACTAAAGAAGAACCCAAAGCTAATATAATAACACATAGACATATAACTTAAAGACATATACTAAGAGACATAATATATAACCTATAGACATATAATTAAAACTTATTATAACTTATTCAAATTTCACAGAAATTGTTTTTGTTGGAAGTAGGGTTTGTTCTGGAGACCTGAATCCTGTTTTCTCTCAACATTTTCATCGTTGGAAGTGGGCATGGACAGGTAATTTTCATGCAAAAAGTTCCACCATACTGTTCTACAGATGATAGCCAAAATGTGATCTTGTAAAATTATAGTGTCTCCTATGCATGAAATGTCACAGTACTTGGCATGCTTCCAGAGGTTGGTACATGACACATTTTGTGCAATTCCTGCCTTCTCAGTCCAAGATATTAGCAATTAAAAATTCTATTTCTTAAATTTACTTATTTTACTAGCTGGTGCTATGCTATAAACGAGTGTTTATGGGCAGGGTTGATACGCCGCAGGGGCGCGGGCAGCCAAAGTGGGCGCCAATTTCCTACACAGTGATGTGATAGATATTAAAAACTTTTTTAGATGATATATTTCAAGCGCTCGTGAGGCCAATAGCACGGCGCCCTTCACGAAATTGCGCCCTGGAACCGCCACTGTACTGACAATAATAAACAAATCAATATTCATTGATAAAATACTGCAGCTAAGCATTCTAGGATCTATATAGATATGTGTATCTTGTACATTGTATTTTAAATACAATGGGACTAGGGTGACCAGACGTCCCGAAAAAGTCGGGACAGTCCCGAAATCTAAGTTGTGGTCCCGAATCGCGAATCAAGCCATAAATGTCCCGAAAATTGACTGCACGACTACTGCTGAGATGCAGATGCGGATGCAGTCCGTGCGCGCAGCCCCAGCTAAAATGTAGGCTATCTATTTTGTTTATTTCACGTTCTATAGGCTACTACAATTAGGCGCGAATATGCATTGACGATAAGCCATTGTGATAAGCGTTTGACATGGCTGGTGGGAGAAATATAAAGAATGCCGCGGCGCACTGTGCATTCGCGACGTGCGCATGGTGTCATTCACCCCCCTTTCACACTGTAGCGTCAAAGCCACGCTTCACAACGTTCTACCATTCATTTTCAACGAGAGGCGTGCAACGCCTCTCAAAGCATCTTGGGATCGCGTGAGCGTCGCGTTCATCAGTGGCGTCGCGTCAAGAAGTTGAGCTGAGCAACTAATTCCCAAATCATGATGTAAACCTGCAATTCAGTCATGTTTCACTCCTCTGACACGCAAGGCTCCCGAACTACTGACGGTGCCTGTCCACTATCGCGGCGCGTCAAGCCGCGCTGCACGCATTCAATTCATTTCCAATGGAGTCCGTCAAGTCAGTATGGCCGTCCTCGCAAAGCCTATCGGGATTCCGGCGCGGCGGCTTGGACAGCTGCGGCGCGTCAAGAAGTTGGGCTCTGCTCAACTTTATGCAAATTAATCCGGCGGACGCGCCCGCGTTATCCAATGACAGTAGATCACAAGCGAGGTATTGTCATGACGAAATCAGTTCTCGTGAATATGCACCTTTCTCGAGAAAAGAAAACAGTTGTTTTATTATTATTACAGTTTCTATTGGTGACTATGAGTGAAATTGTATGCTGTAGAAAATCTAAGTACACCCACAATGGTGTTTCTCTGGAGGTAAAGAAGTCGACCAGCAAATAGACGGATACTGGTTTGATTCCAGCAGATTTGGGGGCGATGTTAACTGCAAGAACGTGCTATGTAGACACAGCCCATTTTTACATTACATTACATTAGACTTTTTACATGTTTTTAATCAACGCGACTTACAATAGAGGACACAAGCCACACACAGACATGCTAATGTTGAGCTGTGGTCTTTCAACGGCACTTTTTGTACACGCCTACCTGTAGTAGCGATCCGGCAACACAAGGGGAGGCGGTGCGGCAAGCTATCTCAACGCGCCGCGATAGTGGACAGGCACCGTGAGGCATTTGACACCTCTGACGAGGAGAAGATTGCCGTGTGTGTCGAATGAAGTATGTATGGGCGTGCGGTGCTGTGACGTCACGTTTGCGCGCGCACTTCTGCATGCGGCGAGTATACACCTAGCCTAAGGCGGTCAACCAATCAAATACGGGCATGGGGGCGCAGCGGGAGAAACCTCCGTTGGTTCTCTGTTTACATCGATAATTGAATACGCCCACCGGAAGCGTCTTATTCATAGACAGAGGTATAACCCCCCTTTCACACTGTAGCGTCAACGCCACGCTTCACAACGTTCTACCATTCATTTTCAACGAGAGGCGTGCAACGCCTCTCAAAGCATGTTGGGATCGCGTGAGCGTCGCGCTCATCAGTGGCGTCGCGTCAAGAAGTTGAGCTGAGCTGAACTTCTTGACGCGACGCTAAGGCGGTCAACCAATCAAATACGGGCATGGGGGCGCAGCGGGAGAAACCTCCGTTGGCTCTCTGTTTACATCGATAATTGAATACGCCCACCGGAAGCGTCCTATTTTCAGAGAGAGCCAACGGAGGTTTCTCCCGCTGCGCCCCCATGCCCGTATTTGATTGGTTGACCACCTTGGCGTCGCGTCAAGAAGTTCAGCTCAGCTCAACTTCTTGACGCGACGCCACTGATGAACGCGACGCTCACGCGATCCCAAGATGCTTTGAGAGGCGTTGCACGCCTCTCGTTGAAAATGAATGGTAGAACGTTGTGAAGCGTGGCGTTGACGCTACAGTGTGAAAGGGGGGTAACGCAGTCCCAGTTCTTGGGCCACAACCGCATTCAGAAACGGACATGACGTACGTATTAACTGCATGTGATTGGTCGACGAAACACTACTACGAGCGTTTCCGCTTTTTTAACTCACCCGCGCTTTTCTTATGTCGAGGTAGGTTGCTGTCTTTTTGCTTATTTCTGACAGGCTGTGATTTAATAACGAAAAGCCGTATTAATGGCTAATATTGGAAATATTCAACGAGGCAACGCTTCTCGCTATGCAAACGCACTCCAAGTTTGTGAAAGTTATTAATAGGCTAAGCAGTTTTCCCATGCTTCTGCGATGATGCACATTGCTATGACAGGCTGTGATTTAATAACGAAAAGCCGTATTAATGGCTAATATTGGAAATATTCAACGAGGCAACGCTTCTCGCGATGCAAACGTACTCCAAGTTTGTGAAAGTTATTAATAAGCCGTTTTCCCATGCTTCTGCGATGATGCACATTGCTAGGACATGCATCCCAACCTGCACAAACTCATTTAAGGAATGTCAACAACCCCGTCGCCCCGCGAAAGAAAAAAAAAGTTTGCCAAAAGCATAGTGAGACAGACGAATCGTCTATTACGTCTGCAGAAATACTACACGGGACCGTCACTGTCACTTTACCCCCACCCCGCCTTTCCCAGTGACGGTGTTCTATGCACGAGTTGCGGGAGGTTTTATATTACCTGCGGGCGACCGAGAGTAGCTTTTCAAATGCGGGAGACTTGGGGTGTCTGTGGACCTCTAAATGAGTGTGTGTAAAAGTGAGGGACACAGACGAAACCTTTAGATCATGTATTGCACATGTATTGCACATGTCTTTCGTAGCCTACTGTAATTTTATTTTATTTTTGCTTTCCAGATTTGCTGCATACTTCTACGCCTACTTTCCACAGTTCACTGCATCACATCCACTATACGTACATACATACATACACTACATTACATTACATTTCATTTCATTACATTACATTACATTACATACATACATACACACACAGCAACAACAGCTCTTTTAAGAGCTCTCTCTCTCGCTCGCTCTCTCTCTCTCTCTCTCTCGCTCGCTCTCTCTCTCTCTCTCTCTCTCTCTCTCTCTCTCTCTCTCTCTCTCTCTCTCTCTGTTTGTCTGTGTTTGTCTGTTTGTTTGATTGTTGTCTATGGTACGTACACTCAAGAACTATTAATTTGACAAAAAACGATCAATTATACACACACAGTGCACACAGTTAAAATTTCACTATATTTGTCATTTCTCTTTCCCAGATCATGGCGCAGAGCAGTGCAGAAAGTAAGTCGACTTGTGGAATTTCAATACAGTGTGTTTTGGACAGGGATTGTAGTGGTATTAGTAGTTGTCTGCCAAAATATGCTTACATTCATACTTAATGGTCTTTATTGGGTAGTTCATGCCTTGCTTAAGTTGTCTGTTTTCTTAGCCTGTTATTCCTTTCTGTTCTGAAACAGTAGAAAATATTGTAAGGCTACACATGTCTACACATATGAACTGTAGTTAAATTTAATTGTGGTTGTTCTTAAATCTTTCTATGCTGCTATGTGTCTTTGTAGGACGAAACAGGAGAGCCAGTGTGGCACGGAGCCTGGACGGATATGATCTGAACAGGTTTCCAACTCTTAAACGCAAGAAATCTGTGAGTATCTTCTGTTTAATCACAAAATATCTGTAATTCTTGACAGGAGAAGGTTTAAAGAATGATAAGGATCTTGTTTATAGGTGTTTATCAAATGTAAGAAAAATGTTTAGCAAATGTAAGCTGTGTTTATCAAGAAATCAGTCAATATTTTTATAAACTCTATTCTACTGTACTCTAAGTTGCCTATGTATTTATAATACAATTTAAAAACATATATTTTTAATAAGGACCACAAAAAGACATCTGTCCCAGGTGCCTCAGGACAGAGGAGGGTGCCTCAGGAGAGAGAAATTACGATGAATTATGATCCCCAGGAGGGAACATCAGGTGGTGTGGTTGAACCACAAGAAGAAGGCGTGGTAAGGGAATAGCTCTGTCAGATTATTTGAAATTAGCCCTTTCAAAATTATTTGTATTAGTTTTTTATACTAAACTCTTAGAAGTATTGACAGCAGCTCTGCATTTGGGACATGCATGATGGCATGCAGCTCCCACGTTTTGTTTTTGTTTGTTTGTTTTTTGCCTTCAGGTGATGCCTTCTGAATGTGCAAGATCATTTGTGCTGACAAATGAATAATGACGGATTAATAATTAACTTTTTGTATGTGGTGTCTTTACAGCCTTTACTCTTTACAGAGAGTGACCGTTATCAGTCCCTTCTGTTACACACTGAGCGGGTCCTTGTTTTGGATTGCGGGACCGTGTTTGTGTTGAATAGTTTTAACACTAACACTAAGTGTTTAGATGTAAGTAGCTACTCGTTTATGTTACCCTTTTCTTAATCCCACTTTTTTTCTAACCAAATCAACGAACAGCCTATGTGCTTTTATGTTCAGTTATTAGCACACATGCTCATGTAGATTGGTGTTATTCTATGCCTGGTAATGCTCTTCACTTCCCAGTTAATACGTAACTACCCATCATGAACAGGAAAAGAAACTGGTGATCATAAAGAGGACACCTGTCAAGAATGTTGGAGGGGACAGGCATTTTTTATACACCTGCTCCTGCAATGTCCAGCAAGGGAGACTGGTTCAAGCACTGGCAAAGAACCTTCGCCAGGTGTTTAATGGTATGGTATTACTTCTGTTCTGTGAATGATGTGGTTCTTAGATATATTATAGCCAAGAAAGATGTTAAATATTTCTTTGTGTCCTCTTGATATTAATACAGAGGAAAGCTGCAACCATGTAGATGCCCTGGTGCGGTTGCTGCCCAATCTTAATGTCCCTTCTGACCCAAGGAAAGAGGAAGACGGTAATGTGCTTATTTTCAATTTACAATTGTTGGCTAATGTTTTCACACTGGAGATACATCTACTCCTCAATTATCGGCACTCCTGGTATACTTGACTGAGGACATGTTTTTGGAAAGTCATATTGTCAATATATCTCACAATTTTGTGTTCTATGAGAGGACCATGCAATATCAAAAAATCTATGTTTTCAATAGATGTATCAAAAACGTAAGTGCCACCAGTATTGCCATTCTCACATTTACTACATTGCCCCACCTATTTAGGAAAATACAAATGTTAGCCCATTCCTTTCTTACTCCACAAAGTATCAGAATACAACACAAGGATTTAACTTTGTATTTACATGTTCAGAAATTTATCTGCTGGTTCACCCTGTCATGACTCATTTTAAGTGTGTCGTCAGACATGGTTGGCTTAAAATGGCTTGGTCTAAAGGATGGATTTCCTGAATTGCACAAAATCTTAAGTCATTTTACCAGGGGTGCCAATAATTGTGGAGCTTGGGCATTGTAAAAATGTTAGACAGGTCCTTCAGCTGTATCAAGAGATGGTACTGGTGCTGCAATTAAGGCTTTAAGGCTATGTGTTTTCACATTTCATATAAAACTTAATAAGTGAAGTTTATCAAGTTATTTCCATGAACTGACATTTTGGGGTTACACTGGGTTTGAACTTACTATTATGTCAGTGATTTTACCTTGCAGTTTTCTTTGGCAAGGTAAGTAATATAAAGAGGAATGAAGGTACAGTTGCATGCTTTCCTTTTAAAAACAAACTGGACAAATATGCAAAACATCTTTCATTACCTATTGATCAATCGTTAATGAACAATAACAAATAAAATAATGGATATATGCAAAACAGGTGTGTCTGCAATTCCACTTTACTTGCAATACAGATAAAATACATCTTTGAAAACAAAAAGAAGTTTTCCATTTTTTATTTGATTGTGTTCTGATTTTCTTCCATTTTAAATGTGAAATCTCTGCTTGTAGGCCAAAGTGTTATGTTTGCAAGTCTAAAGGTTTTGCACCTCTAAATCTTTCATGCATCAAAATGTTCTCTTAGCAAGTTCAAGGGGGAATTTACTCCTGGGTCAAATCTGTTTGTGAGTCATAGTTTGGAACCTCAAAAACCTGCAAGTTGAAATGAAAATGATGGGCAGGATCTCAAAGAGGAGAAAGGGTGGATTTCTATTGGCCTGCCTGGCCCTCCTGACCAACCCTTCTACTGCCTATGTGCCATGTGGAAGGTCTAAGTTTAAACGTGCCGAGTTTCTGTAGGTAGCTAGCTGTAGGTAAAGTCTCTAGTATAAGCCCAGTAAATAAGGTGAATTGGTGCACCATCTTGCCTGGGCAAAAAAGACACCCACTGCATTGTACGTGTAACTGACAATGGAAACATTTATATTCAAAATCTTTACAATACAGCGTATGATCTTGCTGTTTAGGAATTTTAACCTATTTACTTAGAGCAACTTACCTTCCAGTTTCCCACCAACTACCACAGCAGGTGGGAGGGCCAGGCAGGCAGCAGCCCTACTGTCAATCTGAGCCAATAGCCCCTTGTTTCAGGAGCATACTGTAGGAACAGAGGATGACATGATTGAATTGTCCTCTAGGCTATCTTCAGGTGGAATTGCAGACTGACCCTTTAAATTTCCCTCTAATACTGACAACCGATATCTCTTTATCAACAGTTTTCAGTGTACCATAATTTCCCTATAGAAAGAGTAAAAATAATTAATTAAATCCATGCATGATCATTTCAAATAATCACATAACAACCAATAATACCAACTAATTCACTAACCAAGTAGCCAACTAACCAACTCTTCTCCTAATTGAGAAGGCATGACTTAATTACTACTAATTCAATATAATCGATTAATTTAACCTAATTCAACTTTATTGTTACCGCTGTAATATTCCCATTTAAATTTGTTTGCTTAACCTAGCTTTTGTGTCTTCATCTGTCATTCTGTCACATTCTCATCATCCTTTATGCTTACATAGACTTAAACACAGTCTTTTCTTCTTTTTTTGCTGTCCTGTTTCTTAGCCATCCTATTTTTGTCACCTTTCATTTTACTGTGCTGTCATCCCGCTTCATTCATTCATTCTATCTTAGTCACTTATCTTGTTTCTCTACAGTTTCACAAAACCATTTTCTTGTATAGTTTTTCAGCTTTCTATTCAAACGATAGTATTCTGTTTTACTGTCCTGCTTTCTTCTGTTGTCCTCATTTTCTGGGGTGGTTCCCAAGGTCTTTGAGGACTGTGTGTATGTTTATGTTTAGTTTTATATTCTATACTGAAGTCATACTGTCATCTTATCATTCATTTCTTGTTTCTTCTTCATCTGTGAACTGTCCTGAACATTAATATTTCCTCCCCTAGAAAGGACAATCAGCACAACTACTTTTCCTACTGCTTTAACTCTGTAGTAGCGTTGGAGTGGTGTTTACATTTTTTATTAGTATTTACTTAAATACAATCTCTTTTTTTTTTTTTTTTTTTTGCTGTTTCTTAGCCGTCCTATTTTTGTCACCTTTCACTTTTTGTGTTGTGTTGTCATCCCGCTTTCTGTTTCCCTCATCACACTCATGCTGTATTAGTCACTTATCTTGTTTACCCTCTGTGTTCTCATCATTATTACTATGTATGTATAGTATTTCACAGTTTCACAAAATAAAGGAATATATTAAAGGAACACACCAACCTATCTTGTTTTACCACTTGGTTCTCATCATTGTCATTATGTATTACTATGTATAGACTCAATTTCATCTGGGGGTGGCGTATTCCATTCAAACAATGGTGTTCTCTTCAACAGTAATATTTTACTATCAATTCAATTAGTATTTCAGTGAATGGGTTTGTAGCTGTGTTTTAGTAGAAATACTGTGGATTTAGGAGCATCATCCATTCTTTGCTGCTGTCCTATGTTTTACTAAAAAAACATTTATCAATAGGTGTACAACAAATATGTAAACTACATTCAACGTCCTCATTCAACCATCATTTATGTTATTTATTTCAATAATGTATGTAAACATCTGAAATAAAATATACATCATTTGGTAGAACTGTATGTGTATGTATGTTTATGTACATGCTTCACATGCTTCACTTGACATCAATAGCCTATTGCTTCAAAGTAAGTAAAGATGTACATGTAGAGGTATGCTTTTCAAAGTGTTTGGCACGGGTATGGTCACAATTACCCTTTTTAATGCAAATGGAATTCAGTTGTTCAATTTCAGATTAACTGTGATGTAATGAAAGATGTAATAAAACATCAAAATCAACTAACTCTGACCAAAATGGGACTTTCACTTTTCCCTTGTGGTAAGGAGCAAAGCTCAGTGGTGATGCCCTAGCTATCCCTACTTACCATCCTGTCCCTTCCGCTGGATTTCATTTTAATTCCCCTTCACCATCACATCGCACCAATGTTGGCCAACAACAAACAGAATATGATCAGAAATTCATGCTGAAAAAAACATAATACTTCCAAAACTTAAGTACATACATAATGACAAACAAATACATTCTGCTCTTATTGATAGTCTATAGCCTTATATAGTCTATATATAGATATAGTCTTTTGTTCATACATTAAATATACTTCAAATAAAGTCAAGTGATTGCTTATAAGTGTCATTATTTAAAAATATGAAATGGTATGTTGATATGATGAAAAGAAATGGCCTTAGAAATAAGGCTTAATTTCATAGAACAGATTGTCACAAATGGATTTGCACACAAGCGCAAAACATTCATTACATTACATTGAGCTGATTAAGCTATTCACTTTTACCTTTCTACAGACCTCAATTATGCCTGTCCATTTCCTGAAGAGGTATGATGTCAGTAACATACAATCACTATGTTTTACATCTTCAATCATAAACAGAGTTCCTAACTTCAATCCATCACCCCTTCCTTTTTTCCATTCATTTAGCCAGCAGTACTGCAGGTATCATTTGCACCAACTTTTTTTGTGGTGCGAATGGAGAACAGTTCTTATGGAATTGTGAGGGTGCATGCTGGGGCTATGAGGTGTCACATGTGCACCAGAAGTCCCACCCAGTGTGGCCACATTAAATTCCTCCAAGAGTACGTAAGAGCAGGAGCAGGAGATGGATTAGCAGAAGTGGAGGAGGCCCTTAAGGGAGGAGCAGCTTTCCCTGATGTCAGGAAGAAGGCCCACTCTAGACAAATGATTCCATTTCATATCCCAGACAACAAAAGGGTACCTGCATGTCATACATTTTCAGACATCTCTCATCACATGTAAAGTGAAAACAAGCTTGAAATAAAACTCTTCATTAACGTATGTTCAGCCAGTGGTGTGCACATTTTGGGTGGCAGGTGCTCAGTGAAAATTAGGGCACTTTATGCCGGCTGTGTTATTGTAGAAGTGTGAGTTTAAAGAAGTGTGTGAACCATTTTTTCAGTCAAATCTGAGATGGTCGAGTGGGGGCATTTGGCATGGAATGACCCAAATGTGTTAATTATGTAGCCTAATTTAAACCTACACCGTTGTAAATATTCAGATAGACGAAGTATAGCCTGCTGATAGATTCACATGCTGTACCACCACTGAAAGACCACCGACAGTTGTGTGCGGTGGCCATCACGTCATATACTGTTATTCATTTAGGATAGCGTTATAAGCAGGTGAGCAGTCGGCTAATTTATGCTCAGCTGTTTGGAGCTGTATGAGAAAGGCTACTTCACAACAGAGACAACCTAAACAGAACCAAAAATGACTTTCGGGGAGCCGCAACCAAAGTGTAGGTAGCCTAAAGGCTCGTGTTCCAGGTACAGCCAAAAATTGTTAGGGGTAGCATCTTTAGACAGAATGCAAACGTCACTAAGATGTTTTTGAATGACGCATAGACTGTAAAAGACCAAATCCGAAAGTTAAAAGCCAGTTTTTCGTCTCTTTCCGAACTGGACCAGATGCTGACTTGTTATGAACGTAGGCCTATAACGTCCCAGTAAAGTCCGCCAGCGAACGTTATGGTGGGGAACCAAATCCGGACTGTCTGGGCAAAATCCCATGTAGGCTATAGCCTAAACGTCAAGGGGACCTCCCTGTTTGCTGGGATAACTGTGCTTGATAATGATGTGCTTTTGGTGAGGCAGAGGGAGGTGTAGCCTATAATGATGATCTTCTGTGCAGCTTTAGTCTCAGAAACATCGATCAAACAGAAGTCTTGCAATTTCCTCTCCGGTACAGACCTCACAACGTGAGAAACTTCAAGGTGCAGTTAGATTCAAGCTGTCATCTTTTCTGCGCTGTGTTTAAGGTCAGGAGCAGCAGAAAAAAAAATCAAAAATCAAAAGCCATTCAACCATTCAATCAAAAGCCATCAAACCATTGCAAATGGTCCTGAACGCAGCATCACGAAACAACCAACCCATGGGCGCACGTCACTCGTTCTTCATCAACCTGCACTGGCTCCCGGTGGCTACCAGAATTCAACACAAGGCTTTGACCATAGCAAGTCACATCAGGATCTGCCCCTGCTTACCTCAAGGCAATAGGCTACTAAAACCTTACGTCCCGTCCAGAGCACCGCGATCCTCTACTAGAAACCGTCTAGCCGTACCCTGTCCTCACACAATGCGACGTCATTCTAAACTTTTTTTTCTGTCGTTGTCCCTCAATGGTGGAACAATCTACCGTCGCTACAAGAGCAGCAATCCCTCCCATCTTTTAAAAAGCTTGTGAAAACCCTTCTCTTCCGAGATTGCTTCCCCTCCTAACAATAATAGGCTATATCGGCTACTAACCAACTCTGTTTCATAGCATTTAGGCCTATTTACTTTTTGTTCTACACCTCTGCTTATTTGGTCCTCCAACTGAACTAGGTCATACAGTTACACACAATTATAAGGTCACTCATACAAAATCATGGCTAATAGGCTACTGGGGAATGAATGAATGAATGAATGAATGAAGACACCCTCAGAAAACTCCATCTACAGCCTATACGTAAAACCATCCAGTCAGCTCAGCGGATCAGACATCAGGGCGTCCGCAATTAGGCGCAATTCAAACATGCAAATATAGGCCTATGGCACTTAGCCTATTGAGTTTATTAAAACTTTCCAGTGCTTTCCTTATTTCATTACTATATACTATTTTGCCAAAATTGCATAGGCCTATTCAAAGGTTTCTGGTCTTGATGATTCATTGTGTCTTCTCAATTGGCGTAGGCCTAGATGATGCAATGAAATGCATCAAAATGAAAACATTCAGAGTGTGAAACAAAATAGCATATGTTGCTCACCCTAATGCAAGGAAGCAGCAGAGAAAAAAATATTTCACCAGGATACATCAGGAGGCCCCACAAACTGTGTATAAATTAGACATTTAGCATGGCTGTAATTCCTGAACCGTTTGTCCAATCAGCCTGAAAGTTGGTATGGTAAAAACTGAAGATATGGATTATAAATACTATTTCTGTCATTGATCCACCTTGAGTGCAAACATGTGTAAGTAATGTTTATTTTATAATAATAACAATAGGCTATTGCAAGATTTTGAATTCATATTGTAAGCAGGTGATGCATAGCCTATGAGTAGATTTAAACATGCCTGTCATTTTACATATTAAACTATTGAGTACTTCTTGAAATAAAGCTATTTTTGTGATTTGACTACCCAGATAACAAGCACACGTTGGCCCGACGTCGGCATTGGTTGGTTACTGGTTGGCAAGGTCGGCGGTGGAATTTCAACGTTGGGCCGACCTCACACCAACGTCGGTCCCGCAACATCGACCGAAGCAGACGTTGGGTTAAGGTTGGCTTCAGCCCAAAAGCCGACGTTGAGAATCCACAGTTGTTACGACGTTGGTTCGACGTCATCGACAATACAGTACTAATTTTTGTACACATAGTCGTTAGAAAACCCATCTAAATTACAGCGTTTAAACAAATAGTCTGCCTTAAGTGTTGTATATGCACAACTAAAATATTTTTATACCATGGACTTCCAACGTCGAACCACTGCCGTGCCAACGTTGATCCGACGTACAGTCTGACCATGATAGACGTTACACTGTACATTAAACTCATTTTGAATGCATAGGTAGAATTTCCTTCTGAGTCGTCTTTACTATGTGACATGGCTAAACAGGAATCAGTTTCACTTAACACTGTTCAGATCTTTTGATTTACCCACTGGTATGTGGGCTGTATCTGAAAAGCTGCAGTTATTTGCAAAAGAAACATCACAACGTTGCTGTGTTTAGGGCACCCAAATGGCTAGCACTGGCCCTGTCTACCATTATCGTCATATCCATGTCTGATGCACTTTTCACAAATCATTTTGAATAAAACAATCTGCTGGATAGCTGAATAATCACAATAATAACAAACACATGCTTTCTGCTTCCAGTTTAATTTATTTGCACAGTTGTTGGTGCATCCTCATTCCTGGTCTCAGCTGACTCCTGAAAAATCAGAAGAGATGGCAAAATATTAATTTGGCAGCATGACTCCACACATGCAATGATATTTCCTTGTCTGCTTCTGCACAGTGTCCTCTACACTGTTCACACATGCATATGCATCATCATCACACATATGTAAATGTAAAATATGTAACAGGTTACTTAAGCCCCATTGTCTGAGTGTAACTGCACAAGACATGTATGATGTGAAACAACAGATGTATGATGTTTTTTTTTTCTTTATTTCAGTACAGTTCTAGAGGGGGTATAGTAGGACATGCTGTGAAATTGGTGGTTGTTAGTCTAAAACTGCATGGGGAGAGGGCAAGTGAAGTGACCTGATGAAGGGCAGAGATAGGATGCAGGTTGGGATAAAGTGCATGAAGTGCAGCTGGGGTTGGGAGGGAGGATTGGGTTTGGTGAGTGATAATGTGCTGTGTGTGTGGAAGGGGAGGAGCACTGTGTGGGCAGCCAGCAGTGCTGAGGTGGGGATGGGGCAATGCAAGTGGGGATGAGGTGGCTTGTTGGAGCAGGGCATGGTGTAGGGTGGTGTGTGTGTGTGTGAGGGCTGTGTCCTTCATGTTATTGGGGGTGGCGTAGCAGAAGTGAGGGCTAGGGCGAATACATGTGTGAGGAGTGGGGATGAGGGGGCATGACGCTGTGTTGTGACAGTTGTTAGATGGGCCATTCACCACAGTCAAGCCAAAGGGTACACTTACAGGTGACAATTCATAAAAGTCGTTGTATGACTGCACTATACTTCGCAGTACAGATGCAGTCATCTGCCACCGGTCTGGCCCTGCAGAACAGAAGCATGTGTGTTTCATTCATAGCTATAGCTATACTGAGATCAATACAGTTAAACTCTGTGAATAACAAGCTCAATCAGAGATGGCAACCTGGTCCCCCATTGATTGTATACACCTGCTCTGGACTGGAATGGCAATTGACTAAACAGAAATTGTATATTTCTGAGGTAAGCAAATGCCTGTGCTTACCACAATTTGGCGAACAGTATGGGACATGTTCTGGCCACCAAGGAGGCCGCAGCTCAGGATCATATGATCCTCTCTGGAGTCCTTTCGATTTGGCTGAAAGTTAAAAAGAGTATAGGTAAACGTTGCTGTAAATAGTAAAAGCTGTTTACGGAATTATTACAACCATGTAAACATGTACTCTAAATATTCAGCATCCTTATTGGAATATTGAACATACAACATTTCTGTATATTTAGCACAAATCTTTCCGAGAAATTATTTTTTACAGGTCCTACTCGTCTTAGACAAAATAGTTCAGTAGTTCTCTGAAAACAGAAATGTTGAAACTCTTTAGAAAAATGGTTTTTCGGTTTGTATACATAGATATCTACAATCATACATTTACATAATGCCCATAGATATCTGCACTTTCACATCTTTTCACACTTTCACACTGTATACTAACATTACATTGCTAAGAATGAATAGTAATTTGATGGTAGTTGGAGTGAATTAATTGTATATACCAATAATATGACAGATTTTACTGCAATTGACTTTGTGTGTAAACTGAACGAAATGAAAAATGATAACACAGATTACCATAGTCCTTAATGAGTTCCGCTACAATGACCCTGAGGTACCCAATCTCCACATCTGGATGAATATATTTTGGGCCTGTAGGGGATTCTGTTCAACAGAGTATTAAATCAATAAAGTTATACACAACAACCAAAAGACAGATACATGACACGCAGTGTGGTCAAATCAGTATAGGTTTATGCACAGGTGGCTTTCTTTCATGCCAAACCATGTAAATACAACAGTGACTGAAGCAGTGTAAAAGCTTGAATGGTACCTGAAAGTCTGACAACCCACAGATGACATTTCCAACAACATATTCTGACAACAGCATTGTTGCATCAGGGCAAGACTAACCATTTCTGTGGAGCTCCTTCCCTTTACGGAATGTCAGGACCATGTCCGATTTTCTCTGCACGGTCCAGAAGTCCTGAAGGTATTCAGGACCTACTCAGGATTTTTTTTTGTAAGGTAAAATGTCATTTTACTGGTCAGTGTAGGCAATGAGCACTGAACAACTTTATCTCATTTACTGTATATGTAAAGTACAGCCGATGATTCTGATCCCTCTTGTTTTTGTAATGGTTCATGTGCACTGAAGATAAACTCAACCTTTCCATGTTTACTTGACTACACCCTGGCAAGACCACAATGTAATGCCAATACCAGAATATAACAGCATACCAGAACCTGTTTTTACGTTTGGCAACTGTCACAATCAGTAAAAACATATGGTACTACACAATCAGTAACAACGAATGTACAAATGTTGCACTGTGAACTCTGATTACAGATTGACATAATGACTTCATACATTGTAGATCTTCATTATGTACAATTAATTTCAATACCTGTGAGCCTCCATTCAGGCTCTAAAGTCTTGGGCGGGAAATGGACCCACAGGGCATTCACCAAAGGGGAATGCCCAAACTGCTCCTGACTGTCCCTAATCCATTTAGCTATCTGTTCAAGACAGGTAAACAACATTAGTCAGAGACATGCAGCGCTCACAAAAACATGTGTGAAATAGAGCAGAACCTCTGGATGTGAAAGGAGCATCACATCTTTGATGTGTTATTGCATTGTCAGTGACATACTCCAGTAAAATGCCCCATTTGGTTCCTAACAACCAACATGCACAAAGCAGAGGGTAGTGGGTTTAAAGTACACTACATACTGTAGCTGAACAAACCCTGCACTACATACCTGACATAAACCTATTTGAACAAAATTGCACATCTTTTTTAGTAAATCATGTTTACTTGCTTATATTTCTTAGAAGGTGCTGTCCACAGCAACATCTGTTGAATTTGAAGCATGGACCACAGAGTCTGGAAACTGAAGTATGACACTTGGACTCGAATCATGCTGAAGTCATGCAAGTCCTGACACATGACTTGACAAACACTTCAGTTGAATAAAAGAGTGTGAATGTTTCACTTGAAATGTGAAAGCACGGACAAGACAGATGTTTGACCTTTATTATCTCTGAACAGTTGCCTGTACAACAAAATTAAGTCATTTCATTTTTATAGCATATTTAAAAGACACCACAGAATTGGGCAGTAGAGGATGAACAAAGACGCTGTATTTTTTTGTTTTTTCGTCTGAATAATTTACAAATTTCTGGTTTAAAAGAAAAATCTGACTTTCCAGGATTGTGATGTTCCAATTGCAACTATTGACGTAAATGTACGCAGTTATCATAAATGCATGACCTTGCAACCAATCAACGCAACTGTAGTCAATTTTTGTTGTTAAACTTTTGACTGGATGTAGTATTGTGGTCAAGCTGAAACACACAAGAAGGTTGTTTATTGAAAAACTTAGCCATGATGAAACACTGGCAGTCTTTACTGCAGTAAGAACTTTAGGAGTGACTTGACTGTGAATATAATGGCTCAGACACTCATAATATATTAAACTGATGCACCCCACAGATGCGTGG
This sequence comes from Coilia nasus, assembly GCA_027475355.1. NCBI lineage: Eukaryota > Metazoa > Chordata > Actinopteri > Clupeiformes > Engraulidae > Coilia > Coilia nasus. The sequence continues at coordinate 35,085,016 of CM050212.1, read as the reverse complement.
AATTCTGAAATACTTAAATGTACTTGCTTTTTGGATTTCCCTTGGTGTTTAATTTATTGAATCACTATCATTTACAAAGGGGAAAACAGAAATCATCTTTTTTCGCCCTACATTACAAAAAGCTGCTGCAAAATTAGCAACTACAAAAACCTTGAGAGACCGCAAAATAGCTGTTGTCTACAGCAGAGCAGGCTGCACTCTGAAACTACAGTATATCATGTGTAGCCAGTAATAAACAGTGTTTATGGTCCCCGAGCTTCAATACTGGTCAAAGTGAAAGTGAACTTTATTGTCAATTCACTATGTAACAAGCGTTACCCAGAGGATTGAAATTTCACCAGGTACCACAAACAGCCACACTTGTGGACATGAAGTGTATACAGACATCAACAATAAATAGACACACGACATACAAGTAGACCTATATACTTCCAACAAGAAGAAAGTCTGAGGCAGCTCTTCTTGGTAGCTGGTGAGGGGGAAAAGTGAAATGTACAATATGTAAGGTGGAATAGATGAAAGGTGCGATTTGTAAATTGCAAAAGTGCTAAGAGCAGCATGGACGTCAGTGTGTATAGAATCGTTTTTTGTGTGTCGGTTACATGTTCATGGAATGCTCATGGGATTTTCTTCAGTGTGTTGATTAGCCTGATGGCTTGTGGAAAGGAGCTTTTTCAGAGTCTATTTAAGTGGGGTGATCAGATGATCTTTTCTGCAGTCCTCAGCACCCTCTGTAGTGCCTTCTTATCTGGAGCTGAGCAGCTGCTGTGCCAGACAGAAAGGCTGTTAGTAAGGATGCTCTCAATTGCACCCCTGTAGAAGGTGGTGCGTGCAGAAGTGGGGAGGTCAGGAAGTGGAGTGGCAGGAAGTGAAGACGTGTCTGTGCTTTCTTGTCCATGGAGGTGGTGTTGGTGATCCATGTGAGGTCGTCTGTGATGTACACTCACAGCAACTTCGTGCTTCTCACAGACTCCACAGCACTGCCATTGATGATCAGTGGGGTGTGTGTCTGGTGTTTTTTTCTAAAATCCACAGTTATTTATTGTGCTTTGTTGAGGTTGAGTAATAGGTCGTTCCTGTCACACCAGTTGATGAGTTGATGTACTTCCTCTCTGTATGCTGAGTCATCGTCGTCACTGATGAGGCCCACCACTGTTGTATCATCAGCAAACTTGATGATGTGGTCCATTGTGAATCTGGCACAGCAGTTGTGGGCCATCAGTGTGAACAGCAATGGAGACAGCATACATCCCTGGGGAACGCCGGTATTTGTGATGGTGGTCTCTGAGGAGTTATGATAAGATTATAAAAAAACATACATATATGGCCAACTGATGTTGGACAGTTTATGTGAATTACCCATTACAACAATAACAAATAATGACATATCCACAAATCCTCATCAATATTCTCTATAAACTGTGGTGCTAAGCATTCACCTAAACAGTAGTTACATTACATTACACTTAGCAGACGCTTTTATCCAAAGCGACTTACAAAGGGAGGACACAATAAGCTAACAGAGGTGTAGAGGAACACAGAGTAAATAGACTACACACATACACCCAAGGAGATACATGTGCCTAGGTAAGTTTCCTGGAGCTGGGACACTATAGACACAAGCACCCCCTACACACACAGACTGATATGAGCACAAGGCAGAGTTAGTAGATATTAGTTTTGTTAGGAGGGGAAGCAGTCTCGGAAAATGTTGCTGCTCTTGTAGCGACTGGCAGGTTGTTCCATCAGGACAACAACAGAGGAAAAATTTTAAATTAGTAGTATGTCAGAATCAGGTTTGTTGTCAGGAATTGTTCCTAAGTCTACAAGCATACTGTGTTAGCCCTAAACTGGAATTAATCCATTGTGACAAGATTTCAGTAATTGTCAAAACAAACAAGCCAGTGTCAAGGTCACACAAACATAACCCTTCAAAGACGAAGCCTAATGATTTGTGCATCATTATCAATGGCAATAATGACTAAATTGTTAATGATTTTTTAAAATGGAAGTCTTATCCTTGTAACATAGCCATGTTAATTAGAGCACACCACCGTTCTCATTTTTTTCAACATGTACTGGTACTCATGGACTATGTATATTGACAGTTTTGAAAAGCTGGGTGCACTGCATTCATAATCATATGAAAACCAAAAAATGTTTTCATTGCTTTAAGAAAATATATGGGTTTGTTTTGGAAGTAAGTCTTCAATGGTGGGAAGTAATGTATATTTGTAGCCTTGTATGACCTGATCCACTTGTCTATTTAAACCCCTGAAATTAGTCACTTTTTACATTTTTTAATTTTTTTGGCGCAATGATAAGTAACATGTTGATAACAGTTTTAGCCTGTTTACAGGATGGCACTAATCCTGCAAACAGAATAAAATGTGTTTACATCCCATATTGTCCTTCCAACAGGTTCATAAATATCAAACCAACACCTCCTTCAGCCAAGAGAGTCATTTTTTTCTAACATGTTCTGATATTAAGATAGACAAGTTGGATCTACAAGTTGGATGTGGCACCTTTCTAAAACTGCACAAGCAGAAAGGTGTAGTTTTAGAAGGGTGTAATAAATGCAAGCCAACACAGCTCGGCATAGAACATTAATAAACCTAATAGGCCGTTTTTTACTTGGTAGCATGACTATCTCCGTTACTGCAGTTGCTGTGAGGTTGCTGGTTCAAGACCGGGTCTACACTGTGCAGTTACACAGGCCTCATTACATTCCTTCTCAAAACTGTCATGTTGGACCCCCCCCCACCCTGAAAAGTCAGTTTCCACAAAGATGTGCTGGAGGAGGTCATGTTAACTACTGAAGCCATATAGGAGTCAGGTCAAGCCTTTGTCACAAGACTATATATAGGACTATATATACACATGTATACAAAAGGTGATCAGAACAGGACACAAGCTCTATGCAGAAATGACCATGCTGAGAGGGCAAATAGACCACGTACAGGGTGGGTCATAAAAAACTGGACCACTTTTCTCTCAACTTCATCTCAACTTCTTGGGAGAAAATGAACCACTTTTGCCATTTTTACTGATATTCACTGTGGTGGGTTTGAAAAAAATATCACGTCATGATATTAAGTTGCATATTCATTTTAATTGCGGTAGCCTAAATAATTGAGAAGATAGCAGCTTCATTTACACTGACAGTTTTTTTTTGATTGGAATAGATCTAATATAGTCTGATCCAAATTTAGCATTTACATGACTTGATACAATAAAATGATTAGAGGCGGGCCGTTATCGGCGTTAACGTGCTGCGTTAACGCGAGACTCTTATCGCGCGATAAAAAAAATATCGCCGTTAATCTATTCTCAAAGTTGGGTTGGGAGCTGGGTCTATACTACACAAACTATGATGACTTTCACCAAAGATCTTAGATTCTACAAAGATAAGCCAACATAATACGTTACTATGGGACCAAAATGCCAACAAATTCCTATTTCGAACTCTTAGAAAATAATTTAGTGTGTCTGTAAAGCGAGCTAGCAAGCTAACGAACTAGCTCTAGCTCATTCAAGTGAATAGTAGTAACTATAACAACATCATGTGCTAAACGCTAACAGCGATTGGGCTCACCTTGAATTTAATACATTGCTGTAGCCCTATAACTTTATGTTACTTTGTCTGCTTACACTATAACCAGTAACAGTATCTAGGTGGGTGTTAGTGACAGCTTTCAATTCAAAACATTACGTTAGCGTAGTTCGCTAGCGTTAGCGCGCTAACAACCACATAGTAAGTGGTTGCTGCCTGACCTGAAATAAAGCTAATTTTCTCAAAATCCAAACAGTAACAACTTACACTATTAGGCTTGAAAATATTACAAATAGTTGCAGATTGTGACACATGATTCCAAAAAACCCTTAACAACTCCAGAAAAACGTAATGACCAATTTATTAGTTAAACTCATGTGTCCCATTCATTTCAGTAAAACGAACCTAGAATCTGCTCTGCACTGCATAAAGGGGGATTCCCCCCTCCCCCTTGCGAAAATAGAACACGGAAGCAAAGGGCTCCCTTCCTCAACACTTTCTGCTTTCACCTTGATATTTTAGCGCGGATGTATACCCTATCTCTATATTTTAGTGCGGATGTATACTTAGCCGAATTGAACTGAAGGGGACTCCTGCCACAACTGTCCCATGCGAGAGACTTTTTTCTTTAGCAGGCCATATTGTGCAGAAAAGGAGATCTACTTTGCCACCAGAAAATGTGAACAAGCTGGTCTGCCTAAGTGACTGGTGGAAGAAGGAGAAATAGAGCTTGGACTGATTGACACAAAGCTACTGACTGTAAACAGTTCATCACAACTTCTTATGTAGGCTTACAGTTCAAAATCCATGTTTCATGTTTCATTTAGTTCATGTTTAACTAAATAAACAGCTAGTAAACACAAGTACATTTTATTGAACATGATTTATTTCCATCACCAAGTATCAAAGTAGAACAGCTTTTTCAAGCAGTTAGTGATGCATTTTGGAAACAGGAGATGAGCCCCTGGTCTACTGTGCCACCTGGCTTAAGAAACCCGTTCTCAAAGACTTACTTCTAGTCATTATTTAGGTAGCACACATATTCTGAATGCCTTCGGCAGAATTCAAATGAGCCATTTTAATCTAGATTAATCTAGATTAATTTTATGATTAATCTAGATTAATCTAGATTAAAAAAATTAATCTATGCCCACCACTAAAAATGATACAATAAACTTCAGTAGCCACTGTCATGCACAGGAAGCAGGTTAAGGATTGGCATCTTATCGCTAGTTTGAGACCGATCACGTATTAGAACCCCGCAGAATAAAGAATAAATGTATGCACGACAGCTTTAACGGCGTATGCCACAACTTCCAATCAGATTTACATTTTAATCAGATCAGACAGTTTTATTCTGATGAAGGTGTTTATATGTGCATTTCTATTCTGATCAAGTAGTTATTCTGTTTCTAATCAGATCAAACCTGTCCCTGTAAACATAGCTACAGTCATTTAAAAGGTGGTCCAGTTTTTATGGCCCACCCTGTAGATGCCTGTTGTTTGAAAGGAAAAAAGGCAATGGCTTTGACACTACAACACAACAAGAGACAACAACACAAACAACATATGTGGCACACACCTGTTTTTCAACGCTCCTCCACTTCGCCATGTGGAACCGCCGTTCCTTTTGAAGGAGGCTCCTTGGCCTGAATTTTACCCTTGACTTTAATGAGCACACAGACACACAAATTGGAAAAATCACTTAGGTTAAGTGATGTATGCTGACAAACCAGTAAGCTGTAAGATACAGTATGAAAATACCTCCTCCTCCTGCAGTGATTCAGTTCCATTCATGTCTTCACCTAAAATCAAGAGAAAGTAAACATGTAACTCAAAACTGGAATACAGAGGGTGGTAGGGGGTTCCCCTACAATATAAAGTCATACCCCATATTTGTTCCAAGCAGTCACTAACAAATGATGGCACCTAATTATAGCAGAAACCCTTGATCGGGTAGGTAATTATAGTACTTAATGTTTTACTTTAAATAAAGAAGTTCCATGTACCACAGAAGTCTCTCATACCATAAGCTCTATTTTCACAATCATATGCGCATCGTCTGAAGTCTGTCGCTTTGGGGGCGATCCCGACACAATTTGGTATTTTCACGGCGGGAAAAGCGAACATTGCGCCAGGCACATGGTTCAAAAGGGTTGGTCTTAAGTTACCTAATTAATCATAGGTGTGTCAGGGTGTAACATGCAATACACCAATCAGAGTTTATGCTCTCATTCCCTTTAAAAGTCAGCCGCGCTTGTGTGAAACAATTTTGATTATGAACAATGTGTATATGTTTATTTTTGAAAAATAAAGATTGCTCAATAAACGTGCATTACTGTGAAATATTTGCACTTAGTAAATCATTAGATTAGGCTACTGAAAACACAAAAAGACATCTTTTTGTAGCTTGAAGACGTTTCACCTCCGCAATTCACGCACTGTTGTTGGCATGATGTACAGTATGTGTCATTAACCATGCCTTTTTTTATATTGAGTACATCTTTAATTTCCCAGTTTGGAATCAATAAAGTGCCCATTCATCCATCTATCTATCTGTCTATCTATCCATGTCCATCTGTATCCATCCATCCATCCTCAATTTAGCTTTTAGCCTTACAATAAGTCTATTATGTACATAATGGATAAAAGGTTTGGTGGACATTCCTTTCGTGTTATTTTTATACTATGATATGATATGGTATTTCTAGCTTGGCATTGAATGAACACTATTGTTTTTCAAGAATACCCAAGCTATTAGTCTTAAAGGAGCCATTTGTTTTTAATGACCTTCTGTATAAACAATTAATATAATATACCAGCTGTGGCCTAGTGGTTAGAGTGGGTTTTGGGAAACGGAGGGTCGCATGTTTGAATCCCATTCCAGTAGGAAGAATGGAGGTGGGGGAGTGAATAACTAGTGCTCTCCTGCACCCTCATCCATAGCTGAAGTCCCCTTCAGCAAATCATTTAACCCCATCCTGCTCCAGGACTGTAACTGAAACCCTGTACCTAAATAACTGTAAGGCGTTCTGGATAAGAGTGTCAGTTAAGTGTAATGTAATATACCACCGTGGACATATGTACCCTTACAACATTTCCACTGTTTTAGAACAGAAAAGGAATAACAGGCAAAGAAAACAGACAACTTAACCAAGGCATGAACATGGTTACTACCCAATAAAGACCATTAAGTATGAATGTAAGCAAAGATCATATTTTGGGAGACAACTACTAGTACCACTACAATCCCTGTCCAAAACACACTGTATTAAAATTCCACAAGTCCACAAATAGACTTACCTTCTTCACTTCTCTGCGCCATGATCTGGGAAAGAGAAATGACAAATACAGTGAAATTGTAACTGTGTGCACTGTGTGTATTTAATTGATCGTTTTTTGTCAAATTAATAGTTCTTGAGTGTACACCATAGACAACAAACAAACAGACAAACACAGACAAACAGAGAGAGAGAGCGAGCTCTTAAAAGAGCTGTTGTTGCTGTGTGTGTGTATGTATGTAATGTAATGTAATGTAATGAAATGAAATGTAATGTATGTATGTATGTACGTATAGTGGATGTGATGCAGTGAACTGTGGAAAGTAGGCGTAGAAGTATTATTAGGCGTAGAAGTAACTATTCTGTGCCAGCGCACCGTTCATTTTTTCAGGCAAAAAAATCACGTTGTCTAGATAGCAGATGACACTGCGCCATCACGGGTGTGTCAGCGAAAAGAAAAGGTGTGGTCTGGCGCAAAGCGTGCCAGATGCTATTTTAAGGACGCAAAAATTAAATCCGCCAGTGACCAACAAAACCCTGGTCTGTCGTCAGTTGCGCATTGCTGAAAAGCTATTTAATGGGCGCACAACGCTTTGGGATATAACGAGAGGGATTCCCCTCTTGATCAGTCGCTGTTAGGGGGTGATAGCTATCCACTAAAGGCATGGTTATTAACACATAGCTACATCATGCCAACAACAGGGCTTAAAACGTCTTCAAGCTCCAAAAAGATGTCTAATTGCATACGACTACGAATCTGATTATTTACTAAGTGCAACGACATAAACACTGATACATATTTTGCAATAATGCACATTTATTGAGCAATCAGTTTTTTTTAAATAAACATACACACATTGTTCATACCAAAGGGAACACACATTGTTCATAACCAAAGGGAAACAGTAAGTGTAAAAAACAGACTTAAATATCCACCCAGGAAGATTAACTGCTCATGCACAAGCAGATCGGTCTTCAAAGAAAAACGCTCCTGATGGGAAACACGCCATCGTAATAGCAACAAGCCATGGACAAAGCGCGGCTGGCTTTTAAAGGGAATGAGAGTATAAGCTCTGATTGGTTTATTGCATGTTACGCCCCGAACACACCTATGATTAATTAGGTAACTTAGGACCAACCCTTTTGAACCATGCGCCAGGCGCAATGTTCACTTTTCCCGTTGTCAAAATAGCATATTGTCTCGGGAACGCCCCCAAAGCAACTTGTGCGACAGACTTTAGACAATGCGCATATGATCGTGAAAATAGAGCCCTTGATCTTTGAATAAAAACATGTTTGTGACAGGTTTGAAACAAGTTGTACTATCAGCCACCAGCGAACCAGGTTTTCCTTTTCTTCAATCATTCCCAGTGTCCTGAGGACATCAATATGAAGACATTCTTCTGGCTTCCCAAAGGACCCAAAAATCTTCTTTAAGGCAACATCCTTAGCCCACCAACGTGTCTCTCCAATAATGGAGAGGCGCCTGTGTTGACTATCCTGGCTTCCCTGCTCCCACACATTCATCCTTTGATATGACTCCAGAAAGAAGACAGCAATGTCATTCATTAAGGAGAAGAGGGTTCCACTGGTAATGGACACTTCAGTTCTATCAGCCAGAACCAAGCTTAGCACATGTGCATAACACCACACATGCACTTGATTTGGTGCTTTGGAAGACAGCAGTGTGGCAAAGTCTCTGTATTGGCCTTGCATGTTTGATGCACTGTCAGTGGCATTACTGATACAGTTACTGATTGCCAAATTACATTTGCAATCATCTGAACAAAATATTGGCCAGTGGTTGCTTCATATTTCACCACTGCTAAAAGCCTTTCCTGCACTGTCTTTGACATACCTCAGAACTATGGAGCACTGTTCTTGGGATGTAATGTCTTGTGTTGTGTCAATTTACACAGAAAACATTCCAGCTTCAGTAACTTCTTTTGCTATTTCTTCCTGAATTAGGTGCTGCACTGCTGAGATGTAGCGTGAGATGGAGTGTGTCTCATGTATCTTCTAACTCCTTTCTATGCACTCTGATAGATGTTCCTTCATGCATACATCATATTTTCCAAGAAGAATGACGAGCTCTAAAAAGGTCCCATGATCAATGCTCATGTCATCCAGGGTATAAGCTGCCTCAAACTGTGTTCCTCTGTAGCTAATTCCTCTCTTGCCAATTACCTTAACTATGTTAACGACGCGTTCCAACACCTGTCGTCTCTTTTGTACTTGACCTCTGTGGGCCAGTACTTGGGGACCGTGTAGCAGACTAGCAATATCAGCTTTTGATGCTCTTAAGAAATAAGCTTCAGCGCACACCCTGTGCATGTTGCTCCTTTCATGCTCCTCTACTCTTTGAGTGATATGCTTCCAGTCCTTCATTCCACTTTATGAATGGACTGGTTTCATCTGGCCTGGCAAATGCTAAACACACTGTACAATACAGTGTGTGATTCTCCTCACAATATGTAAACCATTTACGGTTAATGCCATCTCTACAACTGAACAATTTTTGTAGAGACAGGTTTTTGGGCTTTTGCTGGGGGTGGTAACTGAAAAATTGCTCCAGGCTGTAACTGTCTGATTTTGGGCGGCTGAAATATTGCAACACTGATCCCTCATTCTGGCACTTTCCTGGACTCTCCCTGTCATCTTCTGAGCTGCCACTATCTTCAACCTGAATAAACAAATGATTGAAAAGATGAAGTTGAATGCTAATGCTATTGTTGATTATATCCACACTATGTGATAGAAGCTAGGGAAACCCTTCACACTGTGCACTGGCAATTTCTGGCAAAGACTGAAAATGCCGTATTTTGGTGAAGTTGTGTTTTCATTAAATTGTTATTCTGTAATGTACTGTCCGTCACACCTGAAAATGTCTTACCAAAATATGTTTGGTTCTCAAAACTTATTTTTTTAAAATAGCCTATTGGTTAATCATAGTATTTGATACAGATAGGCTACATTTTTGCATTTTTTCCCCTAGATCGCATCACATTTAAATAGCCTGTTAAGTCTATTATGTGTAATAATTCGCCGGCATGACACATTTTATAGTTTTATTATTAGGCTACGCTGCAGTTTTGTTATGTTACATGCAGAAATTAATTTGTTGCGCACAAGGAGATGAAATCGCAGTCATTTAATGTGCTTGTTTAGGCTATTATATTTATGATGCTGTTAAGTTAGCTTTGTAGGCCTAGTCAACATGTTCGTTTTGACAGCAATAAACCACGTGTCTATTATTTCTCATCATAACGATGCAAATCCAGTTAATAGAAGCTGACTATGAAACGGTCTAAACGTAACTTGCTGTTTTATGTCCTTACTACTTCAATAATAGCGTAATCTTCATGCTTTGTCTGAGGGCACCTACCACTTCCATTGTTAGCCTTCTGGGACAAACGGTAAAAAATAGTTAAGTTCTGAATGCAACAGGCTAACTCAATTTTTCTCCTCAGCAAACTTGCCAACTCGGTATGATGTTTTAACATGCCAATTTTCATTTTACACCGAAGTTCTCCTTTAAGTAAAGATATATTGTATTAAAAAGAAATATTTTGGAAATATTACATTTTTCACGTTGAACACCTGTCCCCTGGGTTTATTGTCATTTCCACTACTCTGTACAAACTACAATCCCAGCTGCCCTGCTTTAGAATTATTTACTCAGTAACCGTGGCAACAGAATCTCCAGAAAGATTCCCATGGATTGATCTCAGAGTTCTCCCCACAAGGATACAAGGATACAAGGACTTTATTGCCATGTGCTTCATAAATTTTATTTATGAGCAATGAAAAATTAGTTTTGCTCAGAAAAAAAAGAAAAAGAACAATTAGTAGAAGGGGAGGGGAAAAAAGGAGTAAAAAAGGCTCTATGAGGGCAGTTCAGGGAGGTAAGGTTAAGCAGCCTTATGGCTTGTGGATAGAAACTGTCTCTTAGTCTTGTGGTATGAGTCCGTTACTCCTGCATGACTGGGGTGATAGGGATCAGAAATAATGCGTTTTGCCTTCCTTATACAGCGTTGATTGTAGAGACAGTGTATACTGGGTAATTCAGTTTGTATGACTCGTTGAGCAGACCTGACTACACGCTGGAGGGCTCTCCTGTCCTGGGCGTTGCTGTTTCCATACCAGGCTGTGATGTTACCAGTCAAAATACTCTGGTACAGCGGTAGAAATTGGTGGTTATTCCACTGTCCATGCCGTATTTATGCAGCCGCCTCAGAAAAAAGAGCCGCTGTCTTGCAGTCTTTGTGATGTTCTTGATGTGTTCAGACCAGCTTAGATCCTCACTGGTGTTAACTCCAAGGAACCTGAAACTGCTAACTCTCTCCACCTCTGTATTGTTGATGTAGATTGGCTGATGTGCTTGTTGTTGTGTCCTCCTGAAGTCAACAATCACCTCCTTCGTTTTGGTCACGTTGAGAAGCAAATTGTTGCACTCACACCAAGATGACAATGCAGCTACCTCAGTTCTATAGGCAGACTCATCTCCATTTGTGATGCAGCCCACGACCGTGGTGTCATCGGGAAATTTAATGATGGAATTAGAACAGTTCATGGCTATGCAGTCATTTGTAAAAAGGGAGTAGAGAAGAGGGCTGAGCACACATCCTTGCGGAGCGCTGGTGCTGAGGCATAGGGTGGAGGAAGGGATCTGGCCCAGCCGTACAGCTTGTGGTCTGTCAGTGAGGAAGTTCAGAATCCAGCGACTGAGGGAAGGGTTGAGGTTAAGGTCTTGCAGCTTCATCACTAGCCTGGATGGAATAATGGTGTTGAAGGCAGAGCTGTAGTCAATGAAGAGCATCCTTACATAGGTGTTATTGTGTTGTATTGTGTACACATCTGACACAGATAGTTGGATGGGGCAAGATTCTTCCTGCAGCAGGACCTCAGACCTGATGTTGGACTCAAAGCGAGCATAGAAAATGTTCAGCTCTTCAGCGAGAGAGGCCGGGCCCTGCTCTATGCAGATGTTCCTTTTCTTGTTGTCTGTAATTAATCTGAGTCCATTCCACATGCTCTTACTATCTGCGTCCCTGTAGTACTTCTCCACCTTTGCTCTGTATTGTCTTTTAGCTGATTTTATAGATTTTCGAAGATCATATCGAGCTTTTTTGTATTCTACTCTATCACCAGATCTGAAGGCTGCTGATCGAGCTCTTAAAGCTGTGCAAACCTCTCCATTCACCCAAGGCTTTTGGTTGGGGAAAGTCCGAATGGTCACCCTAGGAACAACATCATCTATGCACTTGCAAATGTAGTCAGCTACACTCTCTGTGTATTCGTTGATATTATCAGAGGCCTCGCGGAACATATTCCAGTCTGTTGTAATAAAGCAGTCACGTAAGGCATTGTCAGACTCATCTGTCCAGCGCTGTATAGAGCGAAACACAGGCGGCTCACATTTTAGCTTCTGCCTATAGGCAGGGAGTAGAAACACTGAGCCGTGATCTGATTTGCCGAAAGCTGGGCGAGGGCGGGCTCTGTAGGCATGTCTTTAAGGTGTGTAGGCGTGATCTAGGATGTTATTGCCACGAGTTGGAAAGTCAACATGCTGTTGGTATTTCGGCAATACTTTCTTCAGATTTGCTCTGTTAAAATCACCAGCTACTACAAAGGCCGCTTCCGGATACAAACTTTCATGTTTATCAATGACTTCATACAGCTCATTCAGAGCGAGAGTGCAATCGGCAAGTGGTGGAATATACACAGCTGTCAGAAAAACTCCGGCGAACTCACGGAGTAGGTAGTAAGGTCTGCATCGAATCATTACGTGTTCTAGGTGGGGTGAACAGACCGCTGATATTACTTGCGTATCATTACACCATCTCTCAGGTGTAAGAAATTCAACAAAAATCAAGGTAAATATGACTTCAACTCAGCAGACACTTTATGTATGTCATTTCCAATCTGCTCATATTTCATGAGGGAAAGAAAAAATCAGGATTTATAAAAGTTTGTTGTAATTTGTGATCATCTAATGCTATCATTAAAACTAATGCTAGAATGCTTAGCTAACATGAGAATTTAAGAGGGAAAGTGAGAATGTGTCATTTCCACTACTGCCCCCATGGTAGTGGAAGTGACAGGTTGGTCTGGAAATGACAGGGGGGGGGGGGGGGGGCTGGTTAAGTGCAATATACAGTAGGCGCTTTCACACTGCACGACACGGGGTGGCGACACGGTACAACACGCTAATTTACCCCGGAACGGCAGTGTGAATGCACGGCGTGTTTTTTAACCCTCTTCTGAAAAGGTGGGTTGAGAAGGCGTAGCCCAGTGGCACTGTAACATTACGCCATGCATATTGCTGGGCGTCTACAATGACGTGAATGACCCGTGCATCGTAGTAAATACACAGTCTGCAAAGTTTTAATTCAGTTTTTTAAAACAACCATGGCGAGACACACAGAGTTGTTGCTGGCTCTTTGCACAACTATTCAAGGGCAAATGACATGGTACTGTACTGCACCTAGATGCTTACATGGGATTGCAAATTTTTGCAAAGAATACATTTGATGCCGATTTACTGTAGCTATTTATGACCGCCGCTAGCGAAGCTAGCGAAAGCGGTCACTATAGAGTTGCCGCGACCATTCTTCTTTTTTTTTTTTTTTTTTCTTTTTTTTCAGTGAATGTCCGTCAACGATTCCCGGGACACTGAAACTCGGGGGGACATGAATCTTTGTAGGCATGTAGCCCTAGAACATTTCGAGCGACTAGAAGCTTTTGGTCCCCCGGGGCCAGCGTACGTCAAAGAGGGGGAGACCGTCAAAAGTTTTTGCTGAATAGCTCAGTGAACGTTTCACCCAACAACATAAAATTTTTGGGATATGTCGGTGTTACAGAGATGTATCGACCCAGCCAATAAACGCTCACTTGAAGCATAGCACCACCTAGTGATATGGATAAATGCAAAAATTGGGATATTGAGTTGCCAATATCTTGGACCGTGAAGGTGGGAACTGCGCAAAATACGTCATGCACGATCAGCACAAAGACCTCTATAACCACAGCATGTGCCATACAATTTGGTCAATAGGGGGCGCTGTAATTGTACAAAATGTCATTTTGCCTATTATCTAGAGAATGCTTACGTTTACAACATTTGTTTTTTTTTATCATGAAATCTGTTGACCCTCACGCATTGAAAACGCTGGTCGACGCCGTATCTTGGCTTTTAATTGCTCAAATTTGGTCAAACTTGACATGCCATCTCTAAACAGATTTCTTTTCATGTGTACTAAATTTTGTGACATTTCGTCATAGGGGGCGATGTTTATTGGCGAAGCTAGGTGTCAAAAAACAGTTTTTGTTAAATAACTTGTCAACAATTTTGCCCAAGACAACGATTTTGTGTTAGTATGTCGGTGTTACAGAGATGTATCGACCCAGCCCATAAACACTCACTTGAAGCATAGCGCCACCTAGTTATATGGGTAAATGCAAAAATTGAGATTTTGAGTTGCCAATATCTTGGACCGAGAAGGTGGGAACTGCGCAAAATACGTCATGCACGATCAGCACAAAGACCTCTAAAACCACAGCACGTGCCATACAATTTGGTCCATAGGGGACGCTGTAATTGTGCAAAATGTCATTTTGCCTATTATCTAGAGAATGCTAACGTTTACAACCAATTTTTTTTTATCGTGAAATCTATTGACCTTCACGCATTGAAAACACTTGTCGACGCCCACTTCCAACGAGAACAATTTCCGTGAAATTTTAATATTGCGAAAACGAATCTGAACGAACTCGTCATAGGCCGTTCATGTGAATCTCACCAAATTTGGTATATGTCATCTACAGACAATGCTGACAAAAAGTTATCAAAGGATTTATCTTGAGATAAACCGTTCCAAAGTTACACGTCAATGAACATTTAACACGTAGCTTAAAATTCTTCAAATTGCCGTATCTTGGCCTTTAATTGCTCAAATTTGGTCAACGTTGACATGCCATCTCTAAACAGCTTTCTTTTCATGTGTACTTAATTTTGTGACACGATGTTTATCGCCAAAGCTAGGTGTTGAAAAACAGTTTTTGTTATATAACTCGTCAACAATTTTGCCCAAGACAACGATTTTGTGTTAGTATGTAGGTGTTACAGAGGCATATTGACTCAGCCCATAAACTCTCACTTGAAGCATAGCGCCACCTAGTGATAAGGGTAAATGCAAAAATTGGGATTTTGAGTTGCCAATATCTTGGACCGAGAAGGTGAGAACTGCACAAAATTATGCACGATCACCACAAAGACCTCTAACACCACAGAACATGCCATAAAATTTGGTCCATAGGGGGCGCTGTAATTGTACAAAATCTCATTTTGCCGATTCCTTGCCTTCACAAATCACTCCTACACACTACACATTCAAAACCCACATCCATGCCCACTTCCAGGAAATCATTTCCACAGAAATTCTCACCTCACAACACTGCTCTACCACACACTCATCACACCAACAGTTCCCACATTTCAATATACTGCGGCGGTCATACCATGTACCGCTATGCGGTACATCTAGTTTAACATAAAATGTTCGGCATAGCATTTACCCTACCGTTTCCATTGTCATGTCATTGTTTTGTGTTTCTAAAAAAAATTTTCCCGCGACCACGGAGTTTAAAATGACACTACGACTACCGGGGTAACAGGAAGTGAACTCGCATTTTTTAATTTTTTAATTCAAAATCATGCACTTCCAAACAACACCGAAATGGGGGATATTATTCCTTGCACATTTAGGCTACATGATAAAGCTGTTGACCAACAAATATGTACAGCATCTAAATTAAAAACAAATTACGAACTCACGTTGGGTGAGTTATATATGATTTAGGCCAAATAAACAGCATGTTTCGAAAGACAGGTAGCAGTTTGCCTCTGAACTCCTTGTTGGTGTTTTTGTAGTTCTGCTCAGCTGTTTCCCCTATTTTAAAAGTCCCGACGGTGGGTGGTGGCAGTTGTGAAACGTCACCATACCACACCCTGCGCCCCGTCTCGCCTCGGCTCGTGTTCACGCTCGCCCCATGTTGCAAAAAAGTGTAGGGTCCGAGATGGGTCGAATTGGCGTGTCGTTTGGACACGCCACCCCATGTCGGCACTGTGAACGCAACAGACGACCCACTAATTTCGGCTGAAATTACTGGTAAATTGGGCAGTGTGAAAGCGCCTAGTGTGTGTGTGTGTGTGTAGGGGGGTGCAGGGTTAAAGTGCAATAGGGCCATAGTAAGGGGTGGGGGCAATAGTGCTTAAAGTGCATGCACTTGTGTGTTTTTTCAATACCACATTAGATCTGAATCAGTAGCATTAAAGTTCATGAAAGTAATCCTAACAGAAGCTGACTGTTGGTATACATTACCTCTAACCCTTTAATCCTAACCAAAACCATCTTTTCACATTTCATATTTCGTGGGGGAAATAGAACAACACTGGGCTGCTATGGTATTGACAGTGTATGGGAAGCATTGATGTCTATGGATTTTACTGTTTAGTTAAGGCATATATTTCATTATATTCAATTTATATTGATTTATAATGATTATTCATTACATTCAATATATTCATTTAGCACAGGGGTGCTTACTACGCCGATCGCGATCTACCAGTCGATCGCGAAGGCAGTGCTGGTAGATCGCCTGTTGTCTAATTGGAGTCCTAGCTAGTTCGCTAACTTGTATCTAGCCCATACTGTTCATAAAAACTATGACAGTGACTTCCCCGTGAAAAGCGAACTGAGAAATGTGAAGGAAAATAAAAATGCCGTTTACAGGGCAGCAGTCACTTCATTATGCGGAAAATGCATGAAAGAGATTGTTGATGTCGCAACCAAAATAGCCTGTTGTATTCGAGCGAGGTCTCTTCAAAGACGTCTGTTCCGTGCACAGTTGGAAGAGGCTTACTAACTATTCTGACCTCTTGCTTCACACCGACGTGAGATGGCTTAGTAGGGGGAAATTCTTGCAGAGATTTCGACAGCTCTGTCCGTTGATTAAGGAGTTTCTTCCTGTTACTAAACATGCGGAACAGAAGCAACTTAATGACAATCGTATGGCGTCAAAATAGTTCCATAAAGCACTCGCACGATAAAATATGCTTCGGGCGTATTGTATTATTTCACACGCGTAGATATTAACTTCGAGCGAGCAAATCATTCTTTTGCGAGGAGAAATCTGTGACCAGCGCGCAAAACAACCACTGGGGGGCAGACGCACCCTCAAAGTCACTGAGCTCTCTCGAAGTAGTTTTCTGCTCGCTCGCGCGAAATTCATTTCTGCTCGCTCGAAGTAGTTTTCTGTTCGCTCGGGCGGGAAGTGGATTTCTCCTCTCGCGAGGTTCTTTTCTGTTCTGGCGGGAAGTGGATTTCTGCTCCCTCTAGGTGCCATAGGTGCAATTCAGACGCCGCTTCACTGGAGCCGTTTTTGAGGTAGGATAACCTGGATTGAATTCGACCATTTGCAGTGAATGAAATAGCTTCTTTAGCAGAGTTTCTTGAAAATATACGTTTTGTTTAAGGAATATGTTGTGTTGTGTAGTTAACTTAATAATCTGTGTGGATTCCTGTTTAGCTAAGTTAGTCTGTGTGGATTTCTGTTTAGCTAACGTTCGCTAGGTAACGCTAGCGAATATCTGATTCAGGACTCAGCTTGTCTGACATGTAATTTAGCAGTGCATATAACTATTATCATATTAACATATATCTATTACGTTTAATTAATGCCGTGCTTTGGCTGTAGTAGGTACAGTAGGACTAGGTGCTTACTGGTAGGCTAGGCTAATAAGGCTAATAAATACCAAGTGAGAGATAACGTCTGCTTACTTGCTAGCTCAAGCTGTCTAACGGTGAGTTTGTTCTAACAATTTCACCCTCTCTTGCTTTCGGCAGACTTTTATTTTCTCGAAATGGAGGGTTCGAATGAGGTAAATGTTATCACCTATTATTGATTATTATTACTCCCACTCCTTTTTTTTAAATGTCTAAATGCATATTCCTTTATAATTCTTAAGGACAATTTGCGTAAGATGGCCATGGATGTCATGGCCATTATAAGGACTTCTTTAGGATGTAACAATGGTAAGTTAAAAGAATGAAGTCACACTTCAGTACAAAATGTAAAGGAACACCCTTACTTAAAGTAGATGAGGCGCACTACAACACAATTCTCTATAATACTGTCTGTTTATATGTAAACCACACATATAGGCAATGATGTGAAGGTACTGAAATTGTGTTGAATGTATTGTAACTGAAGATCAGGGACAGTCCAGAGCTGATAGGCCATCAAGTCAGGGGCAGAGCTCAGAGACCGATCGATGCAGGGCTACTGCTGCAACATCTAGGACGCCCATCCAAAACAATATGTCCAGGTTTGTATGTTATTGTAGAATGAACTTATGTAGATTTTGGGTAAAGTGAAATCAAACTGTAAGTTCGCCTATTTAGTTGAGGTTTTGAATTGATTTAAATCTACACATTTTTTGCAGGGCTTTCCCTGGACTTTTTAAGAGTGGACCAAAGTTCCAGAGAAAGAGGCTTGCGGGGAAATTGTCCCAAGTACAGTTTTTCTTATTGGATGCTGCTTCGGACAAAACCCCAATGCCATCTGATGAAATGGTTCTGCTGCAGGCGGGATTGGGCAGGAGGACTATCTCAATCCCAGATCCTTCTGACCATCAGGAGGTAAGTGACCTGGTTTTATTTTTTGTTTTTAAGAAAGTGGTCTAAGCTGGCATTCAGGGTAATTGATAAATCTGCTCCCATCTATCTTAATACCCTCTTAAAGCCCTACATTACCACCTAGCCACTTCACTCTTGTAAAGAATGTTGTCTAACACACTGCTGTAGCTCTAATGCTTGTCCTGTTGTATAAGTCGCTTTGGATAAAAGTGTCCGCTAAATGCATAAATGTAAATGTAAGTACAACACTGGCCTTTAAAAACATCTTACTTGAATGAATGCTTTAATTTCACAGATAGCTGATCTTCTTTGTGCAGCTTATCCAAAAATGA
Source organism: Coilia nasus (assembly GCA_027475355.1). NCBI lineage: Eukaryota > Metazoa > Chordata > Actinopteri > Clupeiformes > Engraulidae > Coilia > Coilia nasus. The sequence goes on along the minus strand of CM050212.1, from coordinate 35,066,148 downwards.
AGGAGCTAGAAGGAGCTTGGATGCTGCATAAAGCTATGGGTAAACATTGTACTGAAGTTGTGTATTCTCAAGTTTCCATATGTGCATTAATTTCCAGTTATGAAACAAGCTACAATTATTCCCAAATAGGGGGCTCTGGTCGGCGGCGCCTTAACTTGGTCTCTCCCGATGACACGGGCTACACGGGAGCTGGATTGACAAGGGCCTGGGGAGGAAAAGGATGCCTGTACATAATGCCAATACAACATCAACTCAGTACAGCCCCCCTTCCATTTACGGCCCCAGAGTTTAAGGATATGCCAAAGGCCAGGTGTGTGACCTGCAGCCAAGCTGTTCCACTCCAGCTGCTCAGTCTCCATGTCGGCACCTGTTCCAAGTCAGATGAGGTATGGCATTTTAATAAAAAAAAATATATATTTCTAGTCTGTAGTGTATGGCAGGTCCTTGCTATGACATCTGCTGCTGATCCTCTTATTGCTGTTTTTTTTTTTTTTTTTTAATGTATTTATTTAATAGCCCCACTCAGGTCATGATTATGATGACGATGATGACAATATGGTAAGCTACAAAACAAATCTTGAATGTTATCATAAATAGCTGGTATGGAATTGTATTTTTGCTGTGAGAAGCAGTCTAGCATATTCACCTGTCCCTGCTTTGCATGTTTAAAGGGCAACTTGCAGGTTAACCACCACTGTCGATTAGTAGGTGCTTAAAGCACTCAAGATATGTATACCATTTTAAAAAAATCGTCTCCCCAATGTGACGTCACGGAATGTTTTGAGGGGCTGCGCATTGCAACACTTTTTCATATTATATTCTGTTTTGTGATACCCATCAAAATCAAATACAATGGATAGTAGTTTAAATGTGTATTATCAACAAGAAAGTGGTGTTAATTTGTTACTTATGAACCCTGCAACATGCCCTTTAAATGCGGTGATGGTACATCTAATATATTTAAGACATGCATCTTTTGTTTGCAGGGTGCAACAGTGCATATGCAGGAGGCAACAGAGCCTCTGACCAGCTCCGACGCTGCTGATGTAAAAGTAAGAGCAAAAAAGTACACCTTTAGCTTGAATGCAATTTCTCTCCTTACTTTTGGTTTTTGGTGTTGATGGTTGTTTTTAGCCAATACATTTAATAGTGCCATCTTGCAAGCACTTTCCAAACTGGCTACAGGGGGAGCTGAGAACCTTCTTTTACCTTCAGGTCTTTTATGTAGCATAAAATTAACCTAAATTCTTGCATAGTAGGGAAACAGCTGGTAAGTTTACATTTTTACTGTTTTGCTTTCAGACAACTTGTCCCATTTGTGGCCAGTGGGTGGCCAGTGATACTATTGAAATTCACGCCAGCACATGCGGTGAATGGTACGTATGATTGATTTGTTTCACTTTTCCTGTGGAAGTGGATATTGAAAAATATTCATATTTAGGGCTCCCACTGCCAGGAAATTTGGTTTTGTTGAATGTTGTACGAATTTCTTCACCTAGTGAATGTTATGAAGCTGAATGTGAAGATGCAGATAGTACAAAAGCACAAAAGCCAGAGCGGTAAGTAATTTATTATCAAGCTGATTCACATCTATTGTTCTTCTGGTAGTTCATTCATACGTTGGTTTGGAACTTGCACTTGAACTTACGGCTGATGATCATCCCCCACCCCACCCACACACACACCTCTTTTGTAGGGAGTCAGGCTTTTCTAATGTCTCAGCGTTGATAGACACTCTGACCCGAAGAATTGACACTTCAACCACATTCAGCATTTGTGTGACCAGGGAGGGTATTGTAGAGCGTGGTTTGAAGCAGTGGCAGAGGCAAAAGCGCTCTTCCCCTCAAAACCCTCTCAGAGTTACTTTTATTGGAGAACAAGGAATTGACAATGGTGCCCTCAGGAATGAATTTTTAACTGGTATTTTTCTCCCTCTTTTTATTCTTTTAAATACTGAAGTTTATGGGGGGGGAAACGTGAGTACATTGATTGCTTATTTTAATGTTAACTAAACCTGTACTTTTCTCCTTTTTGAACAGAAATGGTTGCTGGTGTGGAGAGGCGTTTCTTTGAGGGAGGGACCACTGGGAAAACGCCAAAATACTCACTCATAGATGTGGACAGGCAGAACTTTAAGTAAGTTGGAATCACATTAAAATGACTGAAATACATTTCTTACATACAGCACCTTTAAGAATTATTTGCTATATTTTTGTTGCTGTGGCTTTGTCTAATGAAACCGAGCTGGGTATGTGTGGTAACCGTTTTAGAAAATCAATAAGCCTCTTCAGTCCGTTGTACATCCTGAATATAGCATAGCTGAGGGGTTTTAACATACTACATTACTTATTGCTTAATTTTTTAGTGACCATGTTGGATAGGAAACTAAAGCTGTCTTTTTTTTTTTTTTTTTTTTTGTAGAACCACTGGAGAAATACTTGCCGTCAGCATTGTTCAGGGTGGGCCACCTCCAAATTTTTTCATGCCATGGTGCTACCACTTCATCTCAAATGGAGAGCTAGACTACGGAACAATAACTGAAGACGACGTTGCTGACCTCGAACTCCAGGAGCTAATTCAACAGGTAAAATTTTAATACAATGACAACAATTCACATCAGACAATCAGAAAGAAATTATAGAAAGAAAAATAGTACTTCTTTTAGTAAGAAGCTGCATACAAACGCACAGCTACTGTAGCATAGACTTTTAACAATAGTATTTTACTCTAGTGTAAATATTCTTGCCTTCTTGAAGGTTTTTCATTTTTGTGTTTTCATGAGAATAACAGAATAAACAAATTTACTGTAAGGTTTTATGTGTTAAAAGATCCGGGCAGCTGATGACACCTCTGTGTTGGAGTTCACAGACAGACTTGTGGCATGTGGTTACACAGGACCTGTGTCCATCCAACGGAAGGAAGAAATTGTGCGGTAAGACACTTTTTATGTTGGTTCAAATTGTATGATGGTATTGGATTGGGTTGGATGGTATGATGGTAGTTCATGTTTTTCTTTTTCCACTTTTGCAGGGCTGTAGTCCTGCATGCAACAGTAAGACTACTACCTATACTGCAACAACTGTGCTGTGGTCTGAAACTCTACAACCTCCTCGACATGGTGCGGGCGGAAAAGGATATATGTCGACAGCTATTTGTACAGCAGTTTTGTAGGAAGGTAAAAACACTTTTTATTTGTCAGGAATTCAACATTGAATTGGCAAGAAATTTTGGGAGAGAAAAGTGTTTCCCCTTTTTTCTGTTAATTAGGTTGATGCTGACTTCCTGGTGAGGTCCCTGGCGCCCATTTTCAGTGAACTAGGAACAGTGAAACGCCAGAGAGAGTCAACAATTGTAAACCATCTGCAAGATTTCATTCAGGATTTGGAGGATGAAGGTGAATATGTATCCCATTACTTAAACATGTTTTTTCAGATCTTGTAAGAGAACCAATTAGTTTCCTCGCCTAGTTCATTACTGCATTTCTCCATGTCATGGGTCCTGTTAATGGTGCGCTTGAACCAACCCTTGAGTTATTGGTTTGTTGATGACTTAATAACTGACATAATGTTTTAGTTTACCTGTAAGGACCTTAGCTTAAAATAATTTAACACTTTTTCTAGGAGCAGATGAAATTCAGAATGACGAGCGCCTGCATGAAGACACTGGCAGCGACAAGTTGCACATTGATGTTGGGAAATTCTGCCAGTGGCTAACAGGACAGAGCAATATACCCCTAAGTCATGTATACCGTGAGGAGTTCAAAATAGTCATTGAGTTTGACCACGACTGTCAAGTGCGCTACGGTGTACATAGAATCTGCTATCCTGTGGTTAATGCGTGTTCCCGTTCAGTAACCTTACCAGTTGTACACCTCGGTACATCCACTGAATTGAGAGAGGTAATCTCTAAAGCCATTGTCTATGGCTATGAATTTGGCCGCTGTTGAGTAGTTCAACAGCAGTTCTTGTTTTTATGGAGCTCTACAAAACAAGCTTTAATAAAGTGTTGACATTGACCTACAATAATGCTTTAGTTTCTTATTTTATAATATTTTAATATGTCTACTTTAGCAAAATTGACAGTAAGTAAATTCTGCAAAGCCTAACTAGGTACCTCTTAATACAATGTTGTATTTACAAACATTGGAGTGAAACCAAACTTTAACTATACAAAACAGAAGGCGGACACACAAGGAGATCGGCTGATGTAACTGAATGAGCAATTTTAATAGTACACTTAATTAGCACCACCACACTAAGTTGGGCTCAAATATTCACGGCATAGGAGGTACAATTCCCTAGGGTCCAAGTCCGGGTCGCTCTGCTCAAGTAGGGCCTGAACCCCTTCCCTTTTTTCCTCGCTCAACGGGCAGTCAATCTGAGGAACCACTATCGCTCCATCTTTCTCACCATTGTGGTCTATGGCAATATCCCAGTCAATATCCGGCTCCTCAATGTCCTAGAAAAGATAAAGCAGATCTTAACATGACATTTGTGACTGCAGTCCATCCTTCTAAGGTATGCATTTAACATAATAGTTTGTATACAGAACAGTACAAAATTTGATCCAATTGTCAGACACTACAAGGTTTTTACGCTTAAATATATTTAGAAAACCTGCCTCAATGTTTTCTGGCTGGTCAATATCTGTGGTCATCAAACCCAGCCACCACAACTGCTCAGGTGTTCTGTTTCTCTCAGTCCGGACAGGATGACTGTTCCAACCTTCTACAAAGCTTTCAAGGTCCATCTTCAGTTTTGGAAGGAAAACCAGGTGGACACAGAAAAGGTCTTCTGTTGAGTTAAAAATGGGTAAAGGTTTAAACCATGAAATGGGTGATGCATACATATCCATTAAAATGAATAATGTTTTAGCCAGTATTGGTAGCCAAATAATTCCAATTAATTGTGCCTCTGAGGACTGTATCAAGGTGGACACAAAATAGGACAAGAGTCACATTTTGTTTTAGAACCAAATAACCTTTTATAGCAGTGTTATTCACACATTTGCAATACTCTTTAGACAAGCTCTATGAAAGTCATTTTGGTTCAAACCTGTGGAAGAAACATCCAGCAATTTCAACATTCTCGCTGCCTTGATCGCCTCTGACCCTATGAGGAGAGTGTTAACTAGGGTGAAGAACTGAACTGAAATGACCAAAATGAAATTGAACTTTCTGATCTCATGGCAAGTATGTTTGCATTTTTTTAAGTTTACCTTGAAGGAATGCCATACTTTTCCGTAGCCTGCTTGAAAGCAGCAAATGCAGTTGAAGCCAGATTGTTGGTGGCAGCGTTGAGGCACATAATCTGTTTAATAAAAATGTATATTCTTTTAAGTGACGGTAAGTTTAAGGCAGAGAGACAAATTTGTTACATAAAATGACCATTTACCTTCCTGGAGTACCCATCCACTGCTCCAAACAGCACAATGTTATACCTTAGGAGCAAAATTTTGATTATTACTAAACCTGCACAATAAATAGCATATATATATATATATATATATATATATATATATATATATATATATATATATATATATATATATATATATATATATATATATATATGCCATTATTTAATTATACCAAACTGTACCAACCTGATTAATTTATGGTTTGTGTCCACATGCCACAGAGAAAGGGGACCCCTGACAGAGTAGGTCCTTCGGAAAATGCAGCCTAGGCCTGATAGTCTTGAGAGGATGCCCACGGAGTCTACACGGTGTAATGACGCAACCACTCTTCTCCACGGAACATGGATTCCCAGAGACCGCAACCTCCCCTTGACCATGCGGTAGCCTGCAGTTGGCATCTCAATCTTAATGCTCTGCACAACATTATCCAGTTCTCCGTCATCAATTTCATGGTAACGTCTAGCAGAAAATCCAAACTCTTTCATCCTTCTGAAGACAGTACTCCTAGACACACTAAGCATCTTTGCGATGCAGGGAACAGGGAGGTTTAGTTCCAGGACTTCCTCCAAGCATTCCCTTATCAATGTCAAACCTGGGACGCCCCACTTCCCCAGGTACTGTATAAGGCTGGACACCACCAGTGTGCTGCCTCTCAATGTGGTCTCTGACAGCCCTAAAAAAATTCTCTAGGTCCTGTACTATGTCTGTAGGTATAGCAACATGCCTCGACAGTGCATTGCACAAATACAACTCCTGCCTACACATAAACTCAAAATAATCTAGGTCAATGGGCTCTCTTGTGAGTCCCAGTTCTAACTTGCAGAGGAGCCGGGTCAGGATCTGTCTCCTAATGGTGTCCTGAGAAGAGAGAATGCAAGTGAAAAAATAAATACATACAGTCAACCTAAAACTGCCCGAATCATTTTAATGTGTGTTATGAGTAATAATACAATTTACCTCACTCGAACCCGCCATTTCGAAAAAAAAAGAATCTGCCAGAATTAAGAGTGAAATTGTTTTATTTTTTATTTACATTTAGCACAACGTCCCAACTTTTGTGTAATTGGGGTTTTAATATGTTTTACTTCTAAAAAGACGGACATCTAGCCAAGTAATGAATTTCAGATGAATGTATAATATTGGTGTGAACATTTTGACTTACAGCTCCTAGAAACTCATTGGTTAAACCCATCGATATAATAATAGTATATTAATTAGTAAGTAATAGAGGTCAGTGGTAAAACCATCGATATGTGTACTGACACTGGGTAAAATCTCCTGTCATTGCATTAGCCTCGCCACAAGTGATGTTTTTTTTTCTGTTTCTCTGATTGGACTATTTAGACAAGCACGTTTGTGATAGGTCAGATTCATTCCTGACAAGAACGCTGAAACTATAACGGCTGGCTGCATCTCCGTGATGCGTCATTCTGGTTTGGTCTGCAGTTGGTGATACGTGTGGTTCGTGGCTACCACCTGAAACGTGTAATTAATTGGTTCGGTTCTTGTCTAAATGGGTGAAGAAAAGGCAGGTGCGGTAGACGGAAGCATAGAAATGTTGTAATTCAGCGATGTTAAGTTGTTGGAATTTTTTTTCGCCGAAATGTAGGCATGCTAGTTAGCAAGCTAATGTAACCCGGCAACGTGGGCATGCGGGCAGGTACCTAACAAGCTAGGTATTATGGGAAGAGTTGTCGCTAATACAGATTTAAACCAGTTTTTTGTTCAGTTGTATTATATAGGTTGGCGATCGAAGGAGGCGAAAGGATAACGGAAATCGGACAAAATGTGGTAAGTAGAATATTGTTTTTACTTTAGTTAGAATTAATTAATCGATAAAATGTAGCATGGACCGACATGTCCCTGGGCTGATTCCGATAGCCAGTTAGCCCCTTGATAGCCGCCCCTTAATATGACCTTCGATGTAACAAAAGGTGGTGTTAGTGTGCCATTAATATAGTAAGAATCTAATCCACGTATTTATTGTTGGTTTGGTTGTGGGTGCTTTAAACTGGTAAACTTAACGCGGTGCATTTAATAGCAAGGTACGGCCGTTGCTACGATTGATTTAAATTGGAACTCCAGCTAGAGACATACACCCGCCACCCGGCAGCCACCTTGGTAACAAGGCTGCTATCTATCTCGCGTCTATCTTCAGTTTCTCTCTTCTCTCAGTATCATAACCATCTTCAGATGCAGATGTTCATTTAAAAAACATTTTTCAGGATTGCAGAAAGGAATAGTAAACAATAACTGATTACACTGAAGGAGCGCATCATCACTAAAGCTAGGTTTTGAGCAACGTTAAACCTAAAATACTGTATGAAATGCTACCAGTGAGAACCTGCCGTTAGTTATACAACCGCTACCGTAAATGTGAACTTGAATAGTTTTTTTATATATTATTATTTTGGTAAGATCAATGATACTATTGCAGGTATCTCAGTAGGTTTAATTTATTCATGAAAGGCCAACGTCAGATACTCGTCTTGGAAATATTGATAATCGTCTCAACCTAGCCTATGTGTCCCATTCATAATGTGGGTTCACATCGCAAATAAAACCCAACAACCTGCCAATTTTGTAATTATTTGACGCGATACTTGTAAGCGCTATACTTGTTTCAATAAGACTGTATAATAAGGTTGGGAGATGCCAATTGCCAATAATACTCAAAACATTTTAATGGTCTGGATTCCCGACTTTGTCTTTATTTTTTAACAACTTAACTTTTCGGCCACCATTAATGGCTGTTGAAATGTTATGATAATTCGTGGGTTACAAGTTTTTTTTTTTTAAACGGATGCTAATGACAAGCGGAGCAGGCGGACTACTATGGCTCGCACTATGGTCATCAATTTTACGCAGACGTTAGCTAGGTAAGGACACCGCTAATGTTACGGTTAGCTTATATGTTCAATTCATCGCTGTACATTTGTCAGATGTTGTACTCACCTCGGAAAAAAGACAAAAATAAAACCTATACGACGCTATACAAAAATAATCACAATCTAAAACACAATAAACACTAATTATATACTATAACACTACACTATATACAAACACTAAATGTAAACACTAAATATAAACACTAAAACAATAAATCTAAATATATATATATACACTACCTACCTATATACTTACTACAAACTACCTATGTACACTACTCTATATACCAACACTAAAACCACGTACAAAAAATCGCTCTACAATGTCTTTATCCGTCTTTCTCTCTCGCCAGCTGATACCCCACAAACTTTAACTGTCACTTGGCTGCAGGTTTAAACACTTTTTGTGCGCGAGCTAGCCAAACCATAGTTCTGGATTCTGCCGACCAGCAGTCAAAATCACCCCATAATCTTTTGGGAACAGTAGGGTGAAATAAGGTAAAATGGGACATCAGCTAAAATGGGACAAATATCTCTTTAAATATCAGCAGCCAGTGAACGAACATGTTATTATATTGCTACTGCATTTGTCATTTACAATTTAGATTTAGCTTAACATCAAAATAATTTGGGCATTTTAAGGGAAAATAGTTTGTTTTATTGATGTTAGACTGTCCCACTTTACCTGACTGGGCGTCCCATTTTACCTGAACGTTTACCCAGACCTAAAATGGTGACTTGTGGTCTTTAAAGATTAAAATCTTAAAAAATGTTCTTATTGTCAATGTATTGTCTGCACATAAATGCTTCAGAGACCCATATGCTATACAGATTATCACCTTCACTGTCTTTAGCATTTTAAATGGTTTTATTTGGGATCAACTAAAAAGTGTCTGGATGGTCAGACAGAAGACCCTGGCTACATAATATCACTAAACAAATGAAAAAGCAGGTACTTACATGTCAGATGGCATGTCTTTTGTCCAAAATGGCATCGTCTGGTGTTGTGTCCGTGTAAGTGGAGCTTCCTTGGAGGTTTGGAGCTAAATTTAAAGTTTTCCTACACTGAACACTTCCTTTGCCTTGATGCATGACATGTGAGAAAATAACATTGCACCCAGTGCAATGACTATTGTACCCAATTTATGTTTTTCAGGAAATCAGCCTTCTCAGGACCCCCCAAACAACATTTGGGTTGTTGTCATTCCTGCAGCAGAGGCATGGCATTACCCACCCTCCATGTATGTTCTACTAACAGTCTCTGTCTTGTCTTACTAATTTGCTACACCCTCAAAGCTGGTCTCTGCCCATCCTTTATATCATGTGTATCTTCATGATTTCTTACTAACATGTGTTTTGTCTTACTGTTAGTCAGCCCAGATTCCCTTTCTTGTCACCAATTTGTCTATTTATAGTCATTTATTTATACTCGTTGATTTCGACATTTCCCTGTATTGTGAAGCCGCTGAGATATAGTTGTTGTAACTATGCCTAATACACAGCTGCTGTTTGGTTACAATGTATGTTTGGCAGAGTGATTACTAGCTGACTACAGAGTGATTACTAGAGTCACCCGTGGTATATCGGGGGATATCTCCACTCCTGGTGTTGCGTGGAATGCCTCGGGACCAATCAGAAATTCATAAGTAGTTTGACCGGGCCTAACTTGTATAAACCCCCCCCCCCCCCCCCCCCCCCCAACACACACTCAGCACTTGCCATCACCCCCCCCCCCCACACACACACACACACACACTCTTACCATCTTTAATTTTTGAATAGCTGTATTCATGAAATCTTTTTGTTTGTTTGTTTGTTTGTTTGTTTGTTTTTTTACAGACCTCCACCATCCAAGGTATGAAGTTAACCATCGACTGTGAGACCTGATGGGGAGAATGACCACATGAACACACATTTGCACACATTCTTTTCTCAGTCTGAAATTGGTTGATGGCTTAAGGCTTTGTGGTAAATAAAGTGTATAGAAAGTGTATTGTGTTGCCTTACATTGCTTTGAATCGAGACCACCACCTTAGCACACCCACACACACTAACCTCAGAAGGTAGCTCTACAGAGCTAGCTGGAAATGCATTTGTCTTTAATTGTATTACAGTATATTATTGCAACCCAGTAACAATGGCAAGCAGTTAGGATTTGCATTTTATAGTCAATGTGAATGTTATGCATAAAGGGTAACGCAAAAGAAAGTTTTAAGTTCACTTGAAATTGTTACATAGTGGATGTTTTTCATGAGCATGGATTACTGCAGCACTGATACAGAGGCACAGTTTTGTAAACAAAGCGAAATAGATCTGGGCTCTCTGTCCAAGCTTTTTTACTCCAAGCCTTCGACTACATTATTATTATTGGTCACCTTATCTTGCATACCTCTCATTTAAGTTTGTGAGGAGAAAATTATGTTGTGACCTTTATTGAACGCTTTACTTTAGTCATAGCAAAATCTGGTGTGCACTTGGTAGCTAACTACTACTAACGTCTTACCTCACAGCAGTAAAACTTGGAATATCATCTTGTACCAAGCAGGGCAGGATGTCTGAATTTGATTTAGTGAGTATATTAACCAAACTATGGTAAAAAAATATATAAAGGTGGCTGGTAGATTTCAGATAAAATAATGTACTGGTAAGTGGCTGGTGAAGGTTCACAATTTGTAAAGCTGTCACGGCATGGTCAGAATTGCAGGTATTATGAGCGGGCATGGTATAATATAATGACGGCGTGATATTCCTTCTTACACGTAAGCATTGGGCATGCGACCCGACTGTTCACGGAACCACTTGAGTGAAATCTGGCGCTGTGCACACTGGCGAAGTTGTAAATTAACATGACAGTGGCGTGGCAGTGTACTCCTGGTACCAAATTACAACGTTAGGTCGTGACCAAATCACGACGGCGTGGCAACGTCTTTTGTTTACCAAATGGGTTTGCTGGGATGGCTCCGATAATAACAACAATGGACGACTACTGCTACATACATATGCTGTTGCTATTAATTAGAAGTATAGTGCTTCTATACTTAATTGCAATAGAAAAGTAGAAAATAAAATAGACAAGAACCTCGCGAGAGGAGAAATCCACTTCCCGCCCGAGCGAACAGAAAACTACTTCGAGCGAGCAGAAATGAATTTCGCGCGAGCGAGCAGAAAACTACTTCGAGAGAGCTCAGTGACTTTGAGGGTGCGTCTGCCCCCCAGTGGTTGTTTTGCGCGCTGGTCACAGATTTCTCCTCGCGAAAGAATGATTTGCTCGCTCGCAGTTAATATCTACGCGTGTGAAATAATACAATACGCCCGAAGCATATTTTATCGTGCGAGTGCTTTATGGAACTATTTTGACGCCATACAATCGGTGGCTGCTAGACTTGGCGTTTGTAACTGATCTTACTAACATGTTGAACGAACTTAATTTGGAGCTGCAAGGAAAAGACAAAAGCGTGGTCGACATGAGACATGATCAGCTCAGCTAATGCATTCAAACGAAAAATAAAATTGCTGTCCTCAAAGTTGCAGCGGTATGATTTGGGAAGCTTCCGAAACTTTGCATCGGAGCTGGAGAAAGCAGGGAGGGCGTGTTCGCAAATTGTCAGTGTGCGAGCTACACACAGCAGCTCCAGACTATGCAACCCTGTCTGACTCCCTCCAGTGCAGGTCATCATCAGATTAATTAAGTCCTGGCAATAGATAATTACAAATGTATTAGAGTTGTGCTCTAAAGGTTCATTCGAAAGTAATAATAATAATAATAATAAATAAGTTTTATTTAGCGCTTTTCATGGGACTCAAAGACGCTTTACAGTAGATCAAGCACTCACGCAAACACGCACACACACACACACACACACACACACACAGAATGAGTGGAAAAGGTGGTTAGCAGGAGGGGACATAACATGTGTCATATGCAGTCTTGAAACAGATGGGTTTTGAGATGGCGTTTGAAGGAGGAGAGTGAGTCCGCATTTCGGATGGCCAGGGGGAGGGAGTTCCAAAGGAAGGGGGCAGCAATGGAAAAAGCTCGGCCTCCGATGGTCCGGTATTTGGTTTTGGTGATGGGGTGAAGAGGTTTGCATCAGAAGAGCGTAGTCGACGGGTGGGGGAGTGGCGGCAGAGAAGATCAGACAGATAGGAAGGTGCAAGGTTGTTGAGAGCCTTGTAGGTGGTGAGAAGGATCTTGAAATGTATGCGTTGTTTTATGGGAAGCCAGTGAAGTTGACGGAGGACAGGGATGATATGTTCTCTGGAGGAGGAGCGGGTGAGCAGCCGGGCAGCAGAGTTTTGGACATATTGAAGTTTTTGGAGAGCAGTGGAGGGGAGGCCATACAGAATGCTGTTGCAATAGTCCAATCTGGAGGTGATGAAGGCGTGATTAAGCGTCTCAGCAGCTGGGGTGGAGAGGGTGGGTCGCAGACGGGCAATGTTTCGTAGGTGGAAGAAGGATGTAATACAAATGTATTATTATAATTGTGCTGTAAATGTTCATTATATCATAATACAATTTCATTAAAGTTGAGCTGTGAAGGTTTATGCATGGATGCATGTATTTTAACTATGTTGCATGTGTAATGCAACATGTATATCAATAAACAAACTGCATAAAGGTACATATGAAACGCATACTGAGTGATTCAGTGATCATCATCATCTTCATCATCACCATCGTCGTCTTCATCATCATCATCCTCAGTAGATCGCGTCGACATGGCCGTTTTAAAAGTAGCTCGTGAGCCAAAAATTAGTGAGCACCCCTGATTTAGCACATAATAGAAAAAATCATAACTAAGTGGTCTCTCTCTCTTTAAGATGGCCCCACAAACAGCAAAACAAAAATCAAAATCATACAGGGAGAGAATAAAATCCGACCCAGTGAAATATGCTGAGTTCCTGAAGAAAGATAGAGAAAGATATCTGAAGAAAAACGAGAAAGGTGCATTACATGACACTTAGCTGACGCTCTTATCCAGAGCGACTTACAGTTATTTACAGGGTTTCAGTTACAGTCCCTGGAGCAGTGTGGGGTTAGATGCCTTAGCTCAGGGGCATGTCAACCATGGGTAGGGTGGGATTTGAACCGGCAACCTTCCGATCGCAAGACCAACCCCCTAACCACTAAGCCACAGCTGCCCCAGCCCCAGCCACAGCCACAGCTGGTGAAGCCAGTAAGCCAACTGCTAAAAAGAGAACAGAGGAAAAAAAGAAGACAATGGCGAATCACCCAAAGAAAGAGGCGTGACAGACTGAAGGAGGTCCCTGAATTGTCAACAGCAGGATCCGAGCCATGTCAACCTTGTCAGCCAGAGACAACACAGAAAAAAGGGGGAAGAGAAAGATCAGAAGATCAAGATTTTAAGTGTACAGTGATCTACATGAAGCAACTGCGAAATTGGACAAAGCCTTAAGACAGGTGGAAATCCCCAAAATCTAAAACAAAACAGCAACTAAACCAAAGACCAGACCAATTAAGAAGAACATTGCTGTTCCACAACAGCATAATTTCTGAAATAAAAAGAAAATACCACACTGACAATCGCAAGGCTCGGCAAATCATTTCTAAAACTGTGGCTGGAAGGATTGTTAAAAAATACCGTTTAGCTGCCATGGTCAAACAGGAATTTGGCTTTTCCTCAAAGCTTCAGAGGTCAAAACAAAAAAAAAACTGGAATACACACGGAAAACACAAAAAAATACAATCAGCAAACATGTTAAAAACAAAGTTGCTGAGTTTTTCCAGAGAGATGACAACAGTAGGGCAACCACTGGGAAGAAGGAGACAATAACAAAGAAGAAGTTGAAAAAGCAAAAGCGCTTCCTCCTTGATTCGATGAAGGCTTTACACAAAAAGTTCAGCCATGCACATCCTAATGTCAAACTCTCCTATACAGAGTTCTGTAGACAGAGGCCCTTTTGGGTTGTTAAACCAACAATGAAAGATAGAGAGACATGTCTTTGCAAGCTTCACTCCAACATGCAATTCATGGCCAATAGGTTGTTCTTCCACAAAGTCATTAAAACATCAAGACTTACAGATCTCATTCACTCAATCACATGTGAGAATCCAACAAAAGAGTGCATGTACAGAGAATGTGGACACTGCAGAGACAGGCAGCTTGCGACACTGGCCTATGATGCTGGAGAGCAGACATGGTGGTTTCAGTGGAGAAGCATTGTGGAGGACAGGGACAAAAAAAAAGATGGCACCAATGAAACAATCAAAGTCCATTACATGGCCAAGGAAAAGGTGCATGGAACCATGGAAGCACTTTTGGAGGACTTCACAACCATGCTGAAGACCAAGATGGGGAAACATGCATCAGTATGCCTCCCTAACTTAGCTAAAAGAGAAGATCAGTGAGGAGAGATAGACTTTGCAGAAAACTATATCTGCAAGTATGGGGAGGAGATCCAGTCCACTTTCTATGGCGATTCCAACCAGCAAACAACTCTCCATACTGGTGTGGCTCACACAAAAAAATGGAATTGTCTCCCTTTGCACGTTGAGTGCATGCATGCGCCACAACCCCCCTGCAATTTGGGCTCATCTGAAAAAACTACTTGCCTACCTAAAAAAACTAAACAGAGAGGCAGCTACCCTCCATGTCATAAGTGAGGGCCCAACGACACAATATAGATCAAAAAAGAACTTCTTCTTCTTGTGCAAAATCCCCTTTGAAATGGGCTTCCAGAGGATCACCTGGAACTTTCTTGAGGCTGGGCATGGGAAGGGCCCAGCAGATGGAGTCGGTGCTGCGGTCAAACGGCAAGCGGACGCCCTTGTTGCCCAGGGGATTGAAGGGCAATGCTGTGAGCGCCGATTTCAAGTGGAGTTACTACAAAGGATGACGATAAAGACGCACCTCAATGTCTTATTCATGATATTTACTGCACACTCTGTTACTGTGAAACTATTGGCAATGGGCTTCCCTATCCAAAATGCTCACGCACCGCTACTGGGTCTGGGGTGCGTTTCCCAAACAACGACGGAGGTTAGCATTAAACCACTGTTGTACAACGTAGGTTCCAACTACTCAGCACCCCACAACCGACTGTTTCCCAAAAATCTCCAACCACCAAAGTACGATGGAAGTCTGAACTGTTGTTAGTTTGGACTTAGGTGGTTCAAACTGCAAAGTACCCAGATGTTTCGGAAGTGCTCGGAGAGTATTTGGATGCATTCATTGCGGATAACGACAGAAACGATTAATCTAAAGGACATAAACATAGTTTCATTTCATTTAAGCCGGTATGACAGCTGTAGAAACTCTGGGATATCTCCGTCAACACAACTATGTGCCCTACTCATTAAAAGCAATGACTGAATGCCAGTTTGTGT
Source organism: Coilia nasus (assembly GCA_027475355.1). NCBI lineage: Eukaryota > Metazoa > Chordata > Actinopteri > Clupeiformes > Engraulidae > Coilia > Coilia nasus. The sequence continues at coordinate 35,050,494 of CM050212.1, read as the reverse complement.
CTGTGTATTTAATTTATACTGCGTGGAGAAACAACTATAAATATATCCACTCCCTCCATGTAGGGAAGTGGTGAGGTGGATGATTGGTTAAGTCGTTGGTCTGTCAAACGAAGTGTTGCCTTTTTCGGTGAGATATGGGCAGTGGCGGTTCTGGGGGGGGGGGGGCGAGCTGGGCCATTGCCCAGGGCGCAATTTCGTGAAGGGCGCCGTGCTATTGGCCTCACGAGCGCTTCAAAAAAAAAAAAATCATCTAAAAAAAGTTTTTAATATCTATCATATCACTGTGTAGGAAATTGGCAAATTGGCGCCCCCTTTGGCTGCAGGTGCCCCTGCTGAAAAGTTCCAGTGCACAGAAGCTGTGAGAGAAGGGAAAAGGGGAGGGGGCGCGGGGGACCATTCACCTCTGGGTCTCTCAAATGCAACGTCACACTTAAGTCACACTTAAGCTTCCTTCCCAATAACGCACATTTTATTCCTAACATTATATTTACAGGTTTATAATTCCTGCACATCTTTTAATTGTGTGAAGAGGGTAATAAAACAGGGCAATACAAAACGAGTAGGCTGTCACCAAGGTGAATTAGTAACTCCTGGTCGGCAGTGACAGTGTTCGGGGATGGGAAATACAGTATGTTGACTGTCGAGCAGGGGCGTCGCCAGACATATTTTACTGGGGCACATGCCCCAGTATTGGTCTGTAGTGCCCCAGTATAAATTTCACCAGTAAAAAAAAAAACTTTGACTCACTTTAGACTTTTAGGTCTACATGACATAATCTACAGAATTCGCACACAGCTACTCAATATGGCAACTCATTGCTACTTTATTCACTCCATACACAATGCACACGTGGCTACTTTATACGGTAATTTATTCACGCGACTTTGGCTGTGACTTAACGTCTAACAACGGTGTCTGAGCGCTATTTCTTTCCACCTGTCTTACAGGTCAGTACCGGGTAAATTGACCAGTGCATTTAAATTAGTGCACATAAAAAAGTTACCACTTTACTTTTTACGTTTAATGTATGAGGCAGCTGTCATGCAAGCTAGTTCTGGCCGTAAACTGAAGTAGCCTACTGGAGACGTTAGCTGCTGTCATTTAGCTAACTGGCATATGCCTATTATCGGTGTTGATTTATGTAAGGGTTAGCCTAGCACTGTGAGCTCCCACAATCGGTTTCTGGAGATTGCTATCTTCTATATCTACGATATTTGATGAGCATATCAACATAGTCTGATATAATTGTTTAGTTTGAAGCACTATTTATGTTTTTTTTAATGATAAATAAGTACTAAGAATGTTTTTGCTTTGAGCGCTCGCATTAATTGTCTGTGCCCCAGTTGTGCCCCAGTACAGTAATAGGACTAGTGACGCCCCTGCTGTCGAGTGACAAACAGAAGGAGATGGACAGAAAAGGGTCAAAGCCATTAGAAGTGTAGAAACGAGCAAAAGATGAAGGTATGCAACTGTTCTCTCTGCATGATCACGTTATCCATGCCATGAATGAAGGGCTAATGTTAATCATGGTGTAACTCTTACGTTTGTTAGCCTTCTAGCTATGATGCTACAATACTCAACAATAATTTGGCTTTAGCTCAACAAACACAAGATCTAATTTCACCATAAGATTTGGCTTTGCAACAAAACGGTTACAAGTTCAGTTATTATTGATTTCCATAATTTGGGTTAACGTTGAGCCCTGTCATTAGCCAACAGAATGTTATTATAGTTGTTTCAACATTTGCAATTTGCTGCAACTCATAGTTTGCATAATTTAACTATAGGGTAGCTTAGCATAGTAAATCAGTCATACCTGAACATGTAACAAGCATACTGTAGAATTCGAGGCAGTAACCAAGGAGCTAATTGTTCCTCCCTAAAAGATAGATTAATATAACGTCTAATGACGGACATTTGGCATGTAAGGGCATGCTATTATAATGAAATTGTAATTTATGGATGTTTTGTATAAGAGTTTTTGTAGCCTACATTGTTTTGATGTTAATTTCAAGTGCAATTCAATAATAAGAATCACTATGTGGTCATAATGTTTTTTTTGTCATGGGGGGGCGCTTGGTCTCGCCCGGGGAGTAATTCAATGTAGAACCGCCACTGCACCTGTGATTATATATTTTTTGGATGTATGCACCTCTTTTCTTCTTTTATACTGACAAACAGCCAACAGAGAAGAAGACAGAATATAAATATGTTTACAACTGATTTATGGATGACAAATAATGTGAAAATAATGGTTAAAAATGATGAACAAAGGGTTAATTAAGTGCTTGCAAATACATTATACATGATTTATAGGCAGTAGTTATTATAAAGTGTTACCAAATAGGTTTGTATTTGAATTATAATTGAACATTTATAATATTAATTATAATAATGCCTAATCCACCTTTTTAATATTCCCATTTCAAATTATGTCATTTTTTTAAACACCCTGTACACTGAAAAAAAATTGCTCTTTGGATTTAATTAATTTCATTATGTCAACAGGTCGCACAAACTCCAATCATCTAAATCCAGAAATATTTTTCCAGTAAAGCACAATTATATTTATTAAATTGAATTTACTTATATTTTTTATGTAATTGCAGGCAAAAATTTTTGAACAACATTTACCCGTTTTTTAAATAAAATATACTTATATTGATTTATATGGCTTTAACTAAATTTCGTATTTATTCTATACAAAACAAAAGCAATTGTGTATATTTCAATTTTTTTGAATAGAATTTACTTATATTGATTTATATGGCTTTAATTATATTTCTTATTTATTGTATACCACATGCAATTGTGTATATTCCAACCAATACAATGGTTTAACGCCTAATTAGTTTGCAAAGGAAGACCGCAACACTACATCTTTACCATTTAACCACTTTATTCTGACTTGCTGAGTCCGTAAGCCAAAATAAAGTGATGAAATAGTAAAGAAGCAGTGTAACACCCTTATTCTGCAAAATGAAAGCCATGATTGACACACAAAACCCCTCTGCTGAGCGATCTAAAGAGGTTTTTTGCACATTACGAGGAAAACTACTTGTTAAGACGCACATTCCAGAATGAAGCACACACATACAGTGAAATAAAACGAGATGTCCATTTATTGTTCACAGTCCGGTTGACTTTCCATTTTTTCCAACAAAAGAAACAAAACTGTTTAAACTGAGAGCACTATGCTGTCAAAAAACTGTCTTACCCACACTTAGTCTGCCATGCACCTGTGAGTGTACCAATTAATTAGTTGCGCTACCAATGTGCATGGAGGGAGGAGTTCACAGTACCAATCCCACACAGTTCAAATCACTTCACAAGTAGGATGGCAAGACAGGGGGCACTTAGGTCTAGATACATAAGGTAAGTATATAAACAAGGTGAGTATATAAAACAGAAGAGGGAAGTATATCAATAAGGTAAGTGTATAAACAGAAGAGGTAAGTATATGAACAAGATGATAAACAAATAAAACATGACATGTTGCGATGAACCAGGCAGGGTCAGCGTGGCTTGTGTGTACAGTCTATTCCAAGTGGAGAGGGCGCTCTGAACTGAAATGTTCCCCATAGGAATAAAATAAAAAAGTCCCTCAAAGTATCTCTGTAAATTTGAACTAAAATTTTCTTTCCCCCAAAAAATAAAAAGAAACCAACATCTTACAGCGCAGCATCCAATTCATTTTTTAGTCCATAAACTTTTGGGGAGACTTTCTCCCGATCCATCTCCATGAGCACTTTCTGGACAAACTCATAAAAGTACCTGAGCTCACGTGGATATGCCATGTTCATGACATGTATTATTGCAAACATGAAAACACAGGGCTGTGCTTCACTGGCAATGTTGTCGAGAACAATGGTGCCCTCAACATGGATCCCAATATCGTCGTGGTCTCCAGCATCTCCCCCGTCTTTGCAGATAAGGTAGATGCCCATGGGTTGCTTGCGGAATTCCCTCTCGATATCAAGTCCTTGGATGTCCTGGGGGTGATTTAAGTCGAGACACTGCAGGTGAATAGGCTAAAAAAAAAAACTTGCAGATATCACCATGAAACTTTACAAGTTTATAACTTATGTATATATATATGAAGGAAAAAAATGTATTGCAATGTACTGTTAGACATTGAACCCAGGGCAACGATTTTAATCGTATTTACCCTAAAATAGTGGCATACCCCTTTACATGTATGTGCATGTGATGCATGTGATGGCAATGAATAAAGTGGCCCAAGTAGATGCATAACGACTTCAAGGCGGCTGACCTCTTCTGACTAATGGGACTGGTTGTCTGTGTAAAAGGATAAAAAATAGTAAACCAAACCAAATTTCACAAAATAAATACATTAAAAATCATACCTTGCAATGAAATATTTACAACCTGTGATAACCTAGAAGGGACTAGTATACACACAATATGGTACTCCGAAAACACATACATATATTCAGTAATACAATGCTCAAAAAAGGAAACAGACTGGACATGGTTTACATCCCACAAAGAAGCCTAGAAAGCAGTACGTCTCCCTCAAATTAGGTTATCAGACCATGAAACAGTCTTGCTACTGCCTGCGTGAATCTACCCACAACGAAACAAACATTGAGGAGTAGACACAGACACCACAACCTCTGAGCATGAAGTGCATTCATGAGGTAAGGCACACAAAATTACTCGGGACAACTAGAAGTTATGGCTATCAGGGGATGTCCACAGCCTGCTGAAGTGCACAATGATTATGGTGGGGCATCTAACCTATTACTGAATACAAGCCTGTGCCATGATGAAGCTGCAAAAAACCTCTGCTGAGCGATCTGAAGAGGTTTTTTGCACATTACGAAGAAAACAACTTGTTTCCAAAATGAAGCACACACATACAGTGAAATAAAACGAGATGTCCATTTATTGTTCACAGCCCGGTTGACTTTCCATTTTTTCCAACAAAAGAAACAAAACTGTTTAAACTGAGATACATAAGGTAAGTATATAAGCAAGGTAAGTATATAAAACAGAAGAAGGAAGTATATCAACAAGGTAGGTGTATAAACAGAAGAGGTAAGTATATAAACAAGATGATAAACAAATAAAACATGACAGGTAACCGAATCTATCGGGTAAGTATCTAATGTAAAAGCCATTCTTTACAGGTTCCAGCAACTAAATCAAAACTTTTACAAAACACAAAAATGGCTCCTACAAATTCACTGACCGCTTTAACGCAGCACTGGATCAAGCCATCGTCCCCTCCGGCTTCAACGATTACCTTCCTGTTCACAAACAGGGCCTGACGCTTCACATAGGATGCTCTGTTCTGCTGTTCACCCAGCCCTCACTCAGCTGGAGGAAAACCACTCAATGCTGTTCATTGCCTTAAGTTTAAAGCAACCTACAGTACCAACCACCTGGCAAAATTCATCACATTGATGGTGATGCTGTGGAGACAGTAGCACAATGAGTACAGTGAGCAGATTCTCTCCTGGACCACAAACACATTACTGGCCATGATTGCCCAGCAGTGCCTCCCATTCCTACGCACACTGTAGCACGCCAGTGCCCCACCACCCACAACCCCCGACAGGGGGACCTTTGAGAGCATCTTGTCCAGCTGAATCACTGAACGGAGCGGGAGCTGCACTGACAACAGCAGAGCCCTGCAGCGTATTGCGAACACAGCTGGGAAGATCATAAATGCTCCCCTCCCCTCCTTGCAAGACATGCATCACCCACAAACTTGCCACAATTGTGAGATGCGACTTTACCTCCGTCAAGACTGTCACGTGTTTGGCTAGTTTCTGGCCAGGAATGCCTCCCTTCTTGTGGAGTACAGAAGTCAGCTGAGGTAGACAGCTGTCCAGCTTTGCCATGAAAATAGACATGAGTGGCACTGTTGTGATGCGTTGGAACTCTGCCTGTAACTGTTTGTACACAAAAAGATCAAGAAGACAAAGACCATGTTAAGTCATTGATACAATAAGATTAATAAGAGAGCGAAAAAGGTGCAAGCCAAGATTATATACCAAGAAGTACAATGATGATAAAAAATAAAATAAAAAAGCATGTGCCTACCTCACCAGCACAGAAAAGCGCAGGCCACCTGGCTTTGAACTCAGCAGCAGATGGAGTTCCGTGTACCACCTCCTTTCTTCTGAAAGCCAAGGTTCTGGACATCTTCTCTTTCATCAGCTGTGTACGGTCCCTCTGAGCTTTTCTAGGCTTTCATCAGTTTCACCAGCAGGGTTTGAGGGACAGTAGTTTACTTCAGCCTTCCTGGCTTTCTTCACGTTTTTGGCTGGGAGACAGTCATCCTTGGACTTGTTTTTGAGAGAATTTATTGTCACTTCTGGACAGCCAATCTCTCTCATTTTTGTCCTGTGATTGGCCATCTTATATTTGAGGCTAATAATCCAGGCGTAGTATCCACAGGCGGATTGTTCTTTCAAACAGGGGAATTTTTTTTACGAGTGCTGCTGCTACATCATCAATTTGGTTATGTCTTGGATATGCCATGTAACTAAAAATCTCTTCAGCTAGCTTCTCCATGATGTCGGACTTGAGGCCTGGAGTAATCTTCAGCAGAGTGCCAGTTTTTCTGAAGCACTCATTTCCGTGTTGAAGTTGCACCTCCACATTGTAAGGAAACCGCGGAATAGGGAATTCACGTGGCCATGGACGTTCTCTCAGTTCTGAGTCCGAATGAGATAGGATTACCGTGTCATCTGTGTCTGATGACTGTGAGGACACACTAGCAGCGCTTTGGCTGCTGTTTGGTACTACTGGAGACCATGACGTAGAGGGCACATTGTGTGTTGAGGGACCTGGAGACCATGAGGCAGTGGACACATCACTCTGAATATAGACCAACTTAATTGTACTTTTGTCCTGTAGGTCCATTATTGAAGTCAAGTTCATATATTCATCGTTGAACACTGGGTCCTTGAATTGAATACGAAAATCTGTAGATATGCCAAATGCTTGGCGAACTGTGTCACACAGCTCGGTCAGATTTGTTGGCACTGGGTCTAGTTCAAGCCTACGGTAGTCTTCCTCATCGACAACAACCCTCAACATCATTGGCATCTGCATTTTTTACAACAAAAAAAGGTAACAATTAAAATCATTCAAGAATGTTACTTAAAGTTGCAGTGTGTAAGAGTGTGGCCAAAGTAGGTATTGCAACTACTCTGTTAATTTAAAATGTGATGCCCATGGGAAGTCACACCCTTCTACTTCCGGTCTATGGGCCCTTAACTCACAGAAATTGTCTATGGCTATTATGACTGAGAAAATTGCGGATCTTCTCCATGTCATCATTTTGAATTTCCAGTATTTTTCAGACATCTTATGCTGCAAAATTACTGTGTTTTGGTCAGAGCAGTAAATATTAGTTTAATTACTTCGTAAATATTCATGAAAAGATCAAATTTGGGAATGGACAGCAGAGTTGCAATGCCAACTGTAGACACAATCCTACATACTCTGGTAATAAATTTATACTTTGGTAATACATTTCTAATAGAGGCTCTGTATGAAGGAGCTGTTAAATACATATTACAAATGGCAGCACGAGGTTTTTTGCTGTATATTTGAAAGCAAAATCATAAGTAAAAACATTAAAAAGCCTCTTGTTACCATTTGAAGTGTATGAGTATTATTTCATGGAACACAAACAGAACACAATTTACCATGATCTGACCTTGTATAGATATGAATCTTTTCAATGTCACCATTCGCCTGCCTCCAACCCTGTAATCTGCCAAGGGGTACTGGTCTACCATGTCACAAAGTGGAATGAGGAAGATTTCAGATGTAGGACACAACTCAAGCGCCCTAAAATGCTCCCAATACCAAGCACCAAACTCCTTAACAATAAAGCTTAAGCTTTTCTTCAAAACGACCATCTGCACAACCTCTGCAAACTTTGGCAACCCATCAACAGAACCATGAACCACAACCATACCTTGTATGTAATTCACCCCATTAACAGATGCATTCTTTGTGAGCTGAATGTGAGTGATATCAGGATATTTTAGCTGCAATGCTTTCTGTACATCCTGATGCAAAATCTCAATAGGGACAGTGGAGACACTTGAAACAGTTAAACTAGCCCTTTCAATTGACTCCAGGTGATACGAAATCATAAACTGATGCTTCACTGCCAGGGAAAGGAGTATGTTTTTGAAGCAACGTGTGTGACAACCCACCTGCTTAAAAAAGCTATGCTTCGCTTCAAACCTCAACGTCCACATCCCAATGAGTGGACCAAAACATTTTATCATCTGTGGATAATGCTCCACGAAATGATGCTTTGGAAGCAGCCTTATATCCGGAAACACCTCTCGTAATCTCTTTCTATGTTCACAAATCTTGGCCTCAAGGAAAGCAATGGATTGTGTTGTGTGCACTGGTGCAACAACTAGTTCAACAATATCTTTAAGATCCAAAATGACCTGCCAGGGTGGCTCATCTGATGGCACCAAATGTCCAACCACAAATGGGAGAAACCTCAAAAGACTCAAATTTTCATGGGCATTTCCACCAATGCTTTTCTTCAGTGTGAAGGTCCTTGGGATAGCATGGGGACGGCTACTCTTGTCTGTCCACTTGTAGGGAAATTTCAGAATCAACTCATTGAGCTTGTCAAGAGTGAAATATTTCTTTGAAATTAACAGGCTGAGATAGTGTGCCAACTCAACTGGTACTTTGCCTTCGAAGACATCATGAGCAAGATCTGGAGGGTACCCAGTACAGACATCAAAATGAGAAAGATGTGCAGAGAAAACACAGCCCCTTTTAACACTGTAACATGGATTTCCTGTGCAGACTTCACATGCGTCTCGTGTTACTTTGCTTCGAAGAGTAAATGCACCTGAACTCACTTCTTTCTCCTGAATTTCTGACTTGTGTGCCACACAAAACCGGCAAATGTATTCACCTGAAAAACTCTCAATAAATCCAGCAATACCGTGTGCTCCCAAATTGTCGGCTATGACGCACTGAATTGTACCCTTAACAAACTCTCCAAGATTTGCAATAAAAATACCCTGGCTTTCCAAAATTACAAGATCCCTTAACAAGGGCTGTAGGACCCGTTCATAGCCATATTCCTTCACATCATCTGATCTGCAGAGTAGGGCCAAATAAATAGAAGCCAACGAGGAATGGCTACCTGGAGGTAAATTACTGAGATTCCAATAAACGGCACAGATCTTATGTTTTTTACGCGACGTGCCAAGCAGATTACAGATTTCATAATCATCTACATATAAATTCAATAACACTCGCAACTCACCTCCTGACAAAAAATGATTATGCTTATAAAAAGCACCATCACGAAAAGACTTGAATACCCCTTCCTCTCTGCTACCTGATATGAGATGGCTATCTAATGCTTGGTTAAGAATGTGACAGTCAGTGAACAGCTGCTGTAAAAAGTTCAATATTTGACATACTGCAGTGTTCTTTTACCCTTAGCATCCAAGGTATATTCAATTGGTTCCACAACTTTAAAATTGTCTTTGTAGTATTGTTTGCGCTTGAAGGATGTTGACAAAGGACAACCTTCACCAATTGACTTGTACACAGGATTAGATGAACACAGAGCAGATGCAAGTTCATCAATGATTGACTGGTCAACTTGCAGCTTGTAATGGTTTAGTATTTCATGCAACACATTTCTTGTATTATGTAAAGATGGTTTGTTCAACAAATATTGAAATTCTTCCAATAATTCATCAACTGCAGCACTTGGTACTTGAAAAATATTTTCAAGCTTTAATAACACTCTTGCAACTCTTTGTTCTGTTATCTCTGAATTATCCTTTGATGAGTCTGAATGAACATCAGTCTGACCGTCAAAACACAACTCTTCCCTGTTTGCTCACCTGGCTCTCTAGTTTCAGCTTCAACTATTCCTTTTACAATGCCATCCTTATAATCTACCAAAGAATGTGGATTGTGCTTGCGAAATCTATGAGACTTAAATGTGCAGTATACATTGGTTTTGTATTCACATCCTTTAAACATACAAGTAACCGTTTCATTCTTTCTCAGATGTTGGCCAATATGCAAAAAATAATCACGTTCTGTTCCAAGTTCACCAGAGCCACATAAATTACAGGAAAATGTAATAGTGGTGTGAATTCTCGACAAGTGTGTACGAAGTGCATTCCAGGTCTTAAAAGTGCACGGGCAATCAGAATAAACACACTTAAAACAATGACCTCGCCCCAAGTGGCCGTGTGAGATTCTGTAATGTTTAAGAATTTCTGATTTCCAAGACACTTCAATGCCACAGTCTTTACACTGCCACATAAACTAGACAGAGAGAAAAGGAGGAAAAAAAGAAAACATTAGTGAGACTTTTAAACTTTTAAGGGATGCGTCCATCCATTTCAACTTCACTTTCATAAAGCCCTACACTGAACAACAATTTGAATAAGCACTGCCATAATGGTCCCATAAAGAGACTGACCCCCAATTGACGAACAACCTTGGTTACTCCTAAATAATGACAGATGACACTGTACAGCTGAGACGTGCATAGCTGTGAAAAGTTTGTCTGTTGAATAGACATACCGAAGCAAGGCTCTCCCGATGATGACAATTAACGTTCACCAGTCGGATGAGGATGTCGTGAAAGAAAGAGACAAAGAAAAAAATTAACACATTATTATATACTGCAAGTGTGACATCCCTGATAAGCGATTACAAGTCACTCCAGACTTTGATCTGCAGGCACAATTGTTCATATTAAAAGGTAGAGTGTGTCATTTTCTTAGTAGTTTACTTTCAGAATATATGGTGCCCACTCACAAATGTTAACCTCTGTATGAGTAATTCCCATGATCGTTTCTAAACATTCATGATGACTTTTTCATACACTATATTGCCAAAGTATTTGCTCACCTGCCTTGACTCACACAGGAACTTTAGTGCCATCCCATTCCTAACCCATAGGGTTCAATATGATGCCAGTCCACCTTTTGCAGCTATTGCAACTTCAACTCTTCTGTGAAGGCTGTCCACAAGGTTGGGGAGTGTCTTTATAGGAATTTTGACCAGGCAGGTAAGCAAATATTTTTTGGCAATATGGTGTACATAAAGAGGTGGAGCTCTCAGGTTTATTGCAGGTGCCCTGTTGACAAAGCTTAGGTAGAAACCATACTTACAGCCAGACAGGAAGATGGACAGACTATGACAGGCAAGACTGCCAGACCAAACTGTATGGGACACACAAGCAAATAAATCAGTCAGGAATAGTGAAGTTCTACCCCATACCCGAAAAGTAGTAAAACCGTAAATTCACTTTAAAACATTATGTATGTATATGTCATGTACTGCTGTCCTCAAACATCTAATGTATGTACTGTATTAATTGTGTGACGGGAGTAAACTTCTCAACATAGTGCTTCAAATTAATTACACCACAGCTACATACATGATGGGAACATATAGTAGGCGACATCTGACTCCCTCAAGGTATTTTTGTGATTCCTCAACAAGTGAAAGCGAGCATGACAAGTCTTATAGGTGCACTATGTAGGATTGTGGTCAGAGTAGGTATTGCAGCTGTGCTGCTCATTGCAACTGTGCTGCCCATTCCCAAATTTGATCTTTTCATGAACGTGAAGTAATAAATTAATATTTACTAGTATGACCAAAATACAAGATGTTTTGCAGCTAAAAATGTATATTACTGGAAATGCAAAATGGCGGACATGGAGAAGAGCCAGCTTTTCATGTATGAAAAGTGTCATTTCCCAGTCATAATGAATACTTAGAATTTGATGGTGGTGGTAAGTATTCATTTGTGAATGAGCAGCATGAATTCTGAAAATAAACTAGTAAATAAACTTGTACTTTACATACCTTTAAAACGCATGGACAACAAGAATATACACTTAACCCTATGGGCCCCAAGCTATTTTCAGGGCATTTTGACTACCTTTACTTTTAGGCTCATATCTTGGTCATTTTAAGGGCCATATATGCTATATCTTGTTTTTTCAGGACAGTCTAGGCTATCCAGATCTGGTTTCATGTGGGGAGTTGCTATTTTCACTGATCTTATAAAAAATAGTAAACCAATAAAAAATCATATTGCGTATTTAAAAAATCTTGTATTCTTGCAAGTATCTGTCCATAGGATGCTGTCAGAAGGGATATCTTTTTTCTTTTATCTCATATTTGAGTAGAGGAGATTGTCTGGAATCTGGCAATATAAGGATGATGATGGGATGGGATATTCAGTGGCTTATCAATGTTGATAAATATGTAGTCTTGGTGTCGTTGGAAAGCTTCGAGATTCTGTACTTTCATCTGATATGCGTGCCATGTCTATGCGATCACAGGGTCGCGAGTAATTTAAGCGAGTTCCGCTGTTTCGTTTGGTATGAAAACCATCTCGCTACGATGTACCGTTCCAGAGTAATTAAACAGAGAAGAATGGGTGCAAATTTTTACGCACTTTGCGTATTTTGGGCGCATAGGGTTAAGATGGCCTTGCCCAAACTGACCGTTTGTCTGTAATGCTAAAGAATTTCTGAATTCTAAGACACTTAAATGTCACAGTTTAACCCTGGCAAATAAACTAACATTTCTCTCTATATAGAGAGAAAAAAAGAGTTTGAAGAGACGTTAGGCTGGCGACGCCTTTGTTAATAATGTAACATAAGACGGATCACCATCTAACCGGCCACAACTGGCAAATGACCGAATGAAGAATAATTCTTAAATGTAGAGCATCCAAATAAGTCAATCCTTTCAATGCATGCATGCGTCCTTACTCACGCCTGCTCTTGCATTGTCTTTTTGCAGGCATCATGCGTCCTTACTCGCACCAGATCTTGCATTTTGTCTTTGCATGCATGCGTCCTTACTCGCGTGTGCTCTTGCATTTTACATAACGCAAGAGCAGACACGAGTAAAACGCATTTTTAAAAAATGCAAGAGCAGACACGAGTAAAACCGTGGCACGAGTTAGGTCGCATGCATGCAAAGAAAGGCCGCGATCACACCGAACGCGGATTTAACAGTATGAGGCGGATTTTTTCTGTTGTTTATCAATGAACATGAGTGTATTCCGCGCTTATTATCAGCACAAGGCGGAAAGCGGATTTTCCACCTGTAGAAAAAAGTTCAACTCAAGGCGGAGAATCCGCTTCTCGTCACGGGCGGATGTCCAGATGTTTTGTGACGACACCGTTGTCAACATTCCACTTTGTCCGTTGTCATCATGGAGGAGAAGCTGGTACTTGCCATTACGGGGTACCCTGAGCTGTACGATTTCTCCTACAAAAACTATCAAAACAAACATTTGAAACAAGCTGCCTGGAGCCGTGTCAGTTTCGCCGTTGACAGATCTGGTAAGTTGTTATTGATTTTCACCAACCTGCATTGACGAAGTCATCCTTTCTGGTTGTAATGTTAACATAGGGCCTAATAGTTATTATTCACTAACTATTGCTGTCGTTAAGCCGAATTTAAGTTATAACTGCCTACTGTGTAGTATATGATACACGCTGTTATGTACTGAAATCAAGAAATTGGTATGATGTAACATTAAACGTTAACATTACCTAACATAGCAACCGTATATAATAACAGTCAAAATACTGTAGCTGTCACTGTCGCGAGCATGGGATGTGTTACTAATAGGCCTAATATCTGCTACTGTGTTGCCAGTTAAAGAATGCCAGAAGAAATGGAAATACCTAAGAGATGAGTACCTGAAACAGAGGAGAATGGAGAAGGAAAGGCGGAGTGGGGCAGAAGGTGGCATGAGGAAGAGGTGGAAATACATGGGCATTCTGTCCTTTTTGGAGCCCTATGTAAAGGAGAGGGAGACCTCATAAAATTTAGAATTTGAGGAGGATAGCAACACCGTGACCCCGGAGCTCATCTTGAGCCGGACAGTGTCAGACATTGAGGAGAACATATTGTATTGAAGGACTTTAAATTTGGTAATTGTAGTATTTCTAGTCCATGGGTGGCAAAATCTAGCTATGGTTTTTGTAACCCTTCATGTCTGAAAGAAGTGTGTAGCCAGCTTAGTTGTATTTTTTACTGGCTTTCATACCCATACACAGTACATCTCACAATACTTATATTCCTTACCAAATAATGTTGGATACTTATTCATGTCTATCAGCACCAGCCGCCTCTCCTTCCCCTGACTCAGAACCACCATCACCATCACCACAACCAGGTGAAAGTGCACCCCAGTGCACAATCAAAAGGCCTGAGAAACCCCGCAAGAGACAAGCTGACCAGCAGCCACTGTCTGAATACCAAAAAAGACTCCTTGCGGCAGTGGACCGTCCGTTTGATGAGAATGAACACTTTTTCCTGGGGTTAGTTCCCCAACTCAAGCGCCTCCCCCCAATTAAAGGAGAACTTCAGTGTAAAATGAAAATTGGAAACAATGGAAGTGGTAGGTGCCCCAGGACGAAGCAAGAAGATTACGCTATTATTAAACCATTAAAACAGCTCGAAGAAACTCCACACTCCATCGGTAGTACAACAAAGGCCTTGGCATTCAAAACAAGGCACTGAGAACTTTGTAAATGTACACGTTTATTTAAAAAACTGTTCTTACATGCAGTAGTTTGCAGTTGTTCCTCGTGATGAAAGTCCAAACAAGTCGATTGTACTACCTCTCCTCCTATTCTTCCTGCTGGTTCGTGTTCGTCAATCGACTCATGCAGACTTCTTATAATTGCGGCGACGAGAAACTACAGCAAGGTATTGCCTGTCAAAAGTGTTTTATTAATAAATGTTGTGTACACTTACAAAGTTCTCAGTGCCTCGTTTTGAATGTTGTGGCCTTTGTTGTGCTACTGATGGAGTGTGGAGTTTATTCGAGCTGTTTTAATGGTTTAATAATAGCGTAATTTGGTGATCAGTGTTATTATTATTATCACCAAACTCTGCCTTAAACATGAATTGCATGATTTTTATAGTCTTTATTTATATTTATATTTATATTTATACTTTATTTGCACACACACAGAACACACACACCCAACTGTGTATATCATACAATTTTCCAAAAAGTTTAATTAAATTGAAAAATGTGCCTTACATGCCTGTTTTTTTTTCTCTTTGTAATATTACTTTCACATGTACAGAATGTGCAGTATGTACAGATTAGATACAGTATAAATTAAATGCAGTCATATTTACATACAATATATACAGATATCTTATTTTACATAAGGGGTAAATATACAGCTGTTATACATAGACAATATACGGAATATACAGAATCACTGATTTAACTTTCGTTCTGGACATTCTGCCAGCTTGCTCGGCCAATAGGGGAGGAGAAATATGATGTAAATCTGTCCCTTACTGCCAGAGCTTCTTGGGAAGCTCTGTTGCTGCCCACCTGACCTACACACTGCATCCCAGGTGAGGATTCTGGAGGCATGAAGGAAAGGGTGCTTGGGTCCTCTTCCTCAGAGTGCCCACGTATATAATTATGCAGTATGCATGTCGCTTTCACAACCTTTTTAGCAGTCTCCGGTGATACTCCCAGGCTTCTCCTGTACACTCTCCACTGCGAGGCGAGAATGCCAAAGGCACACTCCACCATCCTCCGGGCTGTGGACAGGCGGTAATTGAAGACCCTTTGTTCTGGGGCCAAATTGAGCCCAGGGTATGGCCTCATCATGTTTGCTGATAAAGAGAGCGTCCCACCATCGCTGCTCTTTCCATAGGCTCCCACATGAACCATCAAAAAACGATACCTGGCATCCACCATAGCCAAGAGCACTATTGAGTAGGAGCCTTTGTAATTGTAGTACATGGACCCACTGTTTGCTGGTGCCTGAATGACAATGTGTTTGCCATCTATGGCCCCAACACAATTTGGAAACCCGCAAATCATTGCAAAGTCCTCAGCAATGGCTCTCCACTTCTCACCTTTTGGAAAAGGCATGTAATCCTGAACCAGACAGGACCACAGTGCCTCACACACTTCTTGGACGATGCCGACAACTGTTGAAAATCCTACCCTATAGCTGAAAGCTATACTTCTGTAGGAATCTCCCGTTGCCAAGTATCTGAAATGACAAAGGAGTCATGAGACAAGGACCAATAGAGACTTCATAGAAGTAGTAGCCTACTATTATATCACTTATTATATTGCTTAATATGAATTAGGCCTGTATTGTTTTCTATGAATTACATAATATATCATTAGTACAAATTAAAAAAATAGTCTAAGAATACTGCAATGTGTGTTTTCATAAGTAACATTTGTGTATGCATGTGTGTGTACAGTGACATTACAGTCTGTGTGAGACGAGTCTAATATCTGATACTGCTGTCATTGCAAATTGACTGTGCGAAAATGATTATGCTTATGGGAAAATAAAGACTATTAAGCTTAACCATAGTAAAGTTAGTACATGGTACAGAATGGCTGAATGAGATTTACCTTTAGCTATGAGACAAGGCCTGACAACAGATGACAAGGCTACAGCTGACATGTTTTAACTTACCTTATACAAATACTTAGCCGTTCTGCAGGCCCAATTGAATCCCTGTAGTTGGTATCCTGTTTTGTGATTGTTGGCCCCACGATTGATAGGAGGTTGTCAAAATCCTGTCTACTCATCCTGAAATACGCTTTGAAACGGCCATCGTCTAGTCGAAGCTCTTGGACGAGGTGGTGGTACTCTCCATGGCGTTTTCTCTCTTTGAGAATATTGTGTGCCCAGATGTATCTGTTCTCCTGCCTATTAGATTCACGGTCGAACTCGATGAGGGCTAGAGCAAGGGCTCGTCTTCTATCCATTTTGCAGAGCTGAATTTGCAAAGCTTTTTGTGTATCTTTTCACAACATTCAAAAACACTGTACATCAAGTTACGAGTGACAGCTCAGCTGTTACACCGTTGCCTGGTTACTGCTAAAGATTCTACTGATAGCGTTCGAATGGACGCGGCGGACTTTTTAAAAATCCGCGTTCGGTCTGATCACTACTGAAAAATCAGCTGGACGCGCAAAGCGGATTATAAGCAGAAATCCGCGTTCGGTGTGATCGCGGCCAAAGGCTTGATTTGGATTTGCACATTTGCACTTCAGGATTCTTCAGTTAATTGCCAGAGTGGCCGATTAGATGGTGATCCGTGTTGTTAAATATTGTTATTAACAAAGCTATCGCTATCGAACTCTTTAAATGCCACAGCCTCGTACCAAATATTTTCATTGGTTTATGAAACATAAGTTACTTTCAAAACAGGAGAATTAGGAACATTGGCGCACAAGAAACTTTTCGTTAGCAGGCTAGCTCTCTCATGTTAGTGGCTCAGCCAACAGGTTAAGGAGTTTGTCGCCTCACTGTTCTCATATCTCCTTTAGCCAATGGATGTTAAACACACATCTTATCTAATTCAAGCAAAATATAAAACACATGAATTGTTTGCTTACCAAAAACGTGAAGAAATTCAACAGACGAATTCGAAGTTCAGTCAGAAGGCACAGCCAAAGATCTTCAATCGTCTCTGGCACAGCTACATAAAGAAGAATCTGCAAAGTTCTTCTCACGCGGTCCGCAGGTGGATGAGAAAATGCACATGCGCACTGCATTACTTGTGGAGTTGGGCGCGTAGCATTAGCTTACGTTGGGTAGTTGACTAACGTAAGACTGGCGGATATCAAAATCGTAAAACAGGCTATGAATAGTGTAGACATTCTAATGTTGAGATAGTATTATGTTGATTTCTCGCTTCGATTTTAAAATCTAAGTGTAAAAGTGCCAAACTAAAGATAATTTTAAGATTGTAGACAGGTAGCTGCCATTTTGGTTTAGAAGATTCAGCCAGATGACGTTTAATGGGAGGAGAATTTTCACTCTCAGAACGTCCGGTGTGGTACTGCACTCTAGGGGCGCTCGCGGGCGAGTGCAGAATGAATGGGATCCTATGGAGCTCCACTCATAGATTCCTACATTTCTTTGGGTATAATAAAAAAAAAAAAAGCTATAGTTTTTAAAAAACAGAATGGACAACCCTTACAAACGGCACATAGTCAGTATTTTTAAACTCGCTTTATCATTACAAAACACGGCCAGAGAACTACGGCTTTGGTAATCAAATGACGTCATGCATGTTAAATCACTTTACGGCACCTTGCGCCTCTCCTTTCCCATGCAGCCTATGCTCGCAGTGGCAGCAGAGGCAACAGCTGGAGAAACGTTCTCTGTGGAGATGATGAAGGAGATTAACACTCCATTAACAACTTCATACAGGAAGTGACATTTGCACAGGCCCCTGGCCTATTTTTCCCTCCAAATTTTCAAAAACCGGCGATTTTGCGGAGCGCATAGCTTCAAATGCGCTCCGAGCTCTGACCGATATAACCAGAAAAACACATTACCTTTCATTGTCCTTGGGAAAACTGAAATAGGACAGTCCTTTCCTATAACTATTGCAATTTATGACTGCACACCTGCGCGGCATCTTTACAGATATCACCTTTTTAATTCGTATATGGAATGTTTAAAAATTGGATGTTATAGAAAGCGGGATTTATCTTTAAGGTAGCAATATAGCATCATACGCTCAAGGTAAGAAAACACACATGTTCGCAGTCAACTAACTTTATTTTTTTACAATACAATGTGTATATTGTGCGATAAGTACATCCAAAGTTGCCAATAACCAAAATAAAAACGTATACTGTAATGTAGTTCCAGAGTCGTCCTCAAGAGCTTTGTTGCTCTTCTGTGGGTGAGTGCCATAAAGTCAATTCTTTGGTCGTAACCAGTCGTGAGTTCTTCATTGACCAATTGGATTTCATTAGCTAGATGCTAGCAGAGTCTGGGTTGCAACTGCCCAACCTGTAAGAGGACAAAAGGATATAATCCCCGGATTATTCCACTTCTGGCGTACAATCCATATCGATCTCTCGGAAACCACTGTAATATTTGGATTTCATAGATGATAAGCATGAATGATGTAGTTTAGCCGTCTAGCTCCATAGAGCCCCATGTATTTTGCACTCGCCCGCGATCGCCCCCTAGGTGAACTGCAGCCAAATTCGGTATAATGGGGGTGAATAGGGAGTGGGAGGGCTCTCCGTAAATCGGCTCTGATTCAGCGTTGCCGTGGACGCGGCAGCATCAAGACGCAAACACGCATGCACGAATCTGTTACCCAATAAACACAAATGGGATTCAATAGATAAAAACATGTGACATTTACAAGGGGTCAGAATCAGTTAGCTGTTACCTAAAAAATATATGGGTATTCAATTATACATCAAAAAAAATTAAAATAAACCTGATAAAAACATGTGACATTTACAAGGTGTCAGAATCATTTTTTTTCAGTGTATAAAATGCTCATTTTCATGAGTACCAATGGGTCTTTCTCATGTAAACTGTTAGTGAGCCAACCAGTCCCAAAATTAGTGTGCCAACCAACCCCGCCCACACATGCTATCATTGGTCACCTCAGGATCTCAAACTTTTTTTTACATTATAGCTGAGTCCCTTGACAATCATTCTTGCTGGCTTGATCTTATTGAGGAAAGGTTACGCCCTTATATACCATGGCTACCCAGGGAGACGATTAAGGCAACAATGCCACAATGTTTCAGGGAGCATTTTCCATCTCTTACCTGCATCATTGACTGCTCTGAAGTCCCCCTTCAGAAGCCCCACAACCTTGACTCCAGGGGGAATCTTACAGCCACTACAATGGACAAAACACCATCAAGTTCCTAATAGCAGTGGCTCCCTGTGGACCCATCATGTTCATCTCACCTGGATATGGAGGAAGGTGCAGCGATAAATTTATCACTGCAAATTCTGGATTTTTGGAATACCTGCGTCCAAGGGATCAGGTCATAGCTGACAGGGGCTTTGTTATACAGGATCTCCTCCTTGAGAGAAGGGTAAAGCTCGTCATACCCGCATTTACAAAAAAAAGCATCCAGCTCTCAGAGGAAGACACCACCAAGACAAGACGCAATGCCAATGTGCGTGTACACGTTGAAAGAGTCCTTCACCAACTGGAGAACTACAGAGTCATATCTCAGACAGTCCCAATTAGCCTTGCCCCTAAGTACGACAAAATCCTCAGAGTTTATGCAGCCCTGTGTAACCTTCGTGGTGACATTATTCATGACAGTGAAGAATACATTTTTAACCCACTTTTAATCAGTTCAGTATTTTTCAGTGTTAAGTTACAGTATGTTTGTTAAGTTCTAAGGGCTCATTCACACCAAACTCTGCGTGTTCAGCGCGTGGCCGTATTCTGTCCGTATTCTGAGCGTATTCATTTAGAATGCACGTTAGCAGATGAGACCATTCCCACCGCAACCGTGTTCTGAGCGTATTCTGAGCGTGGACTACGCTCAGAATACGGACTGCAGCTAGAAAATAGAAACCAAGTCTATTTTTCTGCGCGTGTTCTGCGCGTATTCAGCCAAAATCCCATTGAAAGCTATAGGCACAGCTATACAATTCATGTAAACTGTGCTATCAATGTCTGTATTGACACAGGGAATACCTCAAAAACCTAGCAACTGTCTTCAAAATATTACCACTCGCTTACAACTGCATCAAACAAACGCTGGAAAGCTATCAATATTGGGGTTATCAGATCTGCACTACAAGGGCATTGACTATCCTACATAAACACACAAACTGAAATACCTTTGAAGTTGTCACGCTGTCCAGTCAAACATGTTGTAGGTAATAGTGGTGGAGCTTTTATGTTCTTAATAGGAAGAAGCAAGATATCGCTTTAGATTTCTTCGTCGGAGTATTCTTAATGCAAGAAGAGCCTCAATCGGTCTTCTGTCGACCACTCGAAAAATAGTAACCTCGTTCTTGTCATTCAGTGTTTCCTACTTGGTTTCATAAATCTAGTCAACAAGCCACTAGGCAAACTGAGGTCCATAAGTCACTACATTTAATAATTTATTTACCCGATGTAGGCAAAGTGACTGTTGGCAAAGAGGTAGAGTTTATCATAACTTTATGGAAGGGGTTAAAACGCGTTCGCTTTTCTTGTACCGGGAGTGAATAAAGGCTTTGACAATGATCAGCCTACATGATTTAGAACGATGTCAAATATTCCACTGGCCTTATCAAAGTGTCAAGTTGCACTATAGGTGCAGTGCTGCTTTCTAAACAACGTTTAAAGTAAGGAAATAAAACCAGAGAAGCACATATTGTGTTTACTAAAGTGAGAGATAGGGAAACATGGCTATGTGCACCTAAAGACATTGGCCAAGTGCATTTAAAGACGGGGCTTCCCGCTCCCGCGCTGAATACGCTGACATGTCCGGTGTGAATGGTCATACGCTCAGAATACGCCCACGCGCTGAATACGCCCACGCGCTGAATACGCTCAAGGTGGTGTGAATGAGCCCTAAGTGTTCTTTGTATACCAGTGTTATTAAACCCAATCCCCTCATCCATTGGCACTCCACCCAAACCACATATGTATATATTGTAAATACTGTATATTCTCTGTATATCATGCATGCGTGGTGCATATCTTGTTCATATTGTTCATACATATATTTTTTCACTTACAGTATGTCACAAAAGTGAGTACACCCTTTACATTTCAGCATAAAATAGGCCATATCTTTTCAAGGGACAATACTACACAAATTAAACTTCAATATGTTTTTCAGTAGTCAGTGTGCAGCTTGTCTAGCAGTATTAATTTACTGTTCTCTGAAAACCACTTTACACACAGGCGTTTTTGTGCACATATCAGGCCACAAAAGTGAGTACACCCCACAGTGAACATGTCCAAATTGTGTCAAAATCATTTTTTTTTTGACTGAGCTCCATTGTTATCTACCACTACCTTAATATGAAATTCACTAGAGTTGTACAGGTTGTTTTTGTGATCCTTTTCTATTCCTCCATTATGGCATTATGGACCTGGGAGATGTTAGACACTGGTGCTCCTTCATCTCCTGTTTAAGGATGCCCCATGGGTACTCAATAGGGTTCAGGTGTGGAGACATACTTGGCCACTCCATTACCTTCACTTTCAACTTCTTCAGGAAGGCAGTGGTCATCTTGGAAGTGTGTTAGGGGTTGTTATCATGATTAAAAAAAACTCTTATGTGTCCCAGTTTCTGAGGGGGGCATCATGTTCTGCTTCAGAATACCACAGCACATGTTGCAATCCATGATTCCTTCAATGAACTGCAGTTGCCCAGTGCTGGCAGCATGGAAGCAGCCTCAAACCATGATGCTACCACCACTGGGCTTGATTGTAGGCAAGGCACAATTATAATGGTACTGTTCAACAGGCCACTGCCACACATGCCTGACATAATTTAAGCCAAAAAGGGTTATCTAAATCTCATCAGACCACAGGATATGGTTTCAGGAATTCATGCTTTTGGACTGCATGTCTTCAGCAAGCAGTTTTCAGGCTTTTTTTGTGATCAAGTTTTAAAAGAGGCTTTCATCTGGAAGGATGACCATGAAGACCGAGTTGTTGTGTGACATATTATTTTAGCTCTGTCAGTCTGACCTCCCACCTCTGCAACCTCTGCAGCAATGCTGTCTGCAATCATGCATTTATTTTTTGAAGGCAACTTTTGCCACTGACACAGAGTGTGTGGACCCAACTTCTTTGACGGATTCTATCAATGCCTGTTCTGACAATGCACCCGTTTTGGAAAACCACCTAATGACTCAAGCTATGATGGTGTAGCTCAGTTTCATGGTATTGCTGATCTTTTATAGCATAGGCCATCATTCTGTACATCAACAATTCCATTTCTCAAATTTCTCAATTGAGTTTTCTTTTTTGCCATGAGAAGCCATGTTGGTCATCCAGTGGATAGTATGAGAGAATTATGGCCAAAAAAAAAAAAATGAATAGCTCTAATACATGACATACGAATTTGTAGGGTCCAGTTGAGCAGACCAAAACACAAAAATGCTGAATTGGACAAGTGGGTTTTTTATGGTTGAATGATATGTACAGTTATCATTCAGGGTGTAGTCACTTTTGTGGCCTGCTATTTATACAAAAATGACTGTGTGTAAAGTTGTTTTCAGAGGATGGCAAATTAAAGGAGAACTTCAGTGTAAAATGAAAATTGGCATGTTAAAACATCATATCGAGTTGGTATGTGTACTGAGGAGCAAAATTGATTCAGCCTGTTGCATTCAGAGTTTAACTATTCTGTTTAACCAGTGACAACCAGGAAGAGGCTGGCTGACAACCAGGAAAAGACTGGTGACGACTGGAGAGACAGTTGACAGCTTGGAAAGACAGCAACCGGGGCGGGGAGGGTCGGCAGCCCAAACCGCTTCCTCCGAGAGGAGGAAACCCACCTCAAAGCTACAGATCGACTCATGGATGAATACCCCCAGGGGTGCCCGAGAGGGGGGGAGGATGAGCACCCCAATCTGACTGACCTAAGAACAACGAACAATGGCGACGGCAAAATGACTACGACCGCTGTGTGCAGATGCGGGAAAATCTGCAAAAACAGCCGTGGCCTCAAGATTCATCAGGCCAGGATGAAGTGTTTGGCGGAGGAGAATGGGCCACAGCGCACAGATGCTACATCTGATGAGACGCAGGAGGAGCCAGGCCAGGAATCACCCCACAGAGCCCAGAGCCTCCATGTGGCAGTATCTGTTCCCCCAAATCTTCCCCAGGCTAAGGTTCGAATCAAGTGGACACCGGCCTGTAAGACGTCAGTTTGGGAGCAGTTTGACGAGGACGTTGATAAAGTGCTTGAAGCATCTGCAAAGGGAGACGTGGATCGAAGGCTGCAGACAATGACAACCATCATCATTAATCTGGCCCAGGAGAGGTTTGGTGCAGAGGAGAAGAGACCAGCTCGTACACCCTACGCCATGAACCGAAGGGCTGCTGAGATCCACAAAATCCGACAGGAACTGAAGTCCCTCAAGAAGCAGCATAAGGAAGCCAGTCAGGACCAGCGACCTCCCTTGGCAGGGCTGCGGGCTATCTTGAGGAAAAGGCTGATGACCCTGCGCAGAGCCGAGTGTCACCGAAGGCGTCGGAGAGAAAGATCCAGGAAGCGTGCTGGTTTCATAGCCAACCCCTTTGGATTCACGAAGCAGCTGTTGGGGCAGAAACGGGAGGGGAGCCTAAGCTGCTCGAAGGAGGAAATAGACATGCATCTCCACAACACCTACAGTGACCCTTGTAGACAGGAAGATCTGGGACAGTGTGATATCCTGGTAGAACCACCACCTCCCACCAAGGACTTCGACACCAAAGAGCCACTTCTGAGGGAGGTCCAGGAGGTCGTGAAGAAGGCCAGAGCTAGCTCTGCCCCTGGACCAAGTGGTGTTCCGTACAAGGTCTACAAGAACTGTCCACTGTTGCTTAGGCGACTCTGGAAGATGCTGAGGATCATATGGAGGAGAGGGAAGGTAGCTCAGCAGTGGAGATTTGCTGAAGGTGTCTGGATCCCCAAAGAGAAGGATTCCAAGAAGATCGACCACTTCAGAATAATCTCTCTCCTGTGCGTGGAAGGGAAGATCTTCTTCAGCATAGTTGCAAGGCGGCTGGCGGACTTCCTCTCCAGTAACAACTACATAGACACATCGGTACAAAAGGGAGGGATCTCAGGAGTGCCGGGGTGTCTAGAACACACTGGAGTGGTGACTCAGCTCATCCGGGAAGCCAGGGAGAACAAGGGAGACCTCACGGTGCTTTGGTTAGATCTAGCCAACGCATATGGCTCCATCCCACACAAGTTGGTCCAGACTACCATGACCAAACACCACGTGCCACGCCATGTTGTAGATCTGATCCTGGATTATTACGACCAGTTCAGGATGAGAGTCACTTCGGGCGAAGTAACATCAGAGTGGCACAAGTTGGAAGTGGGGATAATCACAGGCTGCACCATCTCTGTGACATTGTTCGCGCTGGCAATGAACATGATTGTGAAGTCTGCGGAGCCAGAGTGTCGGGGCCCACGGACCCAATCAGGTACGCGCCAGCCCCCAATAAGGGCATTCATGGATGACCTGACAGTCACTACAGAGTCGGTGCCAGGATGCAGGTGGATCCTCCAAGGGCTGGAGAGACTCATCCGCTGGGCCCGGATGGGGTTCAAACCAGCCAAGTCCAGATCTCTCCTTGTAAAGAAGGGCAAGGTCACAGACAAGTTCCGTTTTAACATCGAAGGGACAATGATACCATCAGTCTCAGAGAAGTCAGTGAAGAGCCTGGGCAAAGTCTTTGATAGTAGCCTCAGAGACTCCTCCTCTGTCCAGGCAACCTGCCAAGAACTAAGCAGCTGGCTTCAAGCAGTGGACAGATCTGGCCTCCCGGGCAAGTTCAAGGCATGGATATACCAGCACGGTATATTGCCAAAGATACTATGGCCGCTTCTTGTGTACGAGGTCTCCATTTCTACTGTGGAGGCCTTGGAAAGGAAGGTCAGTTCCTGTCTTAGGAAATGGTTGGGGTTGCCCAGAAGCCTCAGCAACATCGCCCTCTATGGGAACACCACGAAACTTCAGTTGCCCCTGAAGTCGTTGGGAGAGGAATTCAAGGTGACACGGGCATGAGAGGTGCTGATGTACAGAGACTCAAGGGACCCCAAAGTGGCCAAGGCAGGAGTGGTGGTGAAGACTGGAAGGAAGTGGAGTGCCCAGGCAGCTGTGCTGGACGCAGAATCACGACTGCGCCACAAAGATCTGGTGGGAGTGGTGGCCCAGGGCAGAGCAGGCCTGGGGATGTTCCCAACAGCACCTCGTCACAGGGAGTGTAAAGGGAAGGAGAAGCGCAGGCAGATACAGGAGGAGGTCAGGACTGCCGTGGAGGAAGGAAGGTCAAGCAGAGCGGCGGGTCTGAGGCAGCAGGGGGCCTGGACCAGATGGGAGCATGCCTTAGACCGTAGAGTCACCTGGACGGACCTCTGGCAGAGTGAACCACACTGCATCAGCTTCCTGGTCCGGGCAGTTTATGACGTCCTACCTAGCCCAGCGAACCTCTTCACCTGGGGGAAAGTGGAGACCCCAAACTGCCTGTGTTCAGGAATAGGCACCCTGGAACACATTCTGAGCTCCTGCCCAAAAGCGCTCAGCCAGGGCCGTTACACCTGGCGTCACAACCAGGTGCTGAAGCCGATTGCAGAAGCCATCAGCAAAAGGATCAGCAGCTCTGGCCGAGTGCGCAACAACACCTGTGCAATCGCTTTTGTTAAAGCAGGAGGTCAGCCGAAGGCAGATCATAGGAAACCATCAGCCGGGATCTTGGCAACAGCCCAAGACTGGCAGCTCTCAGTAGACCTGGAGAAACAGGCACAGTTCCCCCAGCACATTGTCCGCTCCGCCCTGAGGCCAGATATCGTTCTGGTCTCAGAGAGCACGAAAAACATCCTGATCATGGAGCTGACAGTGCCATGGGAGGACCGCTTGGGGGAGGCCCATGAGAGGAAAAGGACCAAATACGAACAGCTGGTCATCGACTGTCGTGCGCAAGGCTGGAAGGCAAGGTGCATGCCCATCGAAGTTGGCAGTAGAGGGTTTGTGGGGCACTCACTCCATAAAGCCCTAAGTGCCCTGGGCATCACAGGAACAGCAAGGAGCAGAGCCATCAAGAACATCACCGAAGCAGCTGAAAAAGCCTCGAGATGGCTCTGGATCCGGAGAGGAGAACCATGGGGACAAGTGAATGCCACCTGAACACAAGTCACGGTCTGATCAGCCGTGGCTGGGTCGCCTGAGTAGGATGTATGATGTTTGAAAGACCCGAAACATCCGATGATCTCAGGTAACATCACTGATGATGTGTTCAGGTGCATCAGATGAGTCTGGTGTATTAAAGAACTAATTATCGTTTGTCCCAGAAGGCTAACAATGGAAGTGGTAGGGAACCTTAGACGAAGCATGACGACTACGCTATTTTTAAACCATTTAAACCATTGTGATTCTTTAACCCAAGTAATGGCTAAAACAGATGAGATGTTGTAATGAATGGTGATATGAAATGCGCGTTTAAAAACGCGAGTGGCCGGTAGGACTTTCCCTGCACTCTTTTGTAACAACGGTAGAAGGTTATGGCAAATGGTGGTTAATGACGGTGAACAATGAACCAGAGAACTTAAAACAGTGCATACAGAAATGGATGGATAGTGAGACAACCAGCGTCAGGGCAGCATAGTGGAGAATGCCGGCTAATGGCTGCCTGTACGACTTACCTGAACTTCTTTCACTTACCTTATTCCAAGACATGGTCACGAGATTGACAATATAGACTACCGTAAAATACCAAATAGTAGCCGGGGCTATCATTTGTTTCAATCACTTCAAAGACCAGGCATTTATTTGAGACCAGGCGGCTATTTGGGACAGGCGATTAATTCTTTCCTCACAAAAATCTTTCTCAGAAAAACTGTGAAAATATGGTACTCAAATTCTTTTAATCAATATAATTAACTAAATATCAACATTGTGATCACAAAATAATAATTAAAAGAAACAAATACAAAATACACAATAATTAAAAATCATTTTAATTAACCAAAAAGCCTTATGTGCATAATAAAATACCTGTTTCCCATTCACCATTAAAACATCCCTGTCATAATAGTTCATCCC
This sequence comes from Coilia nasus, assembly GCA_027475355.1. Lineage (NCBI taxonomy): Eukaryota > Metazoa > Chordata > Actinopteri > Clupeiformes > Engraulidae > Coilia > Coilia nasus. Next base: position 35,022,898 of record CM050212.1, on the reverse strand, counting down.
ATGAAACACCTGCGAAACTCTCCCATATCCAACCTGTGGTACAGTCCCTTGGTTCCGCACGGAAATCAGGACGTTCAGAGAGTTTGCATAACAGAACTACGTTTGTACCTTAAAAATGCTAAAAACCAATAAACTGTGATGTTTTAAATGACCAGTGTGTAAAATGGTGTTTCTCCGCTAGCAGATGTGCTTTAAACAGATGAGAGATGATAATGATTATGACTATGAAATGTGCATTGTACACGTGAGTTTGAAAAACAATTGTTACTTCTGAATGCCGGTAGCCCTTTCCCTGCACCTCTCATTGCTTGTGATTAATAAAAGGTTATTGCAAATGATGGCTTGGAACTCTTTTAATAACATGACCTGGATGAATGATCATCTTCAGACATATCTCCCCTGATTGTGTAGTGATCAAAGACTTACAGAAAGAAAGCACAATGGCTACGTGGAAAATAAACAAAACAGGCGAAGAAGAAAAACGTGTAGCGTCAGTGGTCACGTCTTTTTCCTTCATTTTGTTTTGGTTTGGGTTAGCCCCGGGATTTATTTGGAACCGGCCTTTATTAATCAAAATATACACCTGCACCCGGCATTTTAAAGGAAACAGGCGGTTAATTTGAACTCGGCTATTATTTGGTATTTTACGGTACTTACAAATAACCACCAATAACCTCGAGCTGTGTATAGCCAAAAACTAAATATGTTAACATTTTCAGATACACAAAATTCACGTTTTAACACTTCCTGTAAGATGAACAGAATGTTACACTAAAGACTACAAAAAGCAGGCCATTACACCACATGCTGTACAAGAAAGCATACAGTGAACAGTACATTAACTAGTGGTGTCTCTTCGATGTGTTCAAAACATTAACTAGTGGTTCATAGTCCCTCACATGGATAAACAAAAACAAGCACGGCAAGAAGTTGCTAGATTACACAGGAGACGTTTAAATGCCTAATGCTGGTATAGTTAAGTTGCATGTAGCTTGTGTCCACGTTCTCTTTTAATATTGAAACACTACAATAACACAGCAGCATAGTTAAGGAAATGACAGCTAAGGCAATCCAACTCACAAAATGGAATACCTCGACATAAAGCTAACGTAAATCTTACCTTCCATAAAATTGCAGCGGCGTGACTGCAGGATTTCCCAGGCCGGCGATGCAGGAGCAACCTGTTGTCTCCACAACCCCTTCGGTTGTAACTAAAACCCAAGCGCTGTGGCTCAGACCGCTGGCTTGGCTCGGACTGACGCTGGCTTTTAAAAACAACAAATTGTCCTGCTGGTGTAGCAGGACGCGACCGACTTTCCCGCTACGAAGGTACTGATACGATTCGGTGCTTTTAAAGTTTCGCATCGAAAAGCCGTCTATGCCCACCGACAAAACTAAATAATTAAAAAAATGTCCCCGTATGTCACAGGAGGCCACCTTTTCATATCGTCTACCCACTCTGTTATTAGTCTAGGGTGTGGTAACAATTTACCATCTTTGCCGCTAATACACTCTGCCGTCTCTACCCAGGTAACGTCCATCTTCTTACTAAAATAGCTAGCTGCTAAGCGGAACTAGCTAAACGGAAGTTCTAACACAAAGAGGAACAAATTTCACCATTGAAGTGGGTGGGGCGTAATAGGGTGAATACACTACAAACAAATGTTGGGCTGGGTTGTCTCTCTAACACCGGTATACAAAAACATAAATTGATGTCTTGGGCAATATTTTTGGCAATTTATTTAGTGAAAACGGTTTTCTGACTTCTAGCTTCAATGGTAAACAGCGCTCTGTCCCAAAAAATCAGTCATTAGTTCTGATGTGTGTACAAAATTTCATGAGTTTTCATGCATTGGAAGTATCTCAAAAAAGGCAGTCTGTGAGAAGAAAGAAAGAACGAAAGAAGAAAAATGTTTTGAAAAGCAATAAGTGCTTTGCACCTCCAGTAGGTCACCACTTGAACCCACCGGTCCTTAGGCCTTAACAAAAACAGTTTGGGATATATCTTAGAATTCTCTGTCTCAATGTTTTCAACATTCTATGAATTAGTCTATCTCTTTTTTTAAAACAAGGAACAAAATAAACATTATAACAATGTATTGCAGTTATTGGAAATAATAACAGAGGTGGAAGAGTTCATTACACTGTAAAAAATATGCCTCTCCAACATAAACATTTCTAGTGACCCGTTACAATTAAAATTTGTAGTTGGCCCAATTTAAGTTGCGGAAACCAACTTTTTTTTGTTGCGCTGACTACCCCTGCATGTAGGCTGAACTTTTATATAGAATGTTGGGTCAATTAAATATTCTCTGTTGACTAAACATAACTTGCTGGGCTAACAAGCACACTCAAATTGAAATAAAATATTGTATTAATAAAATGTTTCATGTTGGTCCAAAATTTCTATTTTTCATTATTTCAAATAAATGACACACTATGCTTTGATAAAGTACATTATTTATTGAAATCCATATAAACTTGCCTGTTAGGCTGAAATGCAGCCATTTTTCAAACAGTGTCCTAGAAAGACAAAAATACAAAAAGAACTTTAATTGGAGCTTTCTGGTGTGTGTATCTTCATTTTTTTGTTATCCAGAACTAGACCAAGCTCAGTTGCGTATTTGTTCTGGACACATTGTGAGCTTCTACAGTGAAATCAGTGAGCACATAAACAACAAAATAAACAACATCAGCATAGACATGCATGAAACAAACTTAAGATAATTTCTCCCTGTAAGTCAACTTAAGCACTGCTCTCCTCTCAACAAACACAAAAGGAAGATGTAAAATTAGTTTAAAAATGTGATTACTTCAGACATGTTTCAGAGCAGTTACAAAAATTAATCAAAAAAACTTTCACACCTCAATATACCTCAATGACTGACAATTACCATGTAATGGTCCTTACACCTGTAATAACTTGTTCTTCAAGGACTGTATCCAGGTTTAAGATAATCTTCTGGACTGCCTCAAAGGTGTACCTTAAATCCTTAGGGTACTCCATATTTAGAGCATAAAGCAGACCAAAGCGCACAGAGCTGGCTGACCTTTTCAATGACGCCATTTGGGTAACCAAGCTTGCCTACGTCGTTGATATCTTCGCCGAATTGAACAAACTTAACTGTTCAGTGCAAGGTCGCAACACATTTGCCATTCACCTCTATGACAAAATGGAAGGGTTTATTAAAAAAAATAAAAAGATGGAGGAAGCGCATCTGTGAGAAAACATTCTCCATGTTTCCTTCTGTGCATGAGCTGGGCAATTCTGCTGCGCTGTCGCCCCCCGTAACAAGCGCAATTGTCGCGCATCTGGAGGTGCTCGAGGGACAATACAGGCACTACCTTTCTGAGGCTGACTCCTGGCGAAGGAATAAGACATGGGTACTGTGTCCATTCACAGATAACAAAGAAGATCGCACACACCTGACAGTGGAAGAGGAGGATCAGCTGATCGAACTATCCACTGACAGCACGTTCAAGCACATATATGACACAAAACCACTCACCCAGTTCTGGATCTCTTACCAGAAAGTGTGTGTACCCCTTTGTGTGAATTGATGCTGGTTTGAAGGCAGCTGCCTAAATCTTTGCACAGTACTGTATCTTTTTAGCCATCCACATGTCTAATGTTAAAACACCTATAACGCTGAAAGAACTTGGCATAAGGATGGGCATAAGTTGTTTTTCGACAGTGTACACACACAGGGGTACACACAAAGTCAGGGATTTTGCAGGATTATACTCAGGTGTATGATCAACCAATTAGGAAATTGGTTGTATATGTCAGGAAACTTACATCCACAGAGGATCTGTGGTTAGTTCTTCAAGATGTTTGGCGCAAGCTACCAGCCATATTCCTTCAAAAACTCTATGCAAGTATACCTAGAAGAATTGATGCTATTTTGAAGGCAAAGGGTGGTCACACCAAATATTGATTTGATTTAGGTTTCTCTTTTGTTCAGTCACTGCATTTTGTTAATTGATGAACATAAATGATTAACACATCTATTTTTTAAGGCACTTCTAGTTGACAGCATTTTTCCACACCTGCTTGCCTTTCGCACTGCGACATGATTGCCTGTTTGCTAACCAAAGTAGCTCAATTAAACTTAGCAAAATACAAAATGGTGGTTATTATTAAGAAAAGAAAACATGCGCGGGAAGTACGTTGGTTCAGAATGCTGCTCCCCCATCACCGATGGGCTATTAACACTTTACCCCGGCAGAAGGCCATTACCGTGCATTAAATGTGTTACCTGTTGTTGTTCTATATGCCCTGTCCGATTAGCACAGCTATTAGCAGACCCTCCTCTTGCGGTCACGTACTGTGTAAATCTGCGTCCCAATGTCAGGTTTTCACAACAGTGTACGGAGGAGGAATCTATGTTCCAGGCATCACTCGCGGTTCCACTGCACTTTACAATATCTCAAAAGAGAATTTCAGCATTTTTTTAGTCTCCCAATCCTAAACACCTGAGGACTAGCGAGACAACTAAAGACAGCGGGACAGAGGACCCAGAGGAGAGACGTGCTGACACAGCGGGGTCAGCGGAGAACGCAGAGCGCACCTGCAGAGAAGGTAAAAGAGGTGGCCGCCAAACCTATCACCCGCAAACAGACCTGTTCTCTTGCAGAACCAGAAAATACAGAGAGGAATTCATTAATTATGGCTTCACCTGCACCTCAGTGCATTGTGTACTCTGAAGTCCTTGCACACGAGAGTCTTAAACCAGCGAAATTGCAGAGGCACATGAACACCAAACATGCCACCGTCACAGATAAACCCAGGGACTTTTTTCAGAGAAAGGAGAAGGAGTTACATGGGAAAAAGAAAACCCTCACCAAGCAAACAACAATCTCTGCAAAGGCACAGAAGGCTTCGTATGAGGTCGCATATTTAATTGCGCAGACAAAGAAGCCACACATGATTGGGGAAACGTTACAAAAGCCAGCAGTAGCGATGAGTCGGATTATGCACGGGGATAAACTGGCCACGGAGCTGGAGCAGGTGCCGCTCTCTGATGGGACTGTCTCCCGCCGCATCACAGACCTGGCCCTGGATGTCAAGTGCCAACTCATTGATAGAGTGAAGACGAGAGGCAGGTGGATGAATCCACGGACATATCCAACTCTGCTCAACTCCTTGTGAGGTGTTTTTGAGGGGAAACTTAATGAGGACATGCTGTTTTGCATGCAACTGGACGGATCGTCCACAGGCGAGGACATTTTTAATAAACTGGACTTCGAACTTAAAGCCAAGGGTCTGTCGTGGAGCGAGTGCATGTCAGTGTGCACAGACAGCGCTGGGGCAATGCTGGGGAAAAAGAGAGGACTGAAAACAAGTTACAAGTTACACCTCATGTCAGTTTTACACACTGCATTATATCGCATCCAAAACATTGAATGCAGAGTTTAAATGTGTTCTTGACACCGCTGTAAAGATGGTTGATTATGTAAAAGCACGTCCTTTGAACACACGACTGTTTTCAGCTCTCTGTAACAAAATGGGTTCAGAGCACAAAGGCCTGCTTCTGCACACTGAAGTCAGGTGGCTGTCGCGGGGGAATGTTCAGAGACGCTTGTATGAGCTGCGGGATAAGGTGCGCATTTTCCTCACAGAGCACGAATCCCCACTCGCTGAGCATCTCACTGATCCTCACTGGGTGACACGGCTGGCATATTTGGAGTGTATATTTGAAAAACTGAATGGACTGAATATGTCTCTGCAGGGCGCAAATACAAACATCTTGTACCTCAATGATAAAGTGCAGGCCTTCGCAAGACAACTGGTGCGTTGAAAAGAAAGAGTGGAAATGGGACGCATTGACATGTTTTCAGATATAGAGGAATTTATGGAGGAAAATGCATTGAGTGTTAACAGCATCAAGGCGTTACTGTTCACCTTCAGTGCCTTTCAGATCACTTCCATAGGTATTTTCCAGAAGGAGACGCTCTTGACCAGTTTGACTGGATACGATCCGCATTCAGCGTGACCACCACAAGTCATCTGGCGCCAGATCTGGAAGATGGGCTGATTGAACTCTCAACAGACCGAACCCTGAGAGCAAATTTTAATAGCAAGACGCTGGATGAGTTCTAGATTTCTGTCGAAGGGGAATACCCGCAGCTGTCGAGGGCGGCTTTGAATGTTCTGATGCCATTTGGCTCAACGTATTTGTGCGAAAAGACTTTCTCTGCACTGACTTACATTAAGAACAAACACAGGTCTCGGCTTAACGTGCAAGATGATCTCCAAAATTAAACCTAGAGTGGACCTGCTTTGCTCCGCACACGTTACCCACCCATCACATTGAGTTTTTTGTGCATTGGTATATTTTATAACTGTTCCATGTTGCTTGTTCGTAATATGTTCTTATGCTCAGCATTTTATAGAAGTTACGATGGGATGCTGCCTATTTGTTTTCACTTGTAAGTTTTTTAATAAAATACAGCGACTTCATCAAAGATTGTGTTCAGTTTTGTTTTCGCTCTACTGCTCTGTGTGCGTTAAAAACAGCAACATTATGAGAGACGAAGGGAGGGAAAGAGGTAGCGTGATAGCCCGTGCACGCGCGCTCATGACAGAGTGGTTGCGGGGGTCGCGGGTCATAAGCAGCCTAAGGGGTCGCGGACTGAAAAGTTTGGGAACCCCTGCTCTAGATAATAGGCAAAATGACATTGCATACAATTACAGCGCCCCCTACGGGCCAAATTGTATGGCATGTTCCGTGCTTTTAGAGGTCTTGCACAATCGTGCTGATCGTGCATGACATATTTTGTGCAGTTCCCACCTTCTCTGTTCTGCTCTATTGGCAATTCAAAATCCCAATTTTTGCATTTACCCATATCACTAGGTGCCACTATGCTTCAAGTGACGGTTTATGAGCCTCTGTAACACCGACACATCACAAAAAAATCATCTTGCTGGGTGAAACGAGTTATTCAGCAAAAACTTTTGCCCGTCTCCCCTCTTTGACGGACACTGGCACGGGGGGTGGCCCTTGGGGGCCAAGAGCTTCTGGTCGCTCAGAAACTACTAGAGCTACATATCTACAAAGATTTATGTCCCCCAGAGTTCCAGTGACCCGGCAATCATTGATGAAAAATTGCTGAAAAGAAAGAAAAAAAAAACGTAATAAAATCACGGCAACATCAGTATGACCACTTTCGCTAGCGGCAGTCATAATAACCTAGAGATATACAATATATACCTTAGAGACATAAGTGTGTAACTGTGTGTGTGATTTTGTCTGTGAACATAGTCCAGTGTGTGTGTGTGTTTCAGTGTGTTTTATGAACTCTGCTGTAGTCTGGAAAATGGGTTATGACACCTGCCTTACAGGCTGTTCCACTGACCACTAAAAAAATGTAAGCAAGTATGTGAGCGTGTGTGTGTCTGTGTGTGTGTGTGTAAGCGTGCATGTGTGTGAGTGTGTGTGTAAATGGGCATGTGTGTGTGTGTGTTCAGTCTTACCACAGTATAAAAACATGCTGAGCTTACTGCTGGGCTGCTGTGTCTCCATGGTAACGCTGAGTTCATGCTGTGACAGGCAGTCTGGTCCGGTTGCCGTGGCGATCGTCCATGACATCAAACCTGAGCCCCAGTTACCATGGCAACACACCTAGTGCCTGAGCTGCAGAGATTCAATTCTGTTTACACACACACACACACACACACACACTGCACTGAAGATCCATCCTGACTGGGAACTGTGTGTGCGCGTGCGTTGTATAGATTTGTAGTCTGCCGCAAGGTTCCACCTCTCTGACACAACCCACTCCACAAACCAACATGCTACTCTGACTTTATGTATGTGTGTCCACCAACCTTCCACCATTACAGTCATTTTCCATCCTTTCCCCAAAGCTTTTCCTCTCTCCCTCTCTAACTCTCACTCCCTCTCTCTCTCCCCTCTCTCTCTCCCTTCCTCTCTCTGTCCCTCTCTCTCTCCCCCTCTCTCTGTCTTTGCCTCTCACTCTGCAAGAGAGAGGGGGATAAGAATGAAGTGAGATACAGAACAAATGAGAAAGAGTGAGAGAGAGAGATGGAGAGAGAGGGAGGGATAAAGACAGAAAGAGAGGAAGAGAGAGGGACAGAGCGATAGAGAGATAGTATAAGAGGAGGTAGATAGAGGGAGAGAGGGATAGAGAGAGGGAGGGAGAGAACGAGAGTGTTTTGCACGAAAGTCAAGTGAAGGATTATGACTCCCATTTCTAATCCAGAGACAGCACTCTATCTCAGTGTGCGTATGTGTGTGTATGCGTGTGTGTACATATGTGTCTGTGTGTACATGTGTATGTGTGTGTGTGTATACGTGTCTGTGTGTGTGTGTCAGCATATGTGTGTGTGTGTGTGTTTACGAGTGTTTGTGTGATTACTTCTAATTCAGAGATTGCGCTCTGGGTCAGCTTCTTATATACCCTTCTACTCCCACACACACACACTCACACACACTGGGACTGACGTTCGGTGTCAGCAGTGAGATGATGGTTGTGGATGAAGTGCTTTATTAGATCAGCTAATTAGATCAGACTGTGTGTGTGTGTATGTGTGTGTGTGTGTATGTACCTGCTCCTTGGCTCCTGTAACTGAGGTGTGTGTGTGTGTGTGTATGTATGTGTGTGCATGTGAGAGTGATAGAGATGGTTGTCTGTGTACGTGTGTGTATGTGTGTGTGTGTGTGAGAAGGTTGTGTATTTGATGAATTCACCTGCTTTGTATTGAACATCTGCCCTAAATGGAATGCTCTGTCTGTCACTCTCTCTCTCTGCCTCTCTCTCTCCCACACTCCCCCACTCTCCCTCTGTCTGTCTCTCTGTGCCTCTCTCTGCCCCCCCCCACACTACCCCACTCTCCCTGTCTCTCTCTCTGCCTCTCTCAAACACACACACCTTGAATGAGACACAAGTTGGCCTAGTTTAGGAACAAGTAGTCGCACACACACACAGCTTTGACCATTTGTGCCGACACCAGATGGAGTCACATGCACACATGGGCACACACAGGCACACAGACACATGCTTGCACACACTCATGCACACACACGTATACACACATGCATGCACACACACGCATACACACACACATGCACATGCACACATGCGCACCCAAACACACACCCTCTTTTTGCCTCTCTCAGGCACACACTCCATTGCTTTTCTGTGTATCTAATAATACATCATATCCTGTTTTCCAGCTCCTCACTTCCTGTCTGGAAAGAGGGAAGTGTGCCCCAGGTAACTGTGTATGTAAGTGTGTGTGCGTGTGTAAGTGTGTTGTGTATGTGTGGGTGTGTGTGTGATGTCACTGCCAGAGGCAAGTGGTTTTGTATTTGCAACAATGTAAAGTTCAGGCTGGGACACTAAAAAGTGTGTGTGTGACACACACACATGCACGCTCGTATTCACACACACACACACACACACACACACACACACACACACACACACACACACACACACACATGCACACACGCATGCACACACACACACACAAGCACGCTTGCATTCACACATGCACGCACACACACACACTCAGTACTACACCAGTGCATTCACCAAGTCACAATGACTCCTACTCCATAAGAATTCAAAGGTCAAAAAGCCTGTGATGTTAGCAGCAGCTGCAGCATTTGTAACACTGAAGGACAAGAAGAGGAACGTGCTGCTGTTTTTATTTACAAACAACAAACACCAGGGGTGCGTTTTCCAAAAGTGTCGTTGCTAACTTCCTTAGCAACTTCGGTGGTTTGAATGATTAGCATGGACCTGTCGTTAGACCATCGTGTTTGTTTACATGACGTCTTGCTCGTCACCTTTGTCCTTTTTGGGGCAGATTATACAGCTGTTTATGCGTTACTGCCACCATCTGCATGAATGATGTTACTCTCAATTCACTCCATTTTCGGTGTGGCATTGCCAGATCATGTAAAAACAAGGCAAAAGGCTGTTGCAAAATGTGGTTGGATCAAAGTTAATGTACGTCAGTGATGTTAATGACTGCTTTTGTAATACTGTGATGTAGTAGGTGGTAGGTGGTGGGTGGTCTGACATCTGACACATTAACCATCAATACTGGAGCTCCCCAAGGCTGCGTTTTGAGTCCTCTGCTGTACAACATCTACACTCATGACTGCAAAGCCAGCAGTAGTCACACCTCCATTATCAAGTTTGCTGATGACACTGTGGTCATGGGCTTAATCAGCAACAACAACGAACAGGCCTACTTGGATCAAGTTGAGGAGGTGGCACAGTGGTGCCAGTCTAACAGCTTGACACTGAATGTCAGTAAAACAAAGGAAATGGTGGTGGATTATAGGAGGCAGCGGGTTAGCAGCTATACTCCACTAATGATCAGCGGGCAACCTGTAGAGAGAGTCCCAAGTTTTAAATACCTTGGTGTCCACATCACTGAAGATCTTACATGGACTGTTAACACACAATATGTACTGCAGAAGTCCAGACAACGACTCTTCTTCCTTCGTCAGCTAAGGAAATTCAAGGTTTCTTCATCTGTCCTGATGGCCTTCTACACTTTAGCCATAGAGAGTGTACTAACAGGTAGCATCATCACCTGGTATGGGAACTCCACAGTCAGAGATTGCAGTACTCTGCAGAGAGTAGTACGTTCAGCTGAACGCACCATTAGAACTCCACTCCCTGCTCTGCAAGACATCTATCCCAGAAGAGTACTTTCAAGGGCCCAAAAGATTTTGAAGGACTCCTCTCATCCTGGAAATGGGCTGCTTAAACCACTGAGGTCTGGAAGACGCCTTTGCAATCACTTCGCTAGGACTGAAAGACTCAGGAGGAGTTTCTATCCCCAGGCCATCAGAACCCTGAACACACAGTATACTGACTTTGCACACATCCACCACTCAGCACACACAACCTAACTTTACTCCACACCGCCCCCCCTCAGATGTCATCGAAGCCCCACCATTCTCCATCCTCCACTGCTTCCTCACACATGGTTCCACAAACCCCCCTCAGCAAAGTCCCCCCCCCCTCACACACAGCCCCTAGCAATGGGTGGTCTGTCCCAAATCCCTGTGCACATGAGAGTTCGTGTAAGCGGATAATGGTCAGAGATCTGGCCGTTTCCGCTACGCTAGATGGCGCGGTATTCCTTTCAACAAGTGGTGTTAAAACTACTTCAGGTTGACGGCTGCTAAAAAGAAAATAAACAAACTATCTGGCGGCATACAAAACAAAGATAGCGCTCGAGGAGGTTGACAGAGCAGCATTTGCATGCATGTTGTGCATTCTCCTTTGTTTGGAAGTCCGTATGAAAGAACAAACAGCGTTTTTGGTTTCCTTGATACAACATGAACTGTGCCGTCGGCGTTTGATATTACAAGCAATTGAGGACAACGAGACTTGTTGAGAGCAGGCGCTAGAAAGCCTCGACGTTCAGTATGGATGAAAATCAGGGACAGATCTTCTGGGATCGACATGCGCAGTACACGAATCCAAACCAATACCGTGCACAAGGCGGCACCAAGCGGATTAACATCGGCTTAAGCCAGGGGTTGCAATCGGATTCGTGAAACCAATCCCTATAAGATCTTTAGCCTGTGCACATGAATTCGATACGATCCCAAACCATTTCCAATCGGATTCAACGCGTCCATGTGCACGCAGTGAATGATGCGCACCAAGGGAGAGACACAAGTTTCACGATCAAGATTCACCTATATCTCTGAATTAGTCAGGGATATAACCAAGTCTCACACCTAGTGAGCTCAACAGGGAGCGAGACTGTCATTTGGAGTCACTAATGAAATACACATAGACAGCATCCATGGCTAACAGAAATAGCAGATTCAAAATATATTTGACATTTTACCCAAATTCCTTCAGGCTCAGATGCCTAGTTTTTGTTAGGGGGTGGGTAATTGGAGGATTGCCTACACCTGGATGGGTACATAAGGACACCTGATTCTTTCTCTTTTTTATATTTTGCTCCTCTCTCACCTTCTTTTGGTGTACATTCCACGCTACATTGGCAGATTTGTTTCTGCATTTTTCCCTATTTTCAATAAATACATATTGTTTGAACTTGGAACCAGTTTGTGTGCCTCTTTTATGTTGCGTCGGTGACGAGGCAGGTTTAAGAGGTGTGTGTGTGTATGTGGTGTGTGTGTGTGTGTGTGTATGTGGTGTTTGTGTGTGTAGTGTATGTGTTCGTGTGTGTGTGTGTGTGTGTGTGTGTGTGTGTGTGTGTGTGTGTGTGTGTGTGTATGTGTGTGTATGTTGAGGGTGGCTAAACATGATGCTCACTGGCTCTGAATGTGGACACACACACACAAACACACACACACACACAAACAACACTCATGGGTATATATGAGCACAGTGAGTGACATATGTAGTGTGTGTGCTGAGATAGCAGGGGTGTGTATGGGTGGGGGGGAGATGGCTAGATTACCCAGAATGCATCTCTTCTGGTGCTGGGCGTCTTGGACCTTTCTCAGTACAGGACCTTCTGTCTCTCTCACACACACACACACACACACACACACACACACACACACACACACACACACACACACGCACCTCAGTACACAGTACAGGACCTTCCACCCCTCGCTCTCTTTCATACACACCTTAGTACAGGACCTCCGTCACACACACACGCACACACACACACACACCCCCATCTCAGTACAGGACCTCTGTCACACACACACGCACACACCTCAGTATAGGGCCTCTGTCTCTCTCTCTCACACACACACTGCTAGACTGTTGTTGTTGCTGTGGAGTGTTGTTATCTCCATAGTCTCAGTGTTGCCTTGTCATTTAGATATGAGTGGAGCATGCCTGTCGTTGTCCCTCTCTCTCTCTCTCTCACTATCTCTCTCTCTCTCTCTCTATCTCTCTCACACACACACACACAAACCCATATGCAGACACACCCTTTGCAAACTCGTGTACTCTCTCACACACACACATATAGACACACACACATCTTTGCAAATTCACGTATACACACAGAACTTTGCAGCACATGGACCAAATGAGGCTGGTATGTGAGATATTGTTGGAGTCTTTAGACACAGCTGTCAATCTAGCTACTCTCAAACTGGGAGACTCGGGGTGTGTGTGTGTGGGACAATCCTGATAAAAATCAATATCGGACAATACAGAAAATTACATCTTGGTCACAGTTTTGCCATATGCCCTAGCCCTGGCTTTAGCATAGACTGTTTAAGTGCACCTTATAGCGACTGAAACCATATTCTTTGCCATTTCTACAGTGCGTACAGACACACACACACACACACACACACACACACACACACAAACACACTCACCCCATTTCTACAGTGTGTTTTTCACAAGCATCAACGTTCCAGGCCAAACAACAAAGCCAAAACTGAACATTCTAAGGTCGCAATACCTTAAATGTCTGGCTGCAGAAGTGAGCAACTAGACTCTCGTGTTAAAAACTAACTGCAAAAATAAACGTATTCACAGTCTGGTTCAAAAAACGGTTTAAGTCCATGACAACTCTGAGGGGGGTTATTTGTTTTAGAATCTATTAGTTTAATACCCCGATAATTTACACTGACATTCACCGAATGACCAGGGATGGGCAATTGGCGGCACTCCTCACTCAATGCGGCCCGTAGAGCATTTCTTAAATATGCTATTACAAAAATGCTGACATTTTTACCGCAAAAAATGCTTTCTTTTTTAAAATGCAACTGAATTAGTTCGTCATTGTAATTATATTGTTCGCCGATAGAGGTTGCTTCCTGTACAAACAATATCGGGGCTCTGGGCTTTCCCCATCAGCGAGGAAGAAAGACAGACAGCCATGGTCACAACAAAAAAAAACAATTAAGAAAACCGTACCTTTCAGTCAAGATGGGAAGCAGAGTATCTGTTCATAGAATTCAGAGACAACCCCATGTGTCTATGTTGCTTAGAAATGATAGCAGTTATCATGAAAGATTTTAAGTCGCCACTACAACACCTTGTACAAAGTTAAATACGAGAACAAGAAGTAGGGTGAAATCAGGTAAATTGGGACACTTTGTGGTTAATCGCAAATAAAACCATTTAAAATTCTAAAAATGGTGATAAACTGTATAGCTTCATATGGGTCTCTGAAGCATTTATGTGCAGAAAATACATTGACAATAAGAATATTTTTTAAGATTTTAACCTTTAAAGACCACAAGTCACCACTGTTAGGTCTGGGTAAACGTTCAGGTGAAATGGGATGCCCAGTCGGGTAAAGTGGGACAGTCAGTTGTGGTGTAAAGAATTTGCAACAAACTCAATAATAAGAATTTTGTTTATTTTCAATTGTATTTTCTAATCAGATTTATTAATTCATGATGTCCAACATCAATAAAACAACCTACTTTGTGTGTGTGTGTGTGTGTGTGTGTGTGTGTGTGTGTGTGTCCACACAACAGCAAGAGAGTGTGGGTGTGGGTGTCCGTGTGCATGCATATGTGTGGGGGGCATTTGTATGTGTTTACATAGAGGGGTACATGCTAAAAGCTACAGGCTATGGCTAATGCTAATAACTATTATAAACAGTATAAAAACAAATTTTTAATAAAACTGTTCATTTTTCTTATTTTTAGCTGTTAAACTATTTAACGTTTCTGACAGTTCTACATGATTTCTACATGATTTCTGATCCTAATGCCCAAAAAATACCTAGGATTTATATTATACAGAAGTGTCCCAATTTAGCTGAAGCACCACTTAGTAACGCAGTAAAGCAGAAAGCCACGTAGTAAAGCAGAAAGCCAAATTATTTTGATGTTAAGCGTAATCTAACATAATATAATACACATTTCAATCATGTTTTGAGTTATATTCTTATTGCTTCAGCTACAATATTGTTATAATCATGAAGACACATTTGACATGTCAGGGGGCTCACCTTGCAAGTTTTGGCTCCACTGATTTTTTTAAACCCTGCCTCCTCCCATCTATGATACTTTAGTCCATATACAATATACATGTCCTTTCATTTCCTGCTGATATTTAAAGAGATAAAGGTGTAAAACCTTATTTGTCCCATTTTAGCTGATGTCCCATTTTACCTGATCTCACCCTACACTAGCTTCTTAAGTCGCTTTTGTTACCGACCTCAAATCAAAACTAACCAACAACAGCGACTTTCCACCAGAGCCACAACTACACAGGAATCAACATAGCCTCTAATGCTGTTTCACTTGAACTTGCAAAGCAAAAACGCCACATTGTCAGTTGGGGAAATTGTCAAGGTGTGCGCCGTGGAAATGGCCAAAGCTTTTGGTGACAATAACATGGTTAAAGACTTTAAAACAGTCTCTTTGTACCGACACACAGAATTTCCGTGATCATGTCGGAAGAAGACAAAACAGAGAGAAGGACTTACAGATGACACTTTTTCATTTGATGCGGATTGGATGTACAAAGATTGACATTGGCATTCAGTCTATTGTGCCAGCAGTCAAAACCACAAGCCCCCACACCAGCTCACTAAGAGAGAGACTACTTGCTGCGATTGAGTTGGGCAGCAGCCTCTATAGGGGAAATGTGTGTAAATTGTAAAACTGGGATGGGGGCAAAGATGCACTGAATATGATGCTTGTTGCACTTAATGTTGGGCCACTGTTTTTCAGTTTTGTTCATAGAATGATGTATGCCTTTGCACTTTATTTATTGTAAAATATACTTGTTTTGTTGGTCCTTAAACAAGAGTATTAGACATATTAAAAATGCATTTCAGTGTTTAGAATTATTTTGTAGCTTCTTTCATATCAGATTAGTTGAAGTGCGCGGTCATGTGGCCCATAATGGTGATGAAAAAA